>OY744541.1:72893476-72920976 GCA_963556195.1 Sepiola atlantica
ATATATATATATATATATATATATATATATATATGTCTCGGAAGTTTCTCAACCATTAAAACTATATTAAAAAAAAAAAACTTATAGTCCCAAGTCTTCCAATGGAAAATCACTCATGTAAGTCAATTTATTTTTTACAGTTATTATATTAGTTTATTTCTAACACTATTTTAAGGGATCATCAGTTGTTTACTATGAAAAACTGTTTCGGGAATTTAAATATATATATATATATATATATATATATATATATATATATATACAGCCATATTCAACTTGATATTGAGCTACTGGTATTTGAAAAGTTATGATTGATCATTATAACTGATGAAAAGTATTATATGATCTAATTTGTATGCAAAATGTGTATGTGTATATTTATAAATAGATAGATATGGGTATATACATCTGATATTTGATAAATATATATATTTATATATATATTTATATAATCGTATGATATATATGTGTATATATATATACATATGTATGTGTATCTTTATGTATATGTATATATAGATGTTATGTGTGTATATATATTTTTATGTTATACGTCTATAGTATATATACATATTAATGTGTATAGTATATTATAGATATACATACGTATGTATTTATGTATGTCTTTTATATGCCTATAGTATATATATGGATATATACATGCGTATGTATTTGTGTATATATGTTTATTTATGTATATCAACATATATGTACATGTATATATATATACTATGTATACGTATGTAAATATACACGCATGTGTGCATATATATTTGCATGAATATTTATCTACATATCTTGACATAGACATATATACATGCATATATATATATATATATATATATATATATATATATATATATATATATTAATAAAGATAGAAGAAATAAGAGTGATAAACATGTACGAATGTCCAAATTTATATCAAACTTCGATTGTTCAATGCAAGGTATATTCTGTAATAAAATTATGTTTATTATTCTTTCCTTAAGCCAAGGCTTTTCAAAGATCGATATCTTATCATCAGAGGAATTATACAGATAGATTGCTTAAGGAAAGAATAATAAACATAATTTTATTACAGAATATACCTTGCATTGAACAATCGAAGTTTGATATAAATTTGGACATTCGTGCATGTTTATCACTCTTCGTCCATCTATCTTTTTAATAGCTCTATCTCGTATATTTAGCTTTTACCATTTCACTATAGGTTCTTTCTACTAAAAGTTTAGTTTTAGTTTCATATTTATTCTATATATATATATATATATATATATATATATATATATATATATATATATATATATATATGTATGTATGTATGCATGTATTTGTGTATGTATCTTATTAACTCCATATATATATATATATATATTTATATGTATCTATATATAAGTATGCATGTATTTCTGTATGTATCTCTTTAACTCCATATATATATATATATATTTATATGTATATATATATAAGTATGCATGTATTTGTGTATGTATCTCTTTAACTCCATATATATATATATATATATATATATATATATATACATATATATATATGTGTGATTATATATGTATTTGTTTATGTATGTCTTTAACTTTATATATTAATATATATCTATATATATATTAATATATATGTATATATATATAAATATATATATATACTTATGCGTATTTATTTTTATTTCAAGTGCACGCCATGCTCGTATGTTATTAAATGTATAATTTTACATGAATAAATGTGTTTCTCTAAGTGTGTCTACTCTCAATTTTGCACATGTCTTGACAGAGATAGAAAACGACATGCATTAATGCCAGCATTCTTTCAGGGATGAGAAAGATACGGAAAAAAGATACATTTTTAATGGTTTTTGATTATTAGAAAAAGAAGAATTGTTTAAAATGGTTTATCTCAGTTAAGAACATTTGAAAGCACGACCTACAAGAATAACATTCGTAAATAAATACCACTATTCTGCCTTCATCCTTTCGTTCTCGTCTCACCCCCTAACTGATCTATTTTTTTATTTTCTTTCTTTTGTTGCATTTATTACATATTTATTTTGCTTAATTCGTCTGAATCTCTTTTCATCACTACTTTTGTTATTTTCAGTTCATTTATTATTATACTTTCATTATTTGCTACTTTCATTTATTTTGCTCCGTCCATTTCTGATTCTATTTTCATTTCTTTTTCCACTTACATTTCTTATTATACGTTCATTTCTTTTCATACGTTCATTTCTTATTTTACGTTCATTGTTATTATACTTTCATTTCTTTTTCTACTTTCATTTTTTTTTACTTTCATTTCTTATAATACGTTCATTTATTTTTCATACGTTTCTTTCTTATTTTACGTTCATTTTTATTATACTTTCATTTCTTTTTCTACTTTCATTTTTTTTTACTTTCATTTCTTATAATACGTTCATTTATTTTTCATAAGTTTATTTCTTATTTTACGTTCATTGTTATTCTACTTTCATTTCTTTTTCTACTTTCATTTCTTTTTCTACTTTCATTTCTTATTATACGTTCATTTCTTTTCATACGTTCATTTCTTATTTTACGTTCATTTTTATTATACTTTCATTTCTTTTTCTACTTTCATTTTTTTTTTACTTTCATTTCTTATAATACGTTCATTTATTTTTCATACGTTTCTTTCTCATTTTACGTTCATTATTTATCATATTTTGCATTTATTTTCCTACGTTCATTCATTTTTCTACTTTCATTCATTTTTCTACCTTCATTTTTTATTTTACTTTCATTTTTTTATATTACGACTATTTCTCATTCTATTTCATTTATTTTTCTACTTTCATTTTTCATTCTATGTTTATTTATTATTGTACTTTTATCTCTTGTTCTACGTTGATTTCCCATTCTATTCATATTTCTTATACTACGTTCATTTCTTTAACTTCTTTTATTTTCAATTTACGTTCATTTCAATTTCATTTTTATTGTCATTTATTACAAAAGAATTGAGAGTATGCACACTTAGAGACACACATGTATTCATGTAAAATTATACATTTAATAACCTAATATATATTATATTTTACCATTTTTTCCTATTCATTTATCATTCATTTAATTTTACTGTATTGTCTCTTACTAAATTTCACTTAGTTTATTTTACATATGACATCGATATAGTTGTCTCTGCCCAAAAGTTCTTAACTGGTATCTTCTATATTACAGTGCAAACACGATTCTTGATTCCAAATTTAAAATTCTAATTTTCGACCTATATCAGAATATTCATCAGAAAAAAAGAATATTGCTGATGAAGACTCTTAAAAATACCTATTAAAAAAGATAACAGTGGGAAGAGGAAATATAAGACACAACTCATGATGACGATCGCGAGATTGAAAGTGCTTTAGTGATGGCTGAAGAACCAACGATCGGAGCCATACTGTTCGAACTACGACCCGAAACCAAGAAAACTCGCTCACCGCATCGAGAAGATAATAAACAAAATAATAAAAAGAGAAAATCCGTAGTATTCAATGAAGCTTGCATCGATAATGATTTGCTGCCTAAACAAACACACACACATAAATATATATATATATATATATATATATATATATATATATATATATATATATATATATATATATATATATATATATTATAACGGTTTAGAAACCAGTCAAAATGCAGATTTTTTCATAAATTTTCCCAGCGCAAAACAATTTTAGCGCAAAACGTTTAATGTTAAATATCAAATTTCTTTTTTTCAAATTGATGAAAACAGACTATGATTAGCTTAGCCGTAAAACACTAAGAAAAACATATGAAAACACAGCAAAACTTACCTCCGCCTGATAATGATTTGATGAATTAGATCAAAAGTATTCGCGAAAATTAAGAAACAAGAAACCCATGGAACTTGTATGCACAAATTTTATCGGTATACAAAATGGACGCTTTGGTAAATTAGAAAATTAGAAAAACATAAATAATCCGTTTTCTTATTTACTGGACTTTGTACCAGAGCAGAGTTCGACACAAAATAAACGTTTTAAAAAATTAGAAAATTAGAAAAACATAAAAACTCCGTTTTCTTATTTACTGGACTTTGTACCAGAGCAGAGTTCGACACAAAATGGACGTTTTACAAAATTAGAAAATTAGAAAAACATAAAAACTCCGTTTTCTTATTTACTGGACTTTGTACCAGAGCAGAGTTCGACACAAAATAAACGTTTTACAAAATTAGAAAATTAGAAAAACAGAAAAACTCCGTTTTCTTATGTACTGGACTTTGTACCAGAGCAGAGTTCGACACAAAATGGACGTTTTAGGAAATTAGAAAATTTTAAAAACTTTAAAAATCCGTTTTTTTATTTACTGAACTCCGTACCAGAGCAGAGTGCGACACACGATTGCTTTTTAATGTGGGGAAAATCCAGCTCCCCACAAATGGACACTTTGGATCGCAACAACAAAAAAATTGTCTCAGTCTAGAAGGACTTATTCTTCCCTGACGGAGAACAGAAAAAGATGAAGTGCTGTATCAGAACAGATACTATATCTTGCTCCTAGCTAAAAGCCCGTGTAATTCAATAACATTTGCCTCCATGAAAACTAAATACACGCACTAACGCATATATATGTGTGTGTATGGAAGGAATTTGAATGCCTACTGGAGAGAATGTGAATGCCTACTAGACACTGTCCTCGAGTGTCTAATATCTCTCTGTACAGAGGTTTCTTGCTACAAGTAAATGCTGACTAAATATTCAAAATAACATAGTATTCGAAGCCGAAATAAGATCCCTCATTATGGCTACCCCACACTAGCTTATACTTCGAATGGTGCAACTTCTTCAAGTAATGTTGCCTCTAGTAAAATTACTAAGCTGAATACTCCACCAGACTAGATGAATTCTTGTCCTGGAATCCGGTAAGACTCAGAGACCACAAGAAAGATATACTATAATATATTTAACTGGTCAATTTGGGAGAGGAAAATTAATGTTCTAACTTCCTTACTTACTAATTTTAGAGCTAAAAGAAACACTTTAATGGAGAATTCGAATATCGATATATCTCGTATATAGATCAAATGTTAGCCACAGGAAAGAGACCCCATTGATTTCTGAGATCTTCGACTGAAGTAAAATGAAACAAAAGTGTATGTATGTATGTATGTATGTATGTATGTATGTATGTATGTATGTATATTAAGGCATAACTCTTTCGCTTCTTCTACTTTTTATATTCACTGGGGATGGCACGGTGACTAAGTTGTTAACGACACAAACTGAGGATTTGGATGAGCCGGGTTCGAATCCATTTCGTTCCACAGAAACGCTTTAATAAAAACCCACACCTGACCTTGTGTCTAACTTTCTAGAGAGGATGAAAAAAGTATTGTTTGTCCTTCCTTTCTCATATATTCTAGATTCTATATACTAAACCTTACTCTCTATTCGTTTCTGTCTCTTTCTCTTTCTTGTTCTCTTCCTTTCTCTCTCTCTCTCTCTCTCTATACATATATATATATATACACGAAATGTTTTTATGTCTTCTTCCCTGTTTCGATTTCTTTTTAAGTCCTTTCCCTTTTTTCTGTTCTTTTTTTTACTTTGTATTTAATTTTCTGTTTTTCCAAATGTAATGTATTTTTAACCTTCATCAATTTTCCACATTTACAACGTGCGTGTGTGTTTTTTTTTAACTCCCCTTACATCAATATTTCCTATATTTAACATTCCCAATCTCTGACAAAAATCTATTTTACATTTCATTCAATTTTTTTTTTTTTTGCTTTTCTCATTTCAATTTCATTTCATTCAATATTTGTCTTCTTCGTCCTCTTCTTTTAAGTTCACTTATTACTTCGCCAGTCTGTTTCATCACACCCAATGTTGTTCATCCCCCTTAGTTCGAGTATTTAGACTTTCCTCGCCATTTTCTTTTTACAGTTATTTCCTTTTTCTTTTCTTCGCCTTTTTTTTGTTCAATTTCAATTTGTTTCATTGTGACTTCATCTTTTTTTAGTTACTCAATTCCCGCGTCGAATTCACGTCTTTGCCGCCACTTGATATTGTTACATTCGCCATCTCGCTTTCGAAAATAGATTAAATTATTTCTAATTCTGACAAATTCAATTTATACATTAAACTTGAACGAACGAGCGAACGAATGCTTGGTCGAATGTGAGTTAGATACAAACACTGTAACATATATGGATGCGTTTGTATTTAATATATATATATATATATATGTATATATATATTCTTATCTATGTAAATATATTCATAAATATATGTGTCTACTCATATATATAAATATATCTTTCTATATATGCATACTATCTCTCTCTTTCTTTCTCTCTCTTTCATTCTCTCTCTCTCTCTCTCTCTCTCAATATATATATATATATATATATATATTTATAATTTTGTGTATATAACTAGATAGACATATATATATATATATATATATATATATATATATATATATATATATATATATATATATATATATATATATATATATACAGGGTGGGCAAAAATAAGGGTCCTATTTTTAAAAATTCATAACTTTTTTATTTATTGATTTTTTTAATTTTTTTTTTTAGAATAAGTAAAGGACCCCTTCCGAAGCAAGCATGAGCCGTATTAGCCCTAAGGAACGTACCTTCATTTAGAAAACATTATTTTTGCTTAAAAAACTCAAAACAGTGTAAAAAACAATACTTTAGTTTTTGTAAGTTTTAAGAAGTGTTTTTCGGCTAAAATTTGTTTTGTTTATTTCAAAAAATCTCGAAAGGGTCAGTGTACACACACATAAAGTTTGGTGAGTTTAACTTTTATTTTGTGGAAGTTATTCAAATTCAAGTTATTCAAATTTAAAGATAGGACCCTTATTTTGGCCCACCCTGTATATATATATATATATATATATATATATATATATATATATATATATATATATATATATATATATATATATATATATATATATACATGGGGAGAGGGGCAGATATATATGGGGATTATATACATAAAAATATACTTGTATATCTCGTTCTCTCCTTCTCATATATATATATATATATATATATATATATATATATATATATATATATATATATATATATATATATATATATATATATATATTCGTGTGCGTCTGTGTATATTGCTAGATAAACAGATAGATAAATGTATATATGGAGAGAACGAGGAGAGGGGCATAGATAGATGGAAATTATATATATAAATATACTGGTATATCTCGTTCTCTCCCTCTTATATATATATATATATATATATATATATATATATATATATATATATGTTCATACAAACATCATAAAAAATAACAGAACTCGTCTGTCTAGTCGAACGTGTTTTAATCTTTTCAATCTTTCTAATGATATTCATTGTGTTTGAAATTTTTTTAAATGATAAAAGTTCCGAATGTGTCACTAATATTTTCGCTTCCTCTTCGAATCATATCAATGTGTTGATGATAAAATTGACTACCTTAAGATAATTCGAAGAGGAATCGAAAACGTTAGTTACATATATGGAACTTCTATTTATTTTTTTAACACAAAGAAAATCATTAGAAAAGTTTAAAAGATGTAAAAAGTATTCGTGTATTGTTATTTTTAATGTTTGCATAAATCAAAAAATTATGCCTAAATACACACAATACATATATATATATATATATATATATATATATATATATATATATATATATATATATTAAAGTTCTTATAGACCATCTTTTTATAAATTGAAAACCTTGAAAAAAAAACAGGCAAAATGCCTGTGTAAACCACATTTAAGATGCGAACATTTTATTAAAAATCATTTAATAATTAATCTGTCTATATTGAGTTTTTTTTTTCGGATTAATTACGGACAATAGCATGTCCATGCTTAGAGTAAAGAGTGTTATTTCACAACAAAATGAAAGGTATTACCCTTATTTAGTGTTTTACATAGTTAGTAGTGTTCTTTTTGTTATGTTGATGAAGTGAAAATCAGATGTTATTTGAGCGATGTACAATAAAGAAACATCTCTTTACATTAACTTTAGGTAGTGCGTGGTCGCTATTTATGACAATTTCATTATCCAATAGCGACCATGCTCTAGTAAAAATCATTTCAAGAGATGTTCTTTTATCGTGCATCGCTTGAATAACACATGGCCGTCGCTTCATCACGAAGAAAGGATACTACTTACTATGAAAAAAAAATAAAAGAAATGATTAATGGAATAACACACTTCGTATATAGATTAACAGTACCCCGCAAATAAAAAAGAGTAAAATAAATAATGTAAATAGATATAACAAGAACTATGTCAAAACTAAAATAAAATAAAGATATTTTGATTTAATTTTATTCCATTTGCTGTAGGCCACATTGATATTTACTGTATAACCATAATATCAGGTTGGAAAGAAAGAAATGTCGTATATCTTACTTCATGACTTTGCAGCCGCCTAAGTTGTACACAGTTCTACATTTTTTGGTGAGTTGGTGTCTTAATATCTTGCTTTGGCTTTCAGATATAGTAATTAGTTGGAAAATATCAATTTTAACGGTCTAAGCTGTCAAAAAATGGATATTACTGAGGAGCATCTGAGACATTGCATGCTCTATGAATTCAAAAAAGGAAACTCAGCTACAGAAGCTACAAATAATATTAGAACTGTCTATGGGATAAATGTTCTGAATGATCGAAAATGTCAACGGTGGTTTGCAAAAATATTTTCTGCAGACTTTAATCTGTCAGATCGGCGACGTTCGGGAAGGCCAACATCAATTAATAAAGACGCCATTAAAGATGCTGTGTAGGTCAATCCAAAGTTAACCTGAACAGAATTAGCTCAACAATTCAATACAATCCATACTACAATTATTCAATGCCTTCATGAGTTAGGAAAAGTTTTAAAATTTGGACCCTGGGTTCCCCACGATGTGACCGACGCTCAACAAAATCAAAGATTCACTGTTTGCACATATTTGCTTTCAAGGAATCATCGAGAACCATTTTTGCAAAGAATTGTGACTGGAGATGAAAAATTGGTACTTTACAAGAATATCCAACGCAAAAGACAATGGTTATACCGAAACTAAAGTCCACAGCCTGTTCCAAAACAAGGACTACACCCAAAGAAGGTTATGCTCTCTTTATGGTGGAACATGAGAGGACTGATTCATTATGAGTTACTAGAGCCTTATCAAACAATCACAACAGTAAAATATTGTTCGCAGCTGGATGATCTAAGAATTGCTCTATCAAAAAAAAGTCCAGCATTACTCAATAGGAAGGGTGTAGTGCTTCAGCATGATAACGCGAGACCTCACACAGCAACACTCACACAGGAAAGGTCATTAGATTCAATTGGGAAGTTTTGCCTCATCCGTCTTATTCAACTAGCATTGCTCCATCCGACTACCATCTTTTCCGGTCGTTGCAGTATCATATAAACAATGAAATTCATGAAAATGACGACCAACTCAAAAATGGTCTAAATTTGGTTTTTTTTTCTCAAAAATCAGAGAAATATTTTGAAGAAGGCATCAAGAAGCTATTTGATCGTTGGACAGAAGTTATAGAAAATGAGGGAAATTATTGTAAAGATTAAAAATGCCCTTATGTGAATGTTTCAGATGAAATAAATGTGTTGAACAAAAACAACATTACTTTCTTTCCAACCTGATACAACATTACCGGTCCACACACATTTCATTAGATTTGAAACACCAACCATTTCATGAAAAGGTATTTCTTCGAAATATATGATGGAACACGGCCACACATGGTAGATCATTGTGTAGAAGTTTGAACTAATCTAGTGAGACTTAATATTAAAAAGTTCTATATAAAACTAACTTGTTTTTGCCATTCTTTCTCAAAATCGTCATATTACACGTAATGCTTCAGGAAAACTACATCTGCTTTTGATATTATTATGTAATAGGCTTAATTATTATTTACTAGTTATTCATTTTTTTGTTATATATTTTATGTCAATAAAAATGCTAAAACCAAAATACGTTACAACAATTTCAGGGTTGACTTGAAAAACTAGATCAGATTTCGGTTAATGAAAACTAAGAATGTATAGTACATTATAAGTACAATTAAAGGGAAATAACCCCATCATTTTTAAAAACAACATTTTTAAAAGTGATAAATATTAAAAGAATGTTATAGGTGGAGTAGGAAATTTATAAATAGATCTATGATAAAAGTGTATGCTAAGAAGAATTTTAAGTAATTATTAAAATGTAGAAATTTGGTGATAAAATCAAGGGGTATATTAAATTAACAAGAATAGTTTGTTCTAAAAAGTATATGATTACGTTATAGGTATTATTATTTTTTTTGTTATTTATTTATTTTTGTTTATTTTGTTTGTTGTAATATATTTTACTATCATGTTAATTAATATTTTTAGGAGATAATTATTATTTTTAAAAAAATAATTAAGAATAATTAAAATTAAAATTAAAATTGAATAATAGAAATTATTAAAAAGATAATAAGTGTTTAAAAATGTAAATAGTATAAAATAATAGAAAATAAAATAATGTAATGCTATTCGTAAAAGTTGATAGCATAGGTATATTAATATGTAAGATAGGCGATTGGGGGGAATATTTGTATGGGCAGTGGGTGGAGTTTTTAAGATGGGTTTCAAGAAGTTATATTATAAATAGATTGATGAAATTGTATAATGTTTAAATACTATGAAATAAAATAAAACATGGTAATATAAGATATAAAATGAATTAAAGTAATAATATTAGTTAAAGGTGAGTTCATACCGATATTAATAGAATATGCGATAGAGAAGATTTAGGCACAGGAATATTTGTAGGGTTAGTATATTGAATTTTAGGGAGGGTTTAATGAAGTTATATGAACTTATTTTATAAATAGATGTATCTAAAATAATATTAGGAGTGTCAATAAGTCACAGTGAAAAGAACAAATGAGTGTGTCGTTACCGGTAGGTGTATGGGGTATATCTGAATTACACGAACGAATTGGATAACAATATATATAATTATTATATGAATTGAAATTGATAGATTTGATCAAATTAAAAATTAATATGTAATATATTAATAGTTAATTATTATAATATATTAATAGTTAATTATTATAATATATTAATAGTTAATTATTATAATATATTAATAGTTAATTATTATAATATATTAATAGTTAATTATTATAATATATTAATAGTTAATTATTATAATATATTAATAGTTAATTATTATAATATATTAATAGTTAATTATTATAATATATTAATAGTTAATTATTATAATATATTAAATAAAATTGAATTAGTGGACAATTATGGAATAGGAGGCATTTTTTTATATTTATTATTTATCATTTTCTAGTTATTTATTTTTGCTATATATTTTATTGTTACAAAAAATATTTTGTTCAGTATAAATATTATCACAATAATTGAAGAATTGAAATAGAATGAGATAAACCAAAGAAATATAAAATAGAATTATATAAAGAAACTGACATGAAATAAATGTAAGTACTTTTTCATCTGAAGTTTAAACAGTCCAAAGTATAATTATACATTTAGTTTCCAATTTAAAAAAATATATATCCTACATATGACAACGTATCGTTAACCTAGATTGGTATTTTTCCGCTTCTTTCTTTTCTCCTTTCACTTCAGTTGAACGTATCAGAAGTCTATTCCTGTGGCTAACACTTGATCTCTATATAAGATATATATATATATATATATATATATATATATATATATATATATATATATATATATATATATATATATATATATATCCGAGTATTCAACTAAAGTTCTCATTTACCTCTCACGCGTTAGGTTTGTAAAATAAGTAAAGAACATACATTTGTTTACTCACAATTGGGCAGTTAACTATGTTATAATATATTTTTCTGGTGGTCTCTTGGTCTTACCGGATTTCAAGACAAGAATGCATCTAGTCTGGTGGAGTATCCAGTCCTGTTACTTGAGGTAACATCACTGGGATAAGGTGCACCATTCTCCCCATGAAACAGTGTATAGCCGTGTCGAAAGGAACTTCTTTGGGCTCCGAATACTATGTTATTTTTAAATATTTAGTCAGGGTGTACTTGTAGGGGGAAGTATCCTCATGTCAGGGTGTCCTGACAAACCCTTGTACAGAGACAGCGAAGACACTCGAGGATCGTGTCTAGTTGTTATTGAAAACTCTCTATAGTTAATTCAAACTCTCCTATTGTCTTTTTTCAATTTTATTATATTTGTTACTGCTGGGGATGGGGTATCCTACCGGAGGCTAAACATTCACACGCTATTTCAGACACTCCAACCGAGAGATCATTTTAAGATTCTAACCGTCCTTTTAAGTGCAATTGTTTGCATCTCTCTTGTCTTGGTTCATCGGTAAAGTCGCCAGGTAGTTTTTGAAATTATTTTTCATAACTCCGGTTGCTCATATAGTTACTGGAATAGTAACGATCTTCCTAAGATTCCAGTTTCTTTTCATGTCGTGCATAAGACCTTGGTATTTCGTTATCTTTTTCCTCTCAGCTTTGTTTAAGCCTTCATCATTAGGTACACTGACTTCAACTAGGATTACTACTTCCACCCCCATTTTTATCCCATATCACTATGTCAGGTTTAACAGCTCCGTTTTCTAGATATGTAGCTGTAAGAATTGTATAGTCATAGTTGATGATGTCTGCCTTATTTCCATCTGTTGTTTTTGGTATATGTTCTATGACTTGCTTCTACACTTGATATTCAACTTTTTACAGATGGTACAATGGAGATATTTACACACTCCATTGTGTATGATTGTATAATAGCAATGCCATAGCAGAAACTTGTAACTAGATGTAAGGTGGCTCACACTTTAATTCTGTGTGGCAGAGCATGCGCTTGTTGTCGTTGCTGAGACCACTCATTTTCTTAAAAGCATCGGTTATAAAGCCCTGACCTGCGGCGGCTATTATAATTCTATCTTGATAATCGTGGAGCAATCCTCTTTTTAGCCAGTCAACAGAGCCTTCCTTATCTATATATTCCCTGGATCGTTCATCCAGGAAATATTTGGCACGTTGTTGGTTGGTCCATTCTTCCAGTGTTCTGTAATGGATAATCCTGGTGTATATATGGCTTCCGAGCTATTTTCATGTGTGTGGAAGTGTCATGTACATACGAGTCTTTGATATAAGTATATATCTACAACAACACTCCAATAAGTATCTCCTGTAACGTAATAAGAAATCGTTTTATTCTACCCTGTAACACTAAGTAGTACTACAATATCGCTAACTGATAGAGGATATCTTTAATTGAGTAACGTACGTATGGAATCCGAATAAAAATAAAAATATGACCGCGGTTCGAACTCACAATCTCGATCGTACAAAAGTAACAAACAATTCAACCGGAAAATGAAGCGTGTCCTGTTCACTGGTCGTTTGTTTGTGGTCTAAAGGTAAGTAAGGTGCGTATGGACGATTTTGAAACATTTTTAGTTAGTTTATGAAGAGCGTCGCGTTCACCTTATTTCTTTTCCCCTTTTTGTTCGAGGTAGGAGAAGAAATTAGTTCGCTGAAAATCATAAATCAGGTACAATGTGATTAGAAAAAATATAAATGCTTATCAGCTGAATCAAATTAATAAATAACATTTTTTTTAAATTTATATTTAATGTCAACGGACTTTCGATTTTTCGGTCATAATCGAACAATATTTCCATATTAGCAGTTTTCCGGCGGGACTACACACTTATTTAACAATATGTAGCAAAGCAGGTTATTATAGTGTTAATAACATATTACAACAATAAAAAATGAAAATTTGCAAGTAAAAATCAAAGTTAGAAATATGAGCTTGCATCCGTAGATAGACTATTTCATTATATCACAGCTCTTCACTATCGCTAGACAGGCAAGTGCCGTAAGCCGAGGAGGAAATTCGATTGTCTAGTCGATAGTCGGCGCTCCTAACCAATCGGCCGTCATTAATATAATATTATATTTATACGAATAAACTGATATTGACAGAAACTGAAATGTATTTCTTTTATGATATTGACATTATTATTATTATTATTATTATTATTATTATTATTATTATTATTATTATTATTATTATTATTATTATTATTATTATTAATAATAATAATAATAATAATAATAATAATAATAATAATAATAATAATAATAATAATAATAATAATAATAATGTTAATAATAATAATAATAATGATGTTAATAATAATGATGTTAATAATAATGATGTTAATAATAATGTTGCGTTTACCGCAAGGTCATCAGCGGTGATGAACGAAAAGAGGTGGAGCATACTGGAAGTCTGAGGAGACTTGTTGTCACTCAGACTCCAGGGAATACCACAGGTTGTCGGCAGTGGGCGATCACTGACGATGACCAGTGTGATAACTCCTAGTGAGTAAATAATATTAATTATAATTTCCATTCTTATTTCCCCTCTCCCTCCTTTCCCCGCAAAAAAATAAAATAAAATGAATAAATAAAAAATGGCGTCAGCCTAGGCTGACACCACACAAAATATTTGAAGAGGGTCAAGGAGGATGAGAAGGCCGAGACGGGACAGCACAAACCAGATCTCCACTGGAAGTGCGAAGAGTACTGGGATCTTGGGGAGGCTTATTGCAACCCAAATCCCAGAGAAGACGAATGGTCTTAACCAGCTAGAAATAATTGGTAAACGGCTGTTTCTATACTGCAAGGTTATTTGCGGTGGCTATCGAAAAGAGGTAGAGCATACTGGAAATCTGGGGAGACTTGCTGTCACTCAGACTCCAAGGAATACCACCGGTTGTTTTTGGTGAGCAAACACTGATGATGCCTTGTGTGAGAACTCCTAGTGAGTGCACATAATAATAATAATAATAATAATAATAATAATAATAATAATAATAATAATAATAATAATAATAATAATAATAATAAGCAGAAGAAGAAGAAGAAGAAGAAAATTAAAAAGAAATAGAAAAAGAAATGCAACAACGAAAACTCGTTTTCTTTTTAAATTTCCATATTCATAAACTCCCATACAATTCATCAATTTATCATACATCCATAAATGCATAGAACAGTTATGATATTTTGTCATACATAATTTATACATGGAAATAACAATATATGAATGGATACTGCAAATAAAATCGTTTATATCATATGCGTGTATGAGATAAATGGGAAGTCTCGTTTGTAGAAATATATTTATTAGACCAGCGTGGAATATTCCTGTATTTGTTGACAATTTATTGCGAAATAGAATATTAAACAAAGCATATGCGACTATTTATTTGTTTTCATACAACCATCTCGTATGAAATTTTTATTTTTTCGAGTTAAATTTTAATATTGTAAATCCATTTTTTAAGCGTGAAAAAATTAAATTTGCATGAAACCGGCGTAGCGAAATAAATTTTCTTCTTAAAAGTTTAATCCAGGCGCATGTAACTATATATGTATCATTTTTATTTTCAGTCATCTATTACTAATGGAGATTCGGTGTCTGTTTTAATCCAACACTGTTATATTACCTCTATTATTTATACTATTGTACTATCTGTTAATGCACAATTCATTTTACTATATACTTTTAGACTAATATACTATCTTCCAATGCTCAATTCTGACGGGAGGTCGTGTAGTGTCTATTATTCTGTAATGAGACCCCCCTCCCAAGCAATACCTCCCCATTTTGGGGTAGTTTAGAATTCGCTTTTTTTCGTGAGGTCCTCCTCCTAAGCATTACATCCTCTTTGGGGAGACGGATTCATCATGATACCATCCAACCAGGCATATTTCCTCCTTTTAAAGCGAGAGTAGTGTAGTATCTGCTCCGTTTCATTACACCATCCTCCCAGGCATTCCGCCGTCCTTTGGGTGTTAGTGTACTATCGGTTCTGTTAAGAGTCCGTACTCCCAGGCATTACCTCTTCCATTGGGGGTTTGAATATGTCAACGACTGTTCATTAGCAAACTAAATACTTACATTATATATACTAGCCAAAATGTGTGACCGAATAGAGCATGTTATCGCTAATGTTATAAATAATTTAAAGAAATCAATATGTAATATATAAAGAAAAGTCATTCTGATTCTCGGAGTTAGATCGCTATGGCATTGCATCTGACAAAGAGAGTAGAGAGTGGACCTTTGGTTTACTTTCGGCAGCCTCGTAGCTCTCGCTTCCCTTATTTTGTTCTTTAGTCCTCACATTCCATAAGCGATGTTTCTGACAAAGGAGGAAGTATTGCTGTTTTCCGGGTCGGAATCTATCCATTTAACACTTATTGTTGGCTAGTGTTCGACCTTGAAATGGTATTTTTTTAGCTCCTTACATCAAATGGCTTCATGCTTTGTCTGGAGCGATTTCTATGAAAAAAGATATTTTGAATCGATATTTTATTCTTGCTAGCTAGCAAGTAAATTACAGATTTTACAGCCTGTTATCTTTACGCGAATGCTGTCTGATTAGTTTAAACTAATCGCTGAAAATGAGTATTCTATGTGGTCCCGTTATCCAAGTAAATTGTCTACAAACACACTGACGTAGATATTTAATATAATATTATATTTTATCTCTGTCTGTCTTGACTAACGAATTTCTTACCAACACAAGATTATGTTGTTTAAAAGTTCAATTCAGTGACCCTTGAACTTCTTAACGTATTTCATAGGTTACTGAAAAATGCCGTCGGCCGTTTCCCCGGACAGGTCAACGCCGGCCATCGGATTTCTTTCTCTCTTCGGATTCTAAAACCAAATTGATCCCTGGGTTCAGTTTTCGACCGTCTTCACCTTAAGGAGCCATATTGTTTTGAAATGGACAGTTGTACCCCGTAGCAAGTCTTTGAGCGAGGTTCTTTCATCGTTTAGACGCGGCTGCGGTGATGTATGGTTTCAGATAATGTTCACCCTTACCCCCCCCCCTCTCCTCCTGTCTGTTTCGAGATGGAAGTGTATTCACGAAAGCAAACCGAGACAATAGCTTCATTTGTGGGTCGGAATTGGAATGTGAAATCAATAAATTTAACCTTTTCGACGTTGAAGAATCCGACTTCTTCGTCTCTAGCAGACAGTCTAATTCGTCAGAATAAAACATGAGGTCTTCAATTACGCAATGCATAGCGTTTGTCTATTACTAATGAAAAGTTGATATCTCTCTGTGTGAAACCGAGACTATACTATTACTTCTATTAATTTCAAACTTATGTATATTCTATTACTAATGGGGATGTGGTATCTGCCTGTATGAAACCGATACTATACTATTACTGCTATTAATTCCAAACTTATGTATATTCTATTACTAATGGGGATGTGGTATCTGCCTGTATGAAACCGATACTATACTATTACTGCTATTAATTCTAAACTTATGTATATTCTATTACTAATGGGGATGTGGTATCTGCCTGTATTAAACCGATACTATACTATTATTTCTATTCATTTTAAACTATTGTACTATTTATACAATCTTTGAATGCTCAATTCACTGTGCGTAATGTAGTATATGTTCTATAGTCATAACACCTTTCTTTGGGAGGTGTAGTGTAGTATATGTTCGTTTGTCATTATAGCATCCACCCAAGCATTACCTCCGCTATTTAAATGGGGAAATTGTAGTATCTTTTCTGTGGTCATGACACCATCTTACCAGGAATTAACTTCTCTTTTGGAGAGAAGTATAGTGTAGTAGCTGTTCTGTTGTCATGACACCATACCCAGGCAGTACATCATACTTGGGAGTAGTGTAGTATCTGTACACTTCTAATGAGATCATTCTCCTAGTGATCCGTTAGGCGTTAGTGTAGTATATGTCCTTTCGTCATGATATCATCCTCCAAGGAATTACCCCCTCCTTTCTCTAGTAAAATATATGTCAACTGAAGAACGGCCAAATACAACAAATATATCCGAAAAGAATAGAACTAGGTAAATAATCTAAAAAATATGAGTCGTGTTCTTAATTCATTTACTTACTAGCAGGGATTTCGACGAAACCTGGGAATGAATAAATATCTCTGTGTACTTCTGCTTCCCCCTCCACCTTAACCCAATATTATACATTTGATTCTTCTCTTTAATTACTAAAACTTTCAAATATTTTATAATAAAGAGATGTCCCCTATTTTATTGGTGAGTATATCTTTCTATCAAAAAACTACTGATCTAAAGCGATTTGAGCCAAGTCCGAAAAATGTTCATCCAGGCTCTGACACGTAACAATATTAATACAGGGTGGGCAAAAATAAGGGTCCTATTTTTAAAAATTCATAAATTTTTATTTATTGATTTTTTTTTTTTTTTTTTTTAGAATAAGTAAAGGACCCCTTCCGAAGCAAGCATGAGCCGTATTAGCCCTAAGGAACGTACCCTCATTTAGAAAACATTATTTTTGCTTAAAAAACTCAAAACAGTGTAAAAAACAATACTTTAGTTTTTGTAAGTTTTAAGAAGTGTTTTTCGGCTAAAATTTGTTTTGTTTATTTCAAAAAATCTCGGAAGGGTCAGTCTACACATACATAACGTTTGGTGAGTTTAACTTTTATTTTGTGGAAGTTATTCAAATTCAAGTTATTCAAATTTAAAAATAGGACCCTTATTTTGGCCCACCCTGTAGTAATTAGGTTACACAAAACAAGGTTGGAACATTGCTGAAATACGAATAGTGACATAGTTGACAAGAAGTCATACCCCGGAAGTGACGTAGAATAGTGAGACGTTGCCAAAAGTAAGGTTAGTAACTGGTTTTTACGATCAATCTGTGAAATAAAGATTTCGTATCTTCCCCGTTTGTTTTCGTGCGGGGGGGGGGGGTACGCTTCAAGTTTCAATAATTCTTAGCAGAAGAATTTAAAAATTAAAAAATAAACCAATAAACTATGAAAACTAGTATGATGTTTATTTGATGAAGACTGCTACGAGCTGTAGACGCAATAGAGACGCATATTGCTACAAATACTATTATACAACATGTGTCGGTTATATTTGTTTATGTGGCGAAAAATCGTTCACTGTGTTACAGGCGTAATCTTTTCAGTATGATGCTACATCATTATTTGTCTAAAGCTCTGTTAAAATACTTTAACTCAAATTACGACAGCTTCTCCTAAGTCATCCATGAAGTAGGTTGGAGTAATTTTCTGTGTGGCTCTCATTTTGCAAAACATTAAGGTGATACCAATTAGGTTACACAAAAATAGGTTAGCAAATAAGTGTTATGTGGATGAGAAACGAATAATGGTTTTGCGATCAGAAAGTCGATCACTTGAAGTTACGTAGAACAGTGAGATGTGACCAACAAAAGGTAGTACTTCTCATTTTAGTCTAATTTTCCACATGTAAACGTCTCACTCCCCTGGGGAGACACTCGTAATGTAATGTAATGTACCTGTTCAAATAGTTCTCTGCAGAGGAGTGTAACGAAAATTAACGTTTCACCTATTTCTTCGATGATTATAGATTTCTATACAAAATCTGTATATGTGAATCTGCTTCGGCAGCGATTTGGGCCAATTCGTTATGCCCGTTTTCTAAAATAGATGTCTTTGTTTCGTTCGCTTTTAATAATATTTACCTTTTCTTCGGCTCGAAGCATGCAATTACAGCACAGAAAGTCAACATCTCCATCAGATTATCTATTGGGGTGCAAGTACGTTCCATTAATGCTGTTTCTGAAATTTACTTGTTCCGTACCACGGTCAGAGTACTGTCTGTAGTTTATTTCTAATACAGATTTACTACGTCTAAACTTGGTTTGAATGAATGTAAGTATTATTTTTTTTTTTCAAGAAGTGAGCGGAATTATTGATATACGATGGAGATTTGTATATGAGTGGGATGATTATATCTACCAGGAATCGGGCTCTGACAATAGAACTTTATGGAATACCGTGTTTATGAATCTTAGGACGGCGGTTTTAGTGATGGACACCCATAAGAGAAACATCCACTGAAACGACTATCTAGAAACCACAGCGTCTGCCCCGAGGAATCTCGACCAAACATCAAAGAGCACCACATAAACACTCAGCACAGTACGTATATCATATATGAATGGTTGTCTTAACAATTCAGAGAATGTGTAACCTATATTACATCAGGACAATATTCACAAGAATGTACACTCTACAAAACCATTTCCTTCGAGTAAACTTTTCTGTAAGTAAAGTCATGACTTAGAACTCTGTGTACGCAATTCCATGTAAGTATGGAAAAAGTTAGAAAATGAAACATGCGCCCTCACTAACATTAAGGCTAGAAGGACATCGGACAGACATAATACGTGGAGATATTTAAAAGTCAGGTATGGCTGACCACATATAGAGTGAAGAGGGAACACATCTACTCGTATGAGACGAAGTAAAAATTATAGGCAGAGAAAAGTGGTGGAAAGTAAGACCATTTAAAAAATTAAATAAATAAAAAATTCAATAAAAAACATATATATATATATATAAATATAGAGGCAAAAAATGCCTTCAAAAACCATGTATTAGATGCGAGTAATTAAATCAAAAGAAAAATAAAAATATTTCGAAACATTTAATAAAATATTTCAAAATACCTTCCGTTTTTTTTTTCTTCATCTTGATTTTTTTTTTTTAGCTAATATTTCGCTTGACAAAAACAAGCTTCGACAGAGCCAAGACAAATAAAGGTATAACCTTTTTTTTCCATAATTTACTTCCTGGTGTTGGTGAAGTGTCACGTCCGGTGTTGTGGACTATTGTTGAAAATGTCTGTTTTAAATAGAATAGAACTTGATTGCGCATGGTCGCTGCGAGTTATATATATCAGTAGAAAATGGGTAGACATATTATAAATCATTGTTTCGTAAAAGTATTATTTTTGTTGAGAAGTCTATTACAATGTGTGTGTAAAAATAAATAACATTTATTTTAATCTAAGCTTTCGAAAATTAGAATTGTCCTTGTCAAAGCAAATTGTTTTTTCTTCTTTTTTCTTTTTCATTTTCATTTTCATCGTCCGGTGTTATGTAGACTTCTGTGTAAGAAAGAACAATCCGGTATGTCTGTTAGCTACGCTAGTTTGAATCAGTAGAAAAGGGGTAAACATTATAAACCATTGTTTCGTAAAATTATTATTTTATGTTGAGAAAACTATTACAATGTGTGCGTAAAAATATATAACATTTATTTTAATCTAAGCTTTCGAAAATTAGAAGTTTTCCTTGTCAAAGCAAATATATATATATATTAAGAAGTTGTAATGAGTAGTAAGATAAGAAGTCTAGAACAAGAATAGGTTTAAGGCTCCGAAAATTCATACTAGAATTGTCTGGAAACCCCCGTGACGCAACGGATATAAGTGCTAAGTGGCACTCATTCTAGAGATTGATACTAAGAATACAATAACGAATCACTTAAGACTTGGCCAGTCGTGACTGACGGAACGAGACAATCTACGCCCATGGATTGAACAAAGGATTATGTTCGAAATTCCGTACAGATTCCCGAGTTCGACATTAACCTTCCCGAGATCGAAATCACGCATCTGAAGAAAGTCGGAAGTTACATCAACTGAAACGTTGTGAGAATAATATTCAAGATTCGTACAGTAGTCCGAATACTCAAAATAATACAAATGATTAAGCCTTATTTTTAAAAAATGTATCATTATTTCAATCAATATTAAATAGATTTACATATTTACAAAGTGGCGCCATTTCTTACACTAGCGGTGAGATTTAAAAAAAAACTCGATTTCAAGGTCACACGAATATACTGATTGACGTCATAAGATACACGAAATTGCACATTGCTTTGCAAAAGAACATCTCATTAATTAAATAGTCATTCCTTTTGGCTTCAATTTCAAAGATTGGTTTGATGTTTATGTTACACAGAGTTTACAAATTCTTTTATATCGGGGATAACGGCATCAAATTATTGGCGAAAAGAATTATTCCTGCACTTCCTGAGGGAAACTAACTTTATTTCCCATAAGTTGCGACCAACTTACAAATTGTAAATTAAAAAGATAAACAACACGCACCCGCTAAAAATGCAACACATAAACACACACGGCGGACAAGCAAACAAGTCAGTGAGTATCCCCTGCCCCAAATTACCTTATTAATTAACTATACGTATCTATTGTTTTTGTTTCAATAATTGTTTCAATTTTAACATAACACATACGAGTTCTATTATTTATAGAAAATCTTTAAAAATCGAATAAAAACTCTCTCTACAAATCTACTATTAGACCATGTATGGAGTATTGTTGCCATATTTTGGCTGGTGAATCTCTGTGCTAGTTAAGTGTTCTTGATAAGGTGCAAAAACTATCTGTAAATTGATTTCTCTCACTCTGTCTTCTTCTCTGTACCCTCTCTCTCACAGACGTGATGTTGCTAGTATCAGTCTTTTCTATAAATACTATTATGACATGTGTTCTTCAGAATTGTATGATCTATTCCTGGCTTCCTTTGTTCCAGCTCGTTTGGCTCGTTGGTCTGGTGGTGTCCATCAATTCGCTGTTTTGATACCTCATTGCAATACAGCTTCTATTCCAATAGTTTCTGCAGGCTTGTGGAACTCTCACCCTGCTTACTGTTTTACCTCCTACCTTTAGCTTTGATCTTTTCAAGACTAAGGCCAATAACCATCCCCTGTCTTTGCAATAATCATATTTCGTTCTTGTTAGGTCCTTACACTAAGTGGATTCATACATTATCTTAAATGATTTCCATTAAAAAAATATGATAGTTTCAGAGGAGGGAGCAGGAGTTTCTTGGTGTCATAAATTTTCCCTGGCAACGTTGAGACACAGATCCTTCTAGTAGTGAATATAACATAATTCATTGTGTTTTTTAAAGTTACGTATAGGCGAGAAACGTACTCATATACGAAAGATTTTCTTTGATAGTTGTATTAATACAGAGATTTTTACCTACGCCAAGGAGGTTATGTTTTCAGGCTAGTTTGTTTGCAACTATGTTCATTTGTTCGTTTTTTTGTACAATCTGGAGTACACATAACTTGATAAATAGTCCCCATACGTGGTCAAAATTTCTGCCATGTCCGAACTCGTAACTGATTTAATATCAATAGTAAAGATAAAGATCACAGAAGAGGATAAAATTTACACCGTTGTTGATAATTGCAGTTCTGTTTTACGTAGACTTATTACTTTCTTAATCAAGTCTCATATCAAATATGACCTTGACCTTGAAACTTCCTCCAAGATCTAAATATTTAACGAAATTTCATCTTCCGTTTTTTCCAAATGTAATGTATGGATCCGATGTTCATTGATAATAGTAGCCACTATGCAACACTCCAGCCTGATCAGATAAATATTTTTTGAGTTATCAACGTGTTCTTGGTATAGCTACGGGAATTCTTCATGCAATATGGAGAAGCAAACTCAATATAAGTCTTTGGCCCATCCTTACGCTGTCAGGCGGATGTATGCGGTCTCACGACTACTTATGTTCTTATTGTTATAGTCTTATCTAACGTTGATGATATTTGAGAAATGTTTGAATGTTATTTTCTAGCCGAGACATTAAATCTGTAGACCTCTTACCGATTATTATATGTAATACACATACTAAAGAAAACCAAAGAAAAAAATCAGCACGAAATGATTTTTTCTGATATGGCTTGATATATTGACTCTTCCAAGATGGCGGAATTGGACAGTTGAACCGATCGCGTTTCTTTATTTCTTTGATAAAAGATTTAAACGAGGAGGAAGTGATTGAGTTCTCATGCAAAACCAAATCCCAACGAATCTTTCAAAGTTTTTGGTGTGAGTTCGTCAACTCTTTATCCGTTTCGGCACGGAAGCATTTTGGTCATGTCATGTTTTTGTCTAAATCCACTTGAAGCAGAATTACCGTCCTTTGCCAAATTGTTTTGTTCTTGATTTCTTCATGTGTTGTTTTTCTTGGTGAATATATATTCTCTCTCTCTCTTTCCCTCTCTATCATTCTTTCTCTCCGCCATCTCTCGCTTTCTCCCCCCTTTCTCTCGCTTTCGATATCTCTCTCTTTATCTCCCCTCTCTGTTTATCTACCCTCTATCTCCATGCCTCTTCTTCTCTTTCTATCTTTCGTCTCGCTCTCTTTTTTTTCTCTCCTCTTTTATCTCGCTTTCCCCATTATCTCCTTTTTCTCCCACATCTCTCTGTGTCGTTCTGCCCCCTCTCAAATTTGATTCCCTCACCCTCTTCCTTCCCTTTATATCTCTCTCTTTCTATCCCTTTTTCTTTCGTTCTATTTCTATATCTCTCTCCTTCCTCTCTCTCTTTCTCCTTCTAATTATCTTTCTTTCTATTCTTCTCTTCTCCTTCTTCTTTTCCATTTCTCTCTTTTTCTACCCCGTCTCTTTCTCTCTCTGTTCCGCCTTATTTCTTTTCAGTTTCGCTCTCCTTTTCTTTCTTCTCTATCTTTTTTTAATTGTTTGCATCACTTAATGGAGTGATGCAGGTGGATTAATAAACTAGTTAACGTTGTTATACATTAAAATACTATTATGGGTATTATATCTCCTCTTACTATTTCCCCTTAATCTATCTATCTATCTATCTATATATCTATATATCTATCTATCTATCTATATATCTATATATATATATATATATATATATACCTTTTTATCTATCTATCTCTCTCTATATATATATATATATATATATATATATATATATATATATATATACCTTTTTATCTATCTATCTATCTATCTATCTATCTCTCTCTCTCTCTCTCTATATATATATATATATATATATACCTTTTTATCTATCTATCTCTCTCTCTCTATATATATATATATATATATATATATACCCTTTTATCTATCTATCTCCCGTCATTCTCTCTACCGTCCCTCCTCTCTTCTCCCCTCTCGTTTCACCCTTTCTCTTTCTCCTTTCTATCTCGTTTAGTTATTTACATCATTCCATGTTTCTCACCACGTCAGATTAAGTGTGGAGGTTTAAAAGCAAGCAAGCAAACACCATTATTAGCGTTACTATTATACAGAGCATAGTATTCTCACGGATTAGCATTTCTAATTTCGATGTGGGTTTTTTTCACAAACTGTTTGAAGAATACAATTATTCGCTCAATGTTTTCTTTTAGGACTAGTCTTTTTTTTCAGCCATTATTATATACTAGTTTATTCATCTTTTTCAGTTACTTTTTTCTTGCACACGTTCCCTCCATTCATCTTTCCCGCCCAGCCTCTCACTCTGTCTGTCTGTCTGTCTGTCTGTCTCTCTCTCTCTCTCTCTCACTCACACTCACACTCACACTCACACTCACACTCACACTATAGCTTTGCTCCTCACGTCAGATTCCAGGTTCCTTATGTATTTGCAATTCTTTTGAGAACAAGGTTGTTATTTAGTATATTATCAAATAATCCCTTATCCTCCAGATATCTCTCTCACCCTCTCTTTCTATCTATCTATGTGTCTATCTATCTATCTATCTATCTATCTATCTATCTATCTATCTATTTTTATCTATCTATCTATATATCTATCTATTTGTTACATAAATCCTCTCCTGCTTGGACCGCGGCAGTACGCTTTTCGTATACTGATTGGGTGGAGGGTTGGTCGTGTCGTCCAGTGAGTGGTCGTCTAGTGGATGGATTATTTCTTCTCTGCCGTCGTCTGTTGTCTGCAATAAAAGCCATGTCGCCCCCGAAGACAAACTCTGCTTTTAAATTTAATTCATTTTATTGAAGCGTTGTTATTTCATCTGGGGGAAATTCACCTGGCCGAGAGAGACTAAGAGAGCAAATCCCACGTTATCGTAGTTAGTTAACAATGTTTCTTAACTATTCATAGAGAAGGGTAAAGGATTCTCGCGCTTGTCTTCCCTGAAGGGAAATATTCCGTATCTTTACATTGTGAATCGCACGTCCTCTCAGTTCGCTTTCCGAAACAGACTGTCAAAAACTCGCTTCTCACGAGAATGAGTGACGTCACAGATCCCTTTGTTTCCCACGCAAGGCCCGCGAAGTCACAGAGCCTCTCGCAGGTGTAGACTGGCCCCTGATCTGAGGTCTCGTCACACGGTAACCTTGTCAGCTCTGACTGTGAGAACAAGCCCTGTTCTGCACTCGACTGCCCCGCGTTAATTCGCGCAAGTCAAATCCGATCTCCAACAGATACGTCTATTCCCATAGGGCCATTATCTAGCATATTTTTCTCTATCTATCTATCTATCTATCTATCTATCTATCTATCTATCTATCTATCTATCTATCTATCTATCATAACCTTTCTCTCAACTCCACTTTTCCAATAAACTCATCATATCATTATCCAGGACAGTATCAATATTGTTCTCTTTTCGTCTTCTATCTTTCAACAAACCAATATATTTTTTATCTCTTTCTTCTCCTTGACTTGTAACCATCTTTTCATCTCTCTCTCTCTCTCTCACTCTCTCTCTCCTTCACGTTCTTTCTGTGTTGTTAAATCCTGACATCTTTTTAAGATCAACACCTCTTTTCCACCTTAACTAAACTAATCGTATCATTATCCAGGGCAGCACTTCCATCGTACTCTTTCCTCTTTTTACCATTTATTTCAATATACATTCATATCAATCTCTATCTTACAATACCTTTCCAGGCTGATGTATGGATCTGTTAAAACCTAGAAGGGCCACCCTCCCAGGCTTTACCTTCTCTTTGAAAAAGAGTTCTACTTTTACTTTTATTAACCTCAAACAAAACACATTGCTCCTGGCACGTAATGGGGCTACTATTAGGGACCATACCTACATCGACACTCTAGGTAGGGAGTTGATCAGCGAGATTTCTGTTAACGTTTAATTTAAATTTGTGCAATTTAGTATAGTCAGGGAAACAGAAAAATGGAAGGGAATTCCAAACTCTAGCAGTTCGAGGTAAGAAACTGTTTGAATAGAAAGATTTCCGGCATCTAAGAACCTCTACAGTAAAAGGGTGGGATTTTGCTGCTTGTTGGGGTAGTTGAGGGTATTTATGTCGAGATGGGGGCAAAAGTGCTACAAGTTCGTCAGAGAAGATTCTATTAAAGTACTTATAAAACAAGCACAGGAATACAGCATTACGACAATGGGACAGGGTTGGGGCGCTGTTGACAATACAAGACATATCAGGTTTGAGATTTTTTTGACCCTGTCTAAGAGAGAGTTTTTGACCCTGTCTAAGGGAGAGACTAGTTGTAGACGCACCAGCCCAGATGTGGCAACTATACCCCATGCATGAGCGAATTGTGGCTTTGTAGTGATACAGGATACTGGCAGGTGTGATTAGGAATAATACAAGTCCAAGTATAGACACCTAAGTAACACCCGCATTAATATCATGTCGTTTGGATGTACGGCCATCGATGACAGCTGGAGTTTTCTCTTGTCTAAGAAGGATCTGATTATG
>OY744541.1:72925976-72933476 GCA_963556195.1 Sepiola atlantica
CATTTTTTGTTGCCGTGGGAGCAAGCGGGTTACATAAACATATACACATACCTAACTGGATATAAGCTGAGGAAGCTCTATTTCGAATGAAATGGAAGCTGAAACATATATGCACATGTGTAGCCAATAATGTTTGTATAAATAAAATAATTTTTACGATATATATATATATATATATATATATATATATAGTAAGCTATGAAAATATATTGATGGCAATTAAGCTACACAGAGGGGGGGATTAAATCTTTATGCATGGTTTTTAGCCTGAAGATTCCCCCCGGGATGAAACGCGGGAGCCTCTGTGTATCTTAATTGCTATAAATATATTTTCATAGCTTACTACCTCGCTTTACTTACGTATCGAGCACTGTTGAAGTAAATACTGAAAATTGATACATAAAAAAGTATATCTCCTTATCAAATTTCATGTGGATTCATAATATATATACAGGGTGTCTCAAAAAAATGTACTCACTCGTAGAATGACGAGAAAACTTTGCTTCATCGCTCCACACAATTTTTGTGCAAACTCGACATCTTCTGCACATTTGGCCATTCTAAGAGTGAGTACATTTTTTTGAGACACCCTGTATATATATATATATATATATATATATGCTCGTTCTCTTCTCACTCTCTATCGCCATCTTGTCCAACCCATCTCTAAATCCCACACCATCCTGCCCTCTACTAAACTATATCGTGCCATTATGCTGTCCAGCTCCGACTCGCGAGTAATGGCGTGCAAGCATGGCGTTTTTGTTTTCCTTTTCTCGTTTCTTACCTAAACCATGCGACTGGCCTTTTCGTGCCAGGCGATTTACAAACGGTCTTACAGAGTTTAAAGGAATGCTTAAGATAAGACCGTTTCCTCTCTATCTGCCAAGCGAACTCAACACACTTTTATCTCTCCTTAGAGGATAGCGTGATTCCGCCGCCGAAAGACAGTTTCTCTCGAGCAAATAGTCAGGTTACTATCGACGTCATCAGTTGAAATAGCGGAGTAGTCGACATTCGCGCATTCGCGCACAAACAACCGTGCTCTTTCACTGAAATGGCTTGTACTTCCATTAGACAATGAATTGAATATTTGAAATAAGCGTGACACACAGGCAAACAGAGATAGGAGAAAGGAGTTAAGTGCATAAACAGGCAGATAGATAATTGGGTTACAATTTTCTTTACTTGAGGTAGAAAAAATGAAGTCGATATTTGATAAAATACAGATTGAAACAAAAGTAACCGGGCGATAATCTAATGTTAGCCCAACGAGTCACCGGTCGTTTAACATATATATATATATATATATATATATATATATATTATTATCAGTTTATCTTTATATTTTTATTTTAAATTTGTAACTTATTTTTCCTCTAATATTTGTCTCTGTGTGCTCTCCTGTCAATAGATGTTCCTCTACAACGAACGTGTAATTTTTTCCTTGAATTTCTGTAAGATGTGGTGCTAAAGGCGCTGATGAAGACGTTTTGGAGTGGCTTTGTTGATTTTTTTTTAATTAAAAATTAAAATAAAGTATTTCCAGAATGTTTTGGAAACGACCGTACGTCATACTAGATATGTTCTAATTCTTTGAACAATTGAAATGTTCTAATTCATTAAATCCTCTTATATATATATATATATATATATATATATATATATATATATATATATATATATATTATTTATTTTATACGTACATAAAAGTAATCCATGGACACGTGTTTCTAACTGACAGCCGTCATCAGCATGGCTAACTTTGACAGAGATCGAACCTTGGATATATATATATATATATATATATATATATATATATATATATATATATATATATATATATATATATGTGTGTGTGTGTGTGTGTGTGTGGTGTGTGTGTTAAACGATCGGTCAGTTTTTTAAGCAACACCTAGAGTTACATACTATTATTTTTAAAGTTAACTGCAGCCGGCAGAGACGACTATCTCAAGGCGGGCGCGAAATAAGTCATATGCTTTGGCGACCATGTCTTTGTTTATAGCGGCGCACGTTTTCACGATGGCAGCGTTAAGGGAGTTGACTGTGGTGTGGGCGTGTGTGTTAGTCCTGGCCTCGATAAAACCCCAAGAAGAAATAATTACGGTGGTTCAGTCGGGTGAGAAAGGCTTCCACGCGCCAGACAACCAGTGGTGAAAGGCATTGTTGAAAAGCCACACCTGGGTCGTCTTGGCGTTTTGTGCAAAATTCAAATTTCAATGCAAGATATATTTCTTTCTTTTTTTTTACATGTGTCTTATCAATTTCGGAGATAAACTCCATCATCAGAGATTCTTAAGAAAAAAGAGAAGAATCTCTGATGATAGAGTTTATCTCCGAAATTGATAAGATACATGTAAAAAAAAAAGAAAGAAATATATCTTGCATTGAAAAAGGGTTTTTATTCTCAATTTAATACTAATTCTTCGATGCTTATGAAAAAAAAAATGTTCTAAAATACCAGCATGCTGCCCAATGCGTTTCCATTCAATCAAAGAGCCGCGAAGTTACACCAGACGCGGACAATACGTCAAATAACAAGCAAGAACGTTTTACCGATAAACAAAACTAAAAAAGATGTTTGTTTATTTTTATAAAAAAAAGAGAAGAATCTCTGATGATAGAGTTTATCTCCGAAATTGATAAGATACATGTCAAAAAAAAGAAATAAATATATCTTGCATTGAAAAAGGGCTTTTATTCCCAATTTAATACTAATTCTTCAATGCTTATAAAAAAAAATGTTGAACTACCAATATCCTAATATATATATATATATATATATATATATATATATATATATATAGTAAGTTATGGAGATATATTATTTATAGCAATTAAGCTACACAGAGGCGTCTACTTTTCATCATCGTAAGGAATCGCCAGGCTAAGTGCATGGAATACGTGTTACTGATTGGTTTTATATATCTGCGTGGTCTTTAGTCTAGCTACATAACCAATCAGATTCGTTGTTATTACATCCCACTGGTTAATGTTTTAATTAGCCAATGGTTGAGCTTCTCTCTCGAACAAAGGTTTCTGTCTGTAACTTAATTGACATAAATATATTTTAATAACTTACTACTTAGTTCTATTTACGTATGTACCACTGTTTATGTGAATACTGAAAACCTATACATAATATATGATATTTCCTTATAGTGGTATATGTGTATTCATGAAATAATATATATATATATATATATATATGTATATATATATATGTTTAAATAAATTTTCTGAGGTACAAAACTTATAAATGCATTTAAAATTCATATCTTTTAATCGCTCCATCGTTAATTTTGGCACATTCAGTTCCCCGTTTACTCTTTCTTTCGGCGATATTATTGATTAAAAAACTATCGATTTTCTCCTGACGAGATAATAGTTTAAAAGGCCTTTGAGAGATTTCCGCGCATCCTTTTTAAATGAATATATATATATATATATATATATATATATATATATATATATATATATATATATATATAGCTGAAGAGTACCCATCCCAGCACGAGTAAAATCAACACACAATCAGAACAGTTCAGCATTACTTTTATCTTCCATTAAATTAAAAATATAATGCTACTAAACCTCATGTCTAAAATTCTTATTCTAATTTTGATCAAAATCTATTGTATACTTTTGATTCTAGAAAATATCTGAAATTTAATGGGTCTTAAGAAGAAATTGGAATCCAGAGAATCTTCCTTCATTTGTGTCTGATGATTCATAAATGTAATGCATTAACTTACAATAGGAAATTTTGCCAATATAATATTCCGCTGAAACTCTTTAAAATACTAAAAAAAACCTAAGATTTCGGGAAAATTCATCAATTGATGTTTTATACGTATCTTTAAAATTTACAAAAAGAGGTATGTGAATTTTAAAAACGGCGTTCATCTCCGCTTACCCTCCTTTGTATAAAACTAAATTAAACTAAATATCCCCTACATTACGACTTTACGCGTAGAAGCTGTGTTCCAAAATCCATAATGATCGGGTAATTTGCTTAGGAGTTAATCCTGTACATGCAAATAAATAAATAAATAAATATATATATATATATATATATATATATATATATATATATATATATATATCTTCCATTTCTACAAAATCAATAGAGGGATAAAAAGAGCTAAAAAATAAATAGATTAGATTAAATTACATTTAATTGAGAGCTGGTAAAAATCGTGTCGTTAAAAGAAAAGAAAAAAGATGATCTCCTATTTCAACTCTTTTAGATTCATTTGGAAATCTGAAAGCCAGTTTTTAAATCGTGGCAGCCATGTTTGTTCGGCCATTTTCTTTGTTCATATTGTCATTTTATCGTCTGCTTTTCATTTCACTGTTAGTTTTTGTTCTCCGGTTGTTTTCTTAATCTCAAATTTGTTACATTTTAGAAATTCAACAAAGCAAAATTGATTGAATATTTTGTTGTTTATCTTTTAAAAAGTTTTGCAAACATTTGTCAGCCTTTTTTTTTTCGTTTGTCATATTTTGCCTTCTCTTTTTTGTTTTTGTTTTCATTGTGGTTGACACTTAAGAAAACAAAAAGCTAATCACTATTTCAAGTTCTATTGGTTGCAAACATTAAGTCTAGAAATAAATAGGGCGCTGGAAGTAGGCGTAGACACACTACAAGAACACGGATCAAAACAGAGACAGTTCAGCCCAATCATAAAAACACAGGGCGAGACGCTCATGATTAGATCACATCGATACGGTAAGATCAAAGATGGAACACAGCAACGATGTAGAAGTACTAGAAATCCCCAACTTTATAATAAAGAAAAAGGTGTATTTATTAGTATATAAATATATAAATAAATATATGTACTTCCCGTTACTCAAACGTTAGCGAGTGAAAATATTTTCGGACGAAACCATTTCAAGTTTTTAGCGTAAATCAGAAAGCAAATAGCAAGTCAGACCCCGCCGCATTAAATAAATTCGGAAATAAATATTTTATTATATTTCCATAATAAAAGGTTTTACTGTTTTTCTTTTCTTTTCTTCTTTCGATACCGATTAATACGTTTTTCGTTGTTTTTTAAACTTTCAAGTTTGAGATGTTTTCTTCCTTTTTTCTTTCTTGTTTTAAGTTAAATCAATCGATGTTACGTTCAACATCGATTGATTTCACTTAATACCGATTTTAAAGATTAATGTAAGGATAAAATCCGACAAAAGTATTCAAAATACGAAAGTGAAAAGTAGACAAACTGTAAAATATAAAAGCGAAAAAGACACGCATATCATTACACTGATACTTCATTTTTGTTTATTAAAAGAAACATTTTCTAGGTAAAACAAGATAGCATTATAGATATATTTTATAAGAGACGCACTTTAGACAAAAATGGGTAGGTATATCGATCTTGACCCAGTTTTCGCGAGTTTCTTGTCGGAAACGTTCGGCTATCCTACGCAAACGCCCGAGAGATGACGAGCCGATTTGTACCAGACGACCATTTTGATACGGTGCTGCGTCCTATGAATTTAAGTTATATTTTCAACAAATTTTCTAAAAGAAACAACAAAAAAAAAACAAACAAGCAAAACATAGCGAAGTTACTGTTATCAAATAAATATTTTTTGTTTGTTTGATACGTTGCTGCGTCCTATAATTTGTAGTTATATTTGCAAGAAATGTTTTAAACAACAACACAAATAAAACAAGCAAAGCAGAACGAAATTACTGTTATCAAATAAATATTTTTAACCCTAACCCTAAACCCTAAACCCTAACCCTAACCCTAACCCTAACCCTAACCCTAAACCCTAATCCTAACCCTAACTCCTAACCCTAAACCCTAACCCTAACAACATCAACAAAAAACAAAACAAGCAAAACATTATCATCATAGGACGCAGCACCGTATCAAAATTGTTGTCTGGTACAAATCGGCTCGTCATCACTCGGGCGTTTACGTAGGATAGCCGAACGCTTCCGACAACTGGGTCAAGATCGATATAAGTACCCAAAAATGAATAATAGGATGGATGATAGACATGAAGGTGGCGGAGTAAGAAATTGATAAGTGTTAGCTAGAATGTATGGGTATAGTACTTCGGTGAACTAGAGAATATGGAAAGGTAGGTCCATTCATGGAGGGGAAGCGGGAGGTCCGTAGACGATCATTGAGTAGTTGTCATATAATTTTCCATAAGTCAGTTTGGGGTCACCGACTATGTTCATACCAGCCGAGAATACGTCCTCGACAATCAGCTCGACAGAGTGTGAGCGAGTGTGACATCGGCTAGCACTGTTCTGTTGGGGTGACGTATGGCCCTGTTCAGTCCTATGAGGTGCACCCTCCTAGGCCTTACCTTCTCTCTTTGAGAAGCGGTTGGTTTATTGCCAATCGCTCGAGGCGTCCTCATCCTAAAATAATAAGCAAGTCAGAGTTATCTCGCATGCACTTTATGAAATGGCATAAATATCTGCACATGGAGACCAGATTGACCATGACGTTTAAGATGTAAGCAATTATTCTCGAAGAATACCGGACAATCATCGTGTATTCAGCAAATGTGTACATTGCTTTAATCAATCTATTAAGATTTTACCCCGCCTAATAAACCGGTATTGTCCGGGCTTTCGGGTCTGGATTTACGCCGGTCTATCGGTTGTCCGTCCTGTGCAGTTCTAGGAGGTGCCCACTCCCAGGCTTTGCCTTCTCATCCTTTTAGTTTATTGCTAATCGTCTGAGGCGCCCCTACCGGGGAATGCCGGCAGGGCTGCCCAGGCAATTTTTTAAAAAGCCAGAGTGCTCAAATTCTCGAGCACTGGTTCTTTCCCACTTTCCCGACCTTGTGTCAGATATTACCTTGTTGGAGGAAGATAAATAAAGTTTCATATGTTTTCCATTGATTATTTTTGGTTTTTTATAAAACCGATATTATTATCAGAAAAAAAAACACGCCCTTACCGGGAAATGCCGATGGCTCTCCTGATGCTATTTTTGCGGGGCAAAATGCATCATTTGTTGGTGCGCTGACTTTTCATATTTACCACCTTTCCGGCCTTGTGCCACATTTTCCGGTGGCGGAAAGCAAGTAAATACCGCCATCTTGTTTTACTCTTAAAAAGTTTCTATCAATAAAAGAAACGAAATTGTAGTCTACTCAGTGTGTAAGGGTTGTAATTTTCTGGTTCAAGAGAAAAGGTCTACTTAGTGATGGCTTCCCGGTTTTGAACTCAGAAATTGACAAGAAGCTTTTATCATTAAACACACTCTCATCATTTTATACCGGATTTTTTTATTTCACTCGTTTGTAGACATTTCGTTAACTAAATTCCTTTTATCAGCAACCTTAAGTCCGAGTGGCAAGGTTGTAAAATTACACGTAGTCGCCTAAAAAGTAGAACACCCCACTCCTAAATAAAAAGTTTGATTTGATTATTTGTAATAAAAAAAGTGTCCAATTGTAAAAAAAAGTTTGATTTTCCTAATAAAAATAGTGAAA
>OY744541.1:72940976-72963476 GCA_963556195.1 Sepiola atlantica
AATGTCTTGCCCTTTCCATTGCTTCTTGAACTTTAGCCAAGAAAGCCAAAAATTTAAAAAAATATATATAACACAAATGCATCTAGAACTAGCGCCGATACACATCCAAGACAGGGTTCATATTGTAGAAAACCCCTTGCATTCTTCAATCAATGCGACAGACGAAATCTCAAAAAAAACTTATTATGTGATACACAGTATTACTGTCAGCCATCTAACCAGTTTAGGGGTAAACTTTTTTTGCCAGTTAGTCTTGTAAAGCCTTTCTTCCCTATTGAGCTCGCTCTTGAACGACTTACTCTTGGTCTAGCCTATTTTGAACCAGGGGAATGGTCGCTGGTTGTGAGATGTTTTTCAGTCTTGATTTTTCTTGAAGTGATTCTACATTCCTCTCCCTTTTTTTATTATTTAAATTACCCCTTACATCAAGTGGCTTCATGCGCTGTCACAAGCGGCTTCCAGAAAATGCATAGGTTTATAAAATAATAAAAGAGCAACTATTATTAAATGTGCCGGGAATCAAAATATCTATTAACTTTACAATTAAATAAACTAACAAAAGTATGATCGTTCTGGTTTCGTAGTATTACTAATATATATGACGAACAACACATACTACACTCCCTCCCCCCGAAAAAGAGAGGGTAATGTTAGAGAGGATCATATCATGACGACTGAGCATATATTTTTATGGAAGATGCTCCATGTAAAGTACGAAGCTACTTGATGCAAGGAGATAATCATAATACAAAAAAAAACGTAGAATTACCCCACCATCAGCGTTCAATCTCCTGGAGTTCAAACAGGATAGCTAAAAAGTACAGCGTTCTAGAACCCAAAAACGGGTTACAATGCTGGATGTGCTAAAGGAGAAGGTAATGTATTGAAGCATGTTCTCATTTCGCCAGCTCCCCAAATGTGGGAGCAATAATCTTTTATAGGTAGACGATTACATCAGGAGAAATATACTATCTGTAGCGAAATAATGTACTTGTATTATTTGTATTATTCGAATTAATGTCACATCTTAGATGTTATTCTCGCAACGTTTCGGCCGATGTAACCTCCAACTTTTTGCAGTTGCATCTTGTCGAACTCAGTATTGCGTTTCAACCCCGAATAACCTTAAGAAGGTTGGGGTTTTTTTGGGCTGTAAAAGAAACGAATCGAAACCAACCATTTATTTTCGACATATCTAATTTTCTGTTATCTATTTTGGGTCGCCAACATTTTATCGAATGTCTTCCATTTCATCCAGGCTTAAATCTTAAAAGATTTTCCTATGAATTCATATATTGTTGCCATCTATTTACCTTCTTCTTCTTCTTCTTCTTCTTTTTCTTTTCCTCCGCATTCTCCTTCGCTTTAATGTTGACCTATTGCTTTCAATACTCGAAGATTTTCCCAGGAGGGAAAGCAAACTTTCTCGCTGACCTCAAGACTTGGTCATCTCTGCGCAACCTCTGTTTACCAGTTCGTTTTGCCTGCATAAATTCAAGAAGAGAAAATTGGGTGAATGAAATAATAAAGAGAAAATACGACGAACGTTTTGAATGCGGTAAAGTTCATATTCTTGGATGAAACCCGCCGAAGGATAAAATGACATAAATAATAATAATAATAATAATAATAATAATAATAATAATAATAATAATAATAATAAGATGATGATGATGATGATGATGATGATGATGATGATGATGATGATGATGATGATGATGATGATGATGATGATGATGATGGCAGCAGCAGCAGCGGCAGCAGCAAATATACAGAACTAGCTAGAGAACTGAAAGGAATATGGAGCATGAAGAAAGTCAGTGTAATACCAATAATCGTATGAGCACTAGGAACAATTTCAAAAAGCCTGGAGAAATTGGAATCAAAGACATAACTGAGACCATACAAAGGACATCAATGATCAAAACAGCTGCAATCTTAAGGAAAGTCGTCAAATGCAGAAACGAACCCGCATAAGCTACGAATGGTAACCAGTCACATGAAATTTACAGCAGGAAGAATACAAAACCATATGAAGAACACATCACGAACCAAGGAAAAGAAACTTCAAAAAACATCACACCATAAGCCCCCACCCCTATAAATTATACCCGCCTCAGCTGACGCCACACAAAAATAAATCAATGAACAGAAATTGCAAGAAACAACACCATAAGCTTTCTGCGCCCCTATAAAATGGCGTCGGCCTTGGTTGACACAACACAATTTTTTGTTACGGGCCAAGAAGGATGAGAAGACCGAGGTAGGTCAGAACAAACCAGACCTCTATTGGAATGTGCGGATAGTGCTGGGACCTTGGGGAGGCTTATTGCCACCCAAATCCCAGAGAAGACCAATGGTCCTTACCAGCGATAAATCAATTGTACGCGGCTGTTACGATAACGCAAGGCTATTTGTGGTAGTTATCGAAAAGAGGTGGAGAGTACTGGAACTCTGGGGAAGCTTACTGTCACTCAGACTCCAGGGAACACCACCGGCTGTAGTCCATGAGCAATCACTGACGATGACTTGTGTAATAATAATAATAATAATAATAATAATAATCGTAAAAACACTAGGAACAGTCAAAAAAAAAACTCGAGAAAAGATAGTGAGAAATTGAAATCGAAGGAATCACTGAGACTATACAAAGGACGGTAATGATCAAAACAGCTGCAATTTTAAGGAAAATCCTCGAATGCGTAAACCAACCCGCACGAAATATGACCGGTAACCAGTCACATAGAAGATACAATAGGAAGAAAACAAAACCACAGGAAGAACACCACTACTTGAACCAGAAAACAGAAACTGCAAAAACTGTCACAAACTGCTCCACTCTCCCTTTAACAAAAAAACAGTGATCCCACAAGCCTCGGCTAATATCAGACAAAGTAGTCGTGAGTAATCAAGGAGGGTGGGAAGGCCGAGAAAAGAGGGCATCACCCAGACCTCTACTTGAAGAGTTATGAGAGTACTAGGACATTGGGAAGGCTTATTGCCACCCAGGTCCCAGGGGAGACCAATGGTAAGCAGTTGTTGCGATATCGAAAACTTATTTGCAATTGTTATCAAAAAGAGGTGTAGTGTAATGGAAATATGGGGAGGCTTGTTGTCACTCAGAATACAGGGAACACTACCAGTCATTATCAGTGAGCAATCACTGACGATGACTTGTGTGAAAACTAGTCAGTACAAATAATAATGTACTCAAAAAGATCAATGTATATTTACGTATGTACATACATATATATATATATATATATATATATATATAGTCTTTGTTAATGTTTCCTTTTATATGTACATAAAAATTAATTAATAAATATATATATATATATATATCCGTCCCGTCACATAAAATTTAGCAGTGAGTACTGCCTGACATATCCATTATAAGTATTCCCATGAATTGAGAAAGCAAATAGCAAGTCAGATGCCTCCTTGAGTTTATCTATTTCCATAATGATACCGTTTCTTTCATTTTTTTCTTTCGGCTTTCTATACGGATTTATTCATCTTTTTTTCTTTTTTTTTTCTTTTTCAAAACTTTCCAGTGTGATGTTTGCTTTCTTCCGTATTTCTCTTTTAAAGTTCCCCGATTCGGACGTTACATCATACGAATATCAATATTAGTGCGAACACTGGTGAAGGATTATTCTTTTTGCTATTTTTGACAGACGTTTATACTCGAAATAATAAAACTACACCAGACGAGATGGTCTAGATTATCAGACGAAATTGGCGATTTCATGGAGGAAGCAATGGAAGATCGGTACTGAGACCTACAGCTTGAATATCAAATCACCGCCGCAGTTCTTACAGGGAAACCAATTCTTTGTCGCTGTCGCATAGCTACACCTTTTATCGCCGATACACACAAATAGCTTTACATTCACATCTTTATATCACGTGCCATATCACGTGGTATGTCACGTCGTATGTCGCGTCCAAATTAGCTGTAAATGTTCGTCTGAAACAAGTTAAACAATGTCGATTTTTTTAAAAACTTTTATTTACCCGAGGCATATTGCCACTAAAGCGTAAATGGCTACTTTGATAAGAGCAAAATTTACAGCGGGACAACCTGGGTGGCTAGTTAGGCAGCAAGATATTTGTTCACATAACATTTAAGTGTACGGTCATGGAAGCAAGGAGAATGAAGGGATTTCCAATACTAAGCAGTCTGAGGGAAGAAGCTAACATAGCAGAACGTTGTTCGGCATCTAGAGACCTCTACATTAAGGGGTGGGATTTTGCTACTAGTCGCGTGGGTCTGGGTATTTTCGTTGATGGGGTGCAAGTGCAGTAGGTTTATTAGAGTACATTTCATGTTATTACTTGTCAAACAAGCACAGAGATGCAACACATAGGCGATGCGCCTTGTTTATAACGTAAAACAAACACCAACTCTATCGTCCCAAACCCATTCTATCGAGCTATTTACTACATCTATATCCTACCACAGTTCTGAAGATGATGTTTGTTATCTTGTAACCGTGCTCACTGCACTTGGACTTGAATGCTTTATATTGTGGGAGAAAACGCGAATAACGAAAATAAAAGGGAAAATTATAGGAGATTTAGTGAGAGTAATGGATTGATGTAAATAATATAAAAGGAGAAGAAGAGAGTAGAGAAGAGAAAAAAACGGTGAAGAAAGAGAGAGGATATATTATGACACCACAATATATTCTGATTTTGTGAAATCCTTTGACGTTGTAATACTTTTAAAAACGGTTATCAACCAATGTTAAAGTGAAAATTATATATTTAATAATAATACGCTATGGTATGTTGTGTTCGAACGTACGTTATCACCTTTCACATACATAAAAAAATTAGAGTGTCAGATCAACGAAGATAAAGACTTCCGACTTTAACAATTTTTACATGAATTATTCAAAAGTCAGATTATGTCCCTTTGTTGACTAAAACAGAACAATTTTAAATAAATACATTCCAAAACTGGCATTTGTTTTATTGATTTGAAGAATATTTAGTTGACTATATTTAACGTAATAAGACAGAGAATAGTTATTTTTGTAAAAATAATAAAAATGCTGCAATTTTTAATTGACTAATAAAGCAGAGGCGCATTCGTTTGATCTATTTAGAGAATATTTAGCTGGCAATGACAATTATTTTTATGCAAGAAAAGTAATTTTCCTCAGTAATATTGAATAGTATTGACATATGCATATACAGGGTGTCTCCAAAAAATGTACTCACACGTAGAATGACGAGAAAACTTTTATTTATGAACATAGAGTGAAGTGAAATAGCATCGAATACATGAGACAGATGTAATTGAAGAATCATGTTCGCAAATGTTCAAACTGATGACCATTATTGTTCAAACAAAGCTGATAACGCGCACCAAGGGATTCGCAAACGTCGCGAAACATGTCATTAGGAATATTTTTTTGAGACACCCTGTATATATATATAATATTTATAAATAAATATTAATTGTGTATTGCCTACAGACATCGATGTTTCATGCTAACGCAATCTTCAGTGCAGGAAGTTTATTCTCAACGGTCGACGGGCTCGAACTCCGAACACAAATCGCCACTGATTTGCAGTCAAGAGCGTTAAGCCTTCGGCCATAGGGAATCAGCTGATAATTAAAGAGAAATGTAACTTTGTAAATAGCGAGTCGGCGGCTAATTTACACGAGCAGTTAAAGTGATCAACAAACTGTGTTGTGATCTTGCATGAAGCTATTTGTACTGCTTGTTATTAAACTCACTCAGAGTGCCCGGCCTTTGGTAAAGGGGGCTTATAATAATATTTATAAATAAATATTAATTATTTATTACCTACAGACATCGATGTTTCATGCTAACGCAATCTTCAGTGCAGGAAGTTATATATATATATATATATATATATATATATATATATATATATATATATATATATATATATATATATATATATATGAATTAGAAACGAAGGATGAGAGTAATTCGACGTAATGGGAAATGAAAAAGGAAAAACCAAGAGATAATTTTGATATATTCATCAACGTTTCGTCTTCATTGCTTTTTCACTGCTGCTATACTATACCCACTCAAAGCTTTCCATATCCATTTCACTCTTTGTTACTGACTGACTTCTCACAGCCCGGACCTTTGTCCAGCGCTCTGAGTAGCCACGGCTACTACTTTTCCTTATCAACCCATCATGTCAACCCAATATTTCGATGTACTTGCATGACATTTATCTTCAAATTATCATCCTGAGGTAGTCTTACAATAAAGACGTAACGTTAGTGAATATATAAAAGATATCTCTTGGTTTTTCCATATATATATATATATATATATATATATATATATATATATATATATATATATATATTATTTCAAAAGGAATATTATTATAAACAGTAAATTATACAGATTGATGTAGAAAACATCGTGGAATTTCCACAGGCCCCGTTAGTTTTTTTAATAACATGCTAACGTTTCAATGTCCAATGCATACGGTAATAACAAAGAATAACATAAATTAATTAACATTTCTATGCGTACATAACTGACGGAACAAGAACAATCTACCCCCGTGACTTGAATAAAGGGTTCAGTTAGAAATTCCGTACATATTAATGAGTTAGACATACGGATTCTCAAGTTTTATGAGATGCGTCTGACGAATGTTGGAGGTTACATCAGTCGAAACGTTGTGAGAATAAAAACAAAGATGAAACCGTATCCGATTAGTTCAAATTATCAATCGTCATACAAAAAAAAATTCAGAAGAAAGTTATTTAAAAATAAATTTTAGAAGAAAGAGGTAAATGGTGCCAGGAGTAAAAATTAAAATGCCAAGAAAATAGAGAGCAAAAAAAGGGGATTAAAAAGTGTAATTCAAAGCGCAAAGGGATGTTTTTTTCTAAATCGTGTTAATAAAAATAAGAAAGATGACACCATGAAAAAAAATAAAATGGCGATTTAGAGATAAGAAGGTCGTGGAGAAATTTTAAAAGTGCCCTCCCCTTCCAAAACAAAATAAAATAGTTGCAATGAGATAAACATGAATTCTGAGTCGAAAAAAGGCCACGTCGCATCGAAGAAGAGAAATAGCAGGGAGAGAAAAGAAAAGGGAGGAAGACTAAACAAAAAGGAAAAAAAATAATAAAAATCAACAAGGATGAAGAAGGAAAAGGAGTAGATATGAAAGAAAAAGAAGAAAAAAAGAAGAAGAAAAAGAAGAAGAAGAAGAAGCCGATAGAAAGAATATACAAAACAAAAAACTGAATAAGATATAGATGAAGAAGACGATATAAAAGAAGATATGTAAGAATAGAGGGATTGATATCCCCTATCTTAATTTAACACACAAAATGAATGACGAAACCCTTTAACAACAACAAGCGAAAGGAGTTTATTCGTATATAAGGTTACCTATACCGTTTGGTATAGGTGGACGAAACTTAGGACAGTGGCCGAAAGAAGCTGAAGAAAATAAGCCCTTGGTTCAAATATCTTCAGGTAAAGATAGCAGGCGCGATGATCGGCCAGTGGACAAGGAAGCAGGAGATAAGCTGAGACGATCCTCCCTGGCTGGTGCCAGAGTACCGTCTGATCATCGTCTGCAATATCCTAAGGGAAATCTAGTAGTCCCTTAGTCCATCAGTTAGAAATGTTCCATAAGTACAGGGCCGGCGGGACAGTTATAAAAGTGTGGGGAGGGGGCTCTCCTAAAAAATGGGGGGTCCGGCCCACATTGCGCCCAGAATGCCAAATATGGGAATAAATTCAATATCTTGACTAAAAATGATCGTCCAATAGTGGTTGAGAGCTCGTTAGAAGCGGAATAACATTCTCTGGGTGATAGAAAAAGAAAAATTCAAAATATTTCAATTTTCTCGCGTCTGGGCTCTAATTACCTTATTTGGGCAAATTGTGGAAAAAAACACTGTTTGGGGGCATATTTTGGTTTATAATGATCGTCTGGTAGTGGTTGATGGCTCGTAAGAAGCGGAATGGAAAACCCTTGGTGATAGATGAAGATAAATTATAAAAAATTCAATTCTTTGGCGTCTGGATCCAAACTACCATATTAGGGAATTTTGGACCAAAAATACCGTTTTTGACATAATTTAGACATGAAATGATCTTCTGATAGTGGTTGAGGTCTTGTTGGAAGCATATTAGCAAGTCGCTTCTGGTGAAAAAAGAACAAACAGAAATTTCAATTGGGGTGGGGAGCTGGGCCCAAATTACCATATTTGGTCATTTGGGACCAAATGCACCTTTTGGGACTTAATCTAGACATAAAATGATTTTCTGACACTGCCTGATGTATATTGAAACATATCAGCAAGTCGCTTCTAGTAAAAATGACAAAATTCAAGAATCAATTGGTTTATTAAATATAGAGAATACATAAAGTTCCAAGTATTAACTGACAATGTGCATATAAAAGTACAAAAGTAAAAAGTATAAAAGTTTAAATGTATTAAGTATAAAAGTATAAATAGATGTATTGGAATTGGAATAGCTCGTTGGAAGCGTATTAACAAGGCAGACTTGCATTGTTTCTCTGTTCTTCACTTCAAATTGCGTTCATTGGACTTTACTCAAAAGATACTGTATCGGTTGTTCTGTGGACAGAAGGACTGGAGGGAGGATGGAATCAATCACTTTGGATATTATGTGGATCCTCAACGATGCGAAAAAAAATGTATCGATGCAATCCGAAAAATCACCGGTATGTTAATGGATGCACCATGTGCGAGTGGAGGAAATACAAATAGTGGTCCGCTTTGCAACAGATTTTCAGCCCTCAAAACCGCTTTTACGTATGTTATCTCTTCCGTAACAGCGTGGATCGCGAAAATTTTGAAACGTTCATGAGTAACACCAACATCATCCTAACTATCCCCCAGTCTGTCACAAACAAATGTGTGCATGTGGAAGCATTGAAAACCATGGACATCGAGATAATGCTTCATCTCAGAATCCCTTCGTCGATGAGAAGGCTAAACCATGGATAATGATAATCCCGAGCTACCATCAAATGTGTGCCCATAGTTCAAGTGGAATAACGGTAACTCAATAGCAAAATGGAGTGAGTCCAGTAGAGTCTTGGAACAAGCACGTTCGGTCTTTCCTAAGTGGTCAAGCTGCATTGTCTCGGAAACTGTCCATCAAGGACAATATTTATGATATACTTCGACGAATGTTAATAATGTCTCACCCTGAAATCGCTTCACGACGCTCCCGACCTTACTGTAATATTTGTGATGAGACTGGACACCCAGCAAGGTCAATCAAACATACCAAGTCAAAAAGCGAGGGGGCTTGAGAACCTCCCCGTCCCGGTGCCGCCGTCCATGAAGTATCTCCATCACCCAACCTCAGCAGGTCCGTATTTGCCTTGTGTGTAGTTTGAAAATTAAGGAAATATCGAAATCATAAGTTACTAGTGAGAATCGAACTCACGACTGAGGAGTAACAGAACGAATGCTTGTTGCACTGCAATAAACAAATGCATCTCAATGAGAAAAAATGTTAACACACCAAGTATATGCATTCTGATTGGTTAAAAAGAAGTATCTGTATTCTGATTGGTTAAAAAGAATTATCTGTATTCTGCTTGGTTAAAAAGAATTATCTGTATTCTGCTTGGATAAACACACTTATCTGTATTCTGATTGGTTAAACAGAATTATCTGTATTCTGATTGGTTAAAAAGAATTATCTGTATTCTGATTGGTTAAACAGAATTACCTGTATTCTGATTGGTTAAACAGAATTATCTGTATTCTGATTGGTTAAAAATAATTATCTGTATGAATAAAAAAATCAGTACTGCTTAGAGCAGACGGAAAGCTATTGAAAATATCTGAATAGCTTTGTGTTAGTTTTTCTGACTTTTTCATTTCCTTTTTCTATCCTTTTAATTTTTCTTTCGTCTTTCTTTTTCTTTATTTTGTTCTTTATTCTTTCTTTAACTTTTTATTATGTATTTTATTTTGTATTATTTTTTAAATGTTTAAAGGAAGAATTACTGCCTAAATTCAGTTTGATAAAATAAAATATATAGATTAATCTGAGAGCAGGAGATTTGTTGATTTAATGAGTCACTATTTACCAAGGCCAAAAGCTACTCAAGAATAAAGGTCAACGAGGTTGTCAATTGGGTGATGAAAAACAGTATGAGAGGATTATAAACGATGGGTGAAAAGGGGTAGAATTTGAGTACTTAAGAAGACGGCTCGAATCTTTTTATCTACAGATGAGAATTATTGGAAAGAAACCCTGTTCATGGAAGTTCCGTTTGTTTTTAGATACACAGTGGAAGCAAATAAAGTTGTTTGGAGACTGATAGCTGGACGAGTTCATGCTGTGAATGTTTTAATAGGAGACTAGAGATTGGAGCTCAGTCAATTACCTACCATGAAAATAACGATAGAGTAGAGAAAGACTAGCAACGTCTCTTCTGTGAGAAACTTACTGTAGGCAAGTAAAGAGATCACTCCCACTAGATTGCGAAGTCGGTTTTGTACGCTGTCAAGGTATAAAGGGTACATTGAGAGGCACATCCGCAGATGTGTCAACAGCACCTCCCCAGATGTGTCAACAGCACTCCATCTTTTTTTTTAAACTCTAAAACGTCTTATTCTTTTTTACGTTTTTTTTTTTTTATTATTTTTCTCGTTTGTTCTTATTATTCAAGTATCGTATCTCTTACTAAAACAAAACTAGCGAGACCCTGTGGAAATTCCACAGTGTTTTCTACATCAATCTGTATAATTTACTTTTAATAATATTATCCGGTGGCTAGAAATATGCACATATTTTACTCACAAAAATGTTGCGTGACGGAATGGAAGTATATATATATATATATATACAGCACTCCATCTTATTTTTAACTCTAAAACGTCTTATTCTCTTTTACGTTTTTTTTTTAAAATTATTTTTCTCGTTTGTTATTATTCCAGTATCGTATCTCTTACTAAAACAAAATGTCTCCTACTCTTAGTCTTATCTGATCGATCGTCATGTATTAACATTTACGTCTAAAACGGCAGCTAGCAACTATATTTACTTTACAATGAGAAACCAAAAACTGTAAAAGTATCTTTGTTATATGATACTATCTCTTGTTTATATTTAAAATTCTCTCGATAATCGGCAAACACTCGAGTTGTTATACAAACATTTCAAATATGAAGTCGTTATTCCGCTCCGCCTTTTATTCTTTTTTTACCTTCGTTCATCCTTTCTGTTCTGTTTTTCCGTTTTTATTTTATTTACCGAGGCCATAAATGTGCTTTCCGGTGTCCGCTGAGGACTGATAAACTGTCGGCTTGGAAATATTTAGATAGCCGCGCGGGAGAGTCACGAAGCAAATGACGTATTATCAGAGCTCGCGTATCACGGGACGGCCGTGCGTGGTCTGTTTGAAGGACATGTGTGGCCAGTGTCGACTGTCTCAACACCGACACTTGATACTTCATTAAATAATCAGTCGACACAAGCCGCGGACAGATATCGACGGGCTCTCGGTGTTCGAGAGGAGATACCGTCGGTTTTATATGCTTATATGTTGATATGAGTCTGTCACCGGACAGAGATTAGATACAGTGGCGCGTGACACTTGGGAGAGGTCGTGGTGGTGTGGAGGAGATCAAGACAGACTAAAAAGAGAAAAGGAAAGAATGGATGATGACAAAGTTGGAGGGGAAAATTATCTCATCTCTTCTCTACAGTCGCTTTCTCACAGAAGAAAAAAACGTCGCTAGTCTTTCTCTACTCTATCGTTATTCACATGGAAGATGCTCAACTGAACTCCAATCTTTGGTTTCCTATTCATAAGACATCTAGAGCAAGAACTCGGCTTTCTACTACACTTGAAAATAAATTTCCTTTCTTTCCCCGTGTCTTTAGCGCCAAGCGGGGTTGTCAAAAACAGAGTTTCTTTTCAAGAACTCTCCATCTGTGGAACACATGATCACTAAACTGCTTCTCTGCAAAGTACAGCTTTGTCGTCTTCAAATCCAATGTCATCAAATACTTATAACCTTTCTCGATGGAACTTTTTTATTCCGTTACATATATGTTAGTTATCTGGCATAATGATTCGAGTGTTCGCGAATTGGCCAGAAAACCGGGGTACAATCCTCGATCGAGTCATACCAAATAACCAGGGCTTTACGCGCTCCATTACTTTTGGAGCTGCTCCCACTCCTGCTCCAACGCCGAAAATTGGAGCTGGCTCCTCTCACGCTCCCTATTTTCAAAAAGGAGCCGCTCCTGCTCCAAATCCTATAAAAAATGAGCGGCTCTTTTTCAGCGCTCCATAATGAAAATGTACCTTCTTTCATAAACGTTCTATTCTGCCACTCGGGCTGAATATAAAATGAGCCCTCCTCTCCTTCGCTCCAGCAAAAAGGAGCATGCTCCTGGAGCGCGCTCCTTTTTTAGAGGGCTCCGTAACGCCCTGCAAATAACTACAAATAGTACCTCATGCCCCTTTACGGTCCACCAGAGTTATTGTTTTCTATAATGTTTCCATCGCCTCGTAGCCCAGCTTCAGTAAGATTACAGGACAATAATTAGGTGGATATGCAACGTAAAGCCAGCCCAAATTCAGAACATTAGGTCAGGCAAATCGTCTTCGTTGGCTCAGGCATGTTGAAATAAGCAAGGGGTATATCATCAATTCCAGACCAGTGTCGTCTTGTCCTTCGGGGCTTGATTCCGCCGGTCTGTGGGTTTGTCCTGTGCAGTTCTAGGAGGTCCACCCTCCCAGGCTTTGCCTCCCCTCTTTGGGGAGGAGTAAGTTTATTGCTTATTGTCTGAGGCGCCCCTACCGGAGAATGCCGACGGGGCTGCCCAGGCAATTTTTAATGGCCAGAAGGTCACCTTCTCGGGCGCTGGCTTTCTCGACCCGACCTTGGGTCACATCTTACCTTGTGGGAGTAAGATAAAACTGACCTTGTGTCTAACCTTCTGAAGAGGATGTAAATAATAGTTCAAGAGACCTAAAACTGGACAGCAAATAAAAGCCAGGCTCCCAAAAATAAACATGGAACGAAACTATCTGGCAAGACCGTAAACAGTGGCAAATAGACACCGTCAATCTCCACAATCGTGATCAGTAAAAACTTAGCATAAGATCAGTGAAGACTTAGCATAAGATCAGTGAAAACTTAGCATAAGAACAGTGAAGACTTAGCATAAGAACAGTGAAGACTTAGCATAAGAACAGTGAAGACTTAGCATAAGAACAGTGAAGACTTAGCATAAGAACAGTGAAGATTTAGCATAAGAACAGTGAAGACTTAGCATAAGAACAGTGAAGACTTAGCATAAGAACAGTGAAGACTTAGCATAAGAACAGTGAAGACTTAGCATAAGAACAGTGAAGACTTAGCATAAGAACAGTGAAGACTTAGCATAAGAACAGTGAAGACATAGCATAAGAACAGTGAAGACTTAGCATAAGAACAGTGAAAACTTAGCATAAGAACAGTGAAGACTTAGCATAAGAACAGTGAAGACTTAGCATAAGAACAGTGAAGACTTAGCATAAGAACAGTGAAAACTTAGCATAAGAACAGTGAAAACTTAGCATAAGAACAGTGAAGACATAGCATAAGAACAGCTAAGCAGCGTCGAATCCCTGTCGAAGGGAACATAGACGATAAAGTATAATAATGATAGTTAGTGTGAGTGAATGTTAATACAATTAATGACGTTGCTGAACGTTTTATTACTGTTACATGTTGATATGATCAAACTGCGATGTCATCATCATCATCATCATCATCAACCGGTGTATTTGTTGAATCAGGCCACAATTAATCCTCTGATGAGGGTGGGGCCTGATTGTCTAGTCTCGAAATCTAAGTCTTCCTCTCCACTCCTGTCTTTGGCAAGGTTTGATGGAATCCATACCCATGGCCTTCTTATCACGTTTGACTACGTCCTCCCAAGTCAACTTGGGTCTGCCAGTGGTGATGTTCTCTGCTGGCACATTCAACTTTCGGACTTTAGCAATCCAGCCATCGCTACGCTCAATGTGACCCAACCAACGCAGTCTGTTCTTCAGCATGATGTCCGTAAGGCTTTTCAAGTCGACCTGTGAGAGCAGGGATTCAAAAGAAACGTACTGTTCAGGCCTCACCAAACAGATCCATCTGACCATGTGTCCAGCTGATTTACCTAAGTGTCATTAAAATAAGCGCTCAAACATATTCAGTCATCAATGATCCTTCAATGATTCCTTTATAAATGACAGGTGGTTGTAACCCTGAATCAAAGAGATGCGATTATGATGAAAACTGCGTAGAAATACAACTGTTCTTGTATCGATGAGTCACACATTATCAAGACCAACCCCACTCGAAGATTAGGGTTAATGAGATGGATGAATTTTCATTTGAATGATGAACAATATTATCTGAGGATTTAAATTGATGAATGAAATGGACAAAATTAGGCACGGTTTATGACAGGTATGTGTTGACAGTTGATTTGAAGACAACTATATCTTAGACTCCAGGGAAGAATTTCAATGTTAATGTGTTCTACAGATGAAAAGTTATTGGAAATATATTTTATTAATGAAAATTTTACCTGACGTAAGTCCCACGGAGGAAGAAAGGAAAGTCTTTTCAGTTGAGGTTATTAGACGAGTTCTTGCTGTGAATGTTTTAAATGTAGGAACTTAAGATTAGAGCTCAGTCGTGCACCTCACATGGAAATAACGATAGAGTAGAGAAAGACTAACAACGTCTGTTCTGTGATAAAAGAGATGTAAAGAAATGAGATAATTCCCAACTAGTCGATGTTATACTCTACCAAGGCAGGAAAGTGTAATCTTAGCGGCACCGCCAAGGTGGGGCAGCAGTATGCCATATTCAGGACTTATCTGACACTTACTATGAAAAACGGATTTCAGTACAGTACAGATCTCCCTTCTAAGGGGTTATACTGAAGTACTTGCCAAAAGCATTTTAAGGGCTGCATTATACTTTTTTCGGATAAGGTTCTGCCGTCCCTCCACATACAGCGTCTGCTATTCTTAAATGGCCACCCATTTAGTACTGGCCATGTTCAACGTTGCTTAACTTCGATAATTTTATGAGAACCGGTGTGTCAACGTGATTACACCATCCAAACGAATATTAAATATGGACTCTTATCTTTATTTTTTGATAAACCTGCTTTTTTTTCAGGAAACAGAAATAGTTAAGGATCTACCTCCCCATGAGTGCTGGATGTGACACAAGGTTAACCTTAATGTGGGGTAGGGTCATTATTAAACGCCGCAAGGGCGCTCACGGCCCCGTCGCGTTCGCTAATGGCTACCGATCGAACCGATGAGCATCTAATAGGAAGTTAGCATTCCTAGGATTTCAATTATTACCAGATCACGGTGACATTTCCTTAATGGCGAATCTTTTTAAAATAAAAAATAAAAAACAGCAAAAATTCAGCAGATTCTGAATTCTTTTCAAATAGAATTCCTGATTCCTGTAACATTAGATCAAATAATTAATTTCACAGCGGGTCTTTGAAACTGTTAATACTGTCATTATGTTCGCGATACTTTGTTCCATTTTAACGACGTATTCCTCCCTTCACCAGCGTTAAACAATGCCACATAACTGAATGAATACCCTAATATATTTCAAAAGATTCATACATCAAGAAATCAGGAATTAATTATAGAAACATGGCATGCATATATCAGTGTAAGTATTTTTTTAATATATACTACTAACCGATTTCCTGTCTATAGTACGAAGAATGCATTGTATGCATTGTATGCATAGTATTAGGAGATTTCAGATTATATCATTCTACCAGGCATTACCTGTTTTTTAACATAGTTAAGTGTCCACTGTAGACGTAAGATGCTACTGAGAATTAAGGTGAACGTTTTGGGGGTCACTCTACATTGGGAGCTGTGCAGCAAGATGCTTGTTTACATTAGTTTTAAATTTCTGCATGTCGGTACAGTCGAGGAAACAGGGAACAGGGAGAGAGTTCCAAAGGTGGGCAGCACGAGGAAAGAAGGCTCTCCGGCATCTGGGGATCTTCATAGTGAATGGATGGGATTCGGCTGATTGTTGGGTGTGTCGAGTGTATTTACGTCAAGGGGCACCAGTGCAGCAAGTTCATCGGAGCACAATCCATTGAAGTACTTGTAAAACAAGCACAAGGATGCAACATTGCGGCGATGGGACAGGGGCTGGCGCTTGGTGGATAGTGAGGAACCTATTAGATTAGTGACTCTTTTTTTTGGACCTTGTCTAAGAGGCAGAGACTAGTAGATGGTGCACCAGCCCAGATGGGGCTACAATACTCCATGCATGGGCGGATGGTGGCTTTGTAGAGATAGATGATACTGTCAGGTGTGAGAAGATTACTGTAACGGTAGAGGAAGCCCACCTTCTTTGCAGCAGCTTTGGCAATGTCTTCTATGTATTTGTTCCAATTCATGTTACCTGTGAATGTTAGGCCGAGGAGTTTGAACGTTGGACTTTCAAGTAGAGTGTTATTTGCCATGGCAATTGGTGATTGAGAGGTTTCTTGTAGTTGTTGAAGAAAAGGAGCTTCATCTTAGCAGCATAACATGTTACCATCCATTTATGTCCCTATTCCACTACAGGCTGAAGGTCACTTCTAAGGATTCAGCTATTGCCTCGAATATGTGTGCGTCCGTTTAGCCCACATAACGTTTTAGGGGAAATAGGTGGTTGTTTAGTATCTGTTTCTGTGAGCATGAGACCATCTTAACAAGAATTACCTTCTCCTAAAAAACACGAAAACTTTTTCTTTAGAAAAGATAAATCTGTCGTAAATATTGAAATCTTTAAGGTGGTAAGATGGCAAATATAGAGTTTTTATTTACCGCCTGTATCGTTTAAAATAGGAAAATGAATAGACGTGTTTTCGTAAATAATGTCCATAGTAAGTTCGTTTTTTTCTATAAATTTAAGGATTCATTTGTTGATAAATTTCGACATTATTTTTTAATGTTCTTTTTATGTTGACTATGAAAAAACAGCAGTAATTTTATGCTAGATAAATACCGACTTTACATTTTGTCTGGGTTTTGTCGGTAAAATACTGTTATTTATCACGTCTCTGGAATTAAATATTATTACCGCTAATATCCATTGAGCTTTACACTTGAGTTTTACTTCTTAATATTATATATATATATATATATATATATATATATATATATATATATATATATATATATATATATATATATATATATATATATATATATTTATATTTATGTGTGTGTGCGTGTGTGTGGATGTGTGTGTATGAAACAAAGTGTGTTTGTATGTTATAGAAATCTATATGTTAACAGTTAGAAAATTTAAATAAGTTACAGTAAGAGTTGAAATTTTCAAGGCATCTAATGACACTATCGGAATTTTCTATAGATGCCTTCCTGGGTTACTAAGGATAATTATTAATTAGGTTTATAAAATCACTGAAATATTAGAACGTTAAGGAATACATTTTAATTTTCCAAATAGATTTTTCTTTGTTTCATGAAACAAAAAATAAATAAGCAAAAAATATATCAGTGAAAAGATTATTTGAAAAAGATTTAAATACATTGGTATTTTGAAGATTTAAAATAATAGAAGAAAACGAAATTATTCAGTATTCGTTAAATTCATTTCCCAGCTGCAAGATTAATTATTTAGATGAATACTTCGAACGCGTTCAGGTCTTGAGTAATACTAAACTTGCCCAAATACATCATCGCGGTCAGTTTTTTTTACTTTGCCTTATATTAGAAATGTTATTTGAAACTGTTCTTTCAAGGACAAACTTTTTAAACAATTGTAAACATGACCATATTTGAAATTATTTTTCCTTAGAAACTTTTCGACCATTATTATATTTTCACACGAACAGTATATAATTCAGGTATGCATATATATATATATATATATATATATATATATATATATATATATATAGTCATCCACATACAGAATGTTTCGCTGTATCACAGCTCTTCAGTGCGGCTAGACTAGCTAGTGCCTCAAGCCGGGATTGAAACTCAACCGTCGAGCTGACAGTCGGCGCTCCTACCCTTGCGCTATCATACGACACTGACTGAATGAATATATATATATATATATATATATATATATATATATATATATATATATATATATATATATATATATATATATATATATATATATATATATATATATATATATATATATATATATATATATATATATATATAATATTTATAAACAAATATTAAATAATCAATATATGTATATATATATTCATTCAGTCAGTGTCGTATGATAGCGCAAGCTTATATTTTTAATTTTAATTATTCTGACCCACCAATGCTTTTAAATGAACAACCTATATATATATATATATATATATATATATATATATATATATATATATATATATATATATATATATATAGGTTGCTCATTTAAAAGCATTGGTGGGCCAGGATTATTAAAATTGAAAATATAAGCCAGATGAAAGATTAATTTATTTTACTGTTTTTTTTTTTACTTCAATCTTATTAATTGTGGGTTTATATTCCATCATCAGAGTTGACTATTATTGTGTCATTTTTTCAATAAATATAAAATGCCTAGGATGATGGTATCGTGATAAACAAACATATAATCGAAAACCCCAAAGGAGGAAGTAATGCTCGGTAGAATTGTAATATGACAACAGAACAAATATTGCACTACTCCCTCTAAAATTGAGGAGGTAATAGCTGGGAGGAGGATCTCCCTATAAAAGGAGAAGGTTATATCTGCGAGTATAGTATGATCGCAACAGAATAAATACTACACTACCACCCCCGCAAAAAAAGAAGTTAATATCTGGGAAGATGATCGCATGTTAATAGAACAGATGCTACAATACCGTTTAACCGATAGACGAGGTAATGCCTTGGAGGACGGTAGTATGACAAAATAACCGATACTACACTACCTACTCTTATTAAAAGGTAATACAATAATAGATTAGATCAGTTGTTCTTCATTTATTTAAAAAATAGCAAGTAAAAAAACATTAATTTTTATAGTTTCTTGGCCTTTTGGTTCAGATCAAAATGTAGTACTATATTGCAGCATCCCAACGACATCGCAAGCTTTATTCTTTAAAAAACTATGGCGCATATATAAGAAAAATATGACAATACAAATTACAATGTCACATTACAAAATATTAATTCATTAGAAACTGTTTAAAAATAAATATGCAGATTAGGAATATCTAACATTGTTCATGTGTGTTTTCAGATTACTATATATATACGGTATTTGAATCTTGTGCTGCATAAAGTTAGTTAGCATAAGCCGTTTTCATGTAAATATAGGTATAGTACGTAGAAAAATTATTCGCATTTATTCGTTTAGATCTATATGTGCATGTTTATATATATATATATATATATATATATATATATATATATATATATATATACAAGTTTCTATTACAGGACTATATATTCTAGGCAACACGATGATTACCGTGTGTCAATTATTGTTTTATTTGGAAATTGTAACATTTAAGTGGTGTATAAATATAAAGCTCGGTATGGGGGGGGGGTCCTTATACAGGATAACTCCGAGACGAAGGAACTAATAATTATTAATTTTGGAATATATATTTATGGCAACACGATGAGTAATATGAATATATTTATTTTTGTAGACTTTACCAGTGAGAAGGTGCAGCCACCCAAACTCGGGGAGTACCACTGGAACCGTACGAAACCCCCGAAAGAAAAACAATTAAATGTTAAACTAATGCTATATTTATTGCTTGTACACGTCATTGGGCGGGTATTCTACTAGTATATATAAAATATATACACATACCTAAATGTATATATATATATATATATATATATATGTGTGTGTGTGTGTGTATATATGAATATTGTGTGTGAAATATAAGACTAGTAATCAATCAATCATTCAATCGAACGAAATCAAATGTGCTTTAACCGTTTAATAATAATTCTTTAATTTATTTAATCGCCTTTTATCTTTGGACAAACATCTCAAATCAGAAAAATTATATCACCTTATATACGACTTTAATTCTTTTGAAGTCATCGAAATAGATAAGTCAATGACTGAATTATCGCACTTCTTGATTTAATACGAATCTAAAGTGATTTGCTAGCGTCTTGGAGTCTGCATGAAGAGGATGCGAAAAATGATGGGCGAAATAGCATCAAGTGTATGATAGAATACTTATTCGAGAGGATGTGTTGTGGTAGGACTATTAAGAGGAATAGGAGGGGCAGAGTAACAGCAACAATAGTAGTAGTAGTAGTAGTAGTAGTAGTAGTAGTAGTAGTAGTAGAAAACGAAGATGAGAGAATAGAAAGAACTAAAACAGGGAGATGAGAAGAAAAAAGAAATAAAAAAAGAAGAAGAAGAAGAAGTAGAAAAAAGAAGAAGAAAAAAAAGACATAGAAAGAGGAAAAATAAAGAACTTGAAGATTAAAAGGAAAAAGAAAAATAATTAGAAGAATTAATGAAGAGGAGAAAACAAAGAAAAAATATTAAAAAATAATTGTGGTAGTAGAAAAAAAGAAGAAGAAGAAGAAGAAGAAGAAGAATAGGAATTAAAAGAAAAAAGAAAAAGAAAGTAAAAAAAAGGACGGAGAGAAGAAAAACAACAATAAAGCAAAGATGACAAGAAATGCGGTATTTCCCGAAGAGGAAGAAGAATACCGCCATTATGTAAAGATTTGTCGGACATTTAAAGTAGCTAACTGACAAATTGTAAGAAAATGGATACTTCGAGGACGCTGGTAAAAATACTTTTTCCTCTCCCTTTTTTTTCCACCAAGTATGCCACCCCCGATCAGGGTGTTTTAGGGTAGATAGCATAGGATTGCGATACATGCTCTGAAAATTGTAAGTTAAAACACAACATTGATTAAATTGCAAATGAAGGTACTAAAGAACAACAAAATCAAAAAGAAGATAGAAAATCAAGAAAAACAAAAAATAAAAAACGATAGGGAGGGTGAAATAAAATAAAAATTAAAAAAAATGTTTTTTAATAAAATATTATTAACAGATGTGTTCCGTCCAAAATGCCCCTTTTGAGAGAGCTAGATATACCCCCATAAAGGCATTGTGGGGAGGTAGTAAAATGTAGATATAATAATTACATATCTAAAAGGCATAGTGAAAGGATGCAAAAAGAAACCAGTAAAAACAGAAAGGATTGTGGGAGAACGTATGTCCCTGGACTTCCAGAGCAATAAGTCAGCTGAATAAAACAGTGTTAGGCAGAAAATCTTGGAGACATTTGAGACATCTTAGATAGTATTAAAAGGAATGGTGGGCGGATGCAGAGATGGAGGTAAACCACCGAGAATATGACGTGATAATGTTTGTTCTTCGACGTCAATCAGTCAACTTAAACAAACTACTGACAGACAGAAGGTCTGGAAGAAGTCTGTATTTTTCAAGATGTTGTGTTTTACGACATCTGGAAAGAATGGTAGAAGAGTTAGAAAAAGAAGAATGGCCAGAGTCCTCAAATTCTCGAGCGCTGGTTTTTTCCCACTTTCCCGACCTTGTGTCACATCTTACCTTGTGGGAGGAAGATAAATAAAATCAGAGTTGTAACGTGTATTATACGTCACAAGATGGCGATCGCTTCATCATTTTCCATTGTTTGATATTTACCTATTTCTTTCCTTATTTCTAGTACAATATTTTCTCTATCGTTTCCTATTTTTTTCTCTCCTGTTTTTATTTGTTGGGGTTGTGCCTTTATTAATTAATGATTTATTGTATTGGGATTGGGGCACATATGGACCGCGGTGGGGCGTGGGACGACGTTGCTGGAGGTCTTTCGAGAAGAAAGATAAGATAAAAATGGCGACTTACTACAAAGGCAATAAATAAAAGGCGAAGTGATAGGAAAAAAATGAAATATAAATGTTTGAGTGTTTGCCAGACAAAGAAAATTTATTGATGGAAATGAACAATAAGGATAAACATAAGTCGGTTGGCTTGTTTGGCTCTGTCTTAGCACAGTTATTCCCTTGTAAATAAAACATTAGTTTGTATTTCGCTTTTTTTTTGCTCATATTCTGTCACATTTCACAACAATCCGTTTTCAACCCATTAAATCAATATTAAATAGACTTGTATCGGTATATGTACATCTATCTATCTATCTATCTATTTATCTCTCTCTATATCTATTTCAGTCTAGCCATATCTATTTGTTCGCTGAAAATATCCCTGTCTGTATGTATGTCTGTATCTCTCTCGTCCTCTCTCTCTCTCTCTCTCTCTCTCTCTCTCTCTCTCATTCTCGCCCTCCCTATTTATCTTGCTATTTCTATAACTACGGTTTTGCTCATATTCTGTAACATTTCACAACAATCCGTTTTCAGCCCATTAAATCAATATTCAATAGACTTGTATCAGTATATGTACATCTATCTATC
>OY744541.1:72968476-73003476 GCA_963556195.1 Sepiola atlantica
CATATAAAAAAATTCCCAATGAGATAACTATACAAATCAATCAACAACTTGAATGTCAGCAGCTCAATATTTAGTGTAATAGAGCTAATTATGTATATATATATATATATATAGAGAGAGAGAGAGAGACAGAGAGAGAGAGAGGGAGAGAGAGAGAGAGAGAGAGAGAGATTTAGCGATTTAAAACGTTTTCAAAATCAAGTATTATAATAACTTTGTGTATGATCTTGATTTGGAACTCTTCGTAAAATGTTCTAAATCGCCAAAATCTCTCCTCTTTTCTCTTTATTTCTCTTTATCCCTCCCTCCTTCTCTTTTTCCCTGAACATATATATATATATACCTAACCATATATTTATTTATATCTATATATATATATATATATATATATATATATATATATATGAATATATATATATATATGAATATATATATATATATATATATATATATATATATATATATATATATATATATATTTATATATATACATTCGCGTGTACATGTGGGTTTCTGTAATTGAAAAGAAAATGGAGGATTTGTTGAATTACTTATTGGTCGACGTCCTCTCTTCAATCTTATTTATCGAAGAAACAAAAAAAAGTCGGAATTCCTAAGAAATGAATGTCACATGACTTCCGCTTATTTGCCGATCACCGTGGAGTGTTTAAATACTGCCTAATGGCACATTGATAAGAATATACTGTGGCCCATTTAAGATTGTATGCCCCTGCTCTTTTACTGACTAACGTATAGAAAGGTGTTTCCGCTAGTTTCTCGGTTTAAAATGGCGCAATAAAAGTACTAGCTTCTATTTATTTCGTTATTTATTGTATTAAAAAAAAGAAAGAATAAGATAAATGAATGTCATTTTGTGTGCGTTTCTCTCTTTCGATATATACACCGATTTTTTTGGATGGTCTTCTTTCTATTTGTTTTAGTACTTTTTTCCATTTAAATCATTTAGCCATAGATTGTTTTAATTAGTTTTGGGGTTTTTTTTCTTTACTTTCGACTCTGGGTTTTGTTGACAGAAAACTATACGAAATTTTAACATATTTCAAAGGATTTTAATTAGCTTTATTTCGAAGATCGATAAGAAAGGAAAAAAATCCTTTCACACATCTTTAATTATATTCTTTGAACGGACAGCAGAGATAAGGTGGTAATGAACGACCGGAAATGCTTCCGGTTATTGTGCATGATGGGAACTTTTTGCCGGTATGTAAACTTTAGCAGGTCCTTAGGGCTTACGTTAATATCGTGAATTTATCAACCAATATCAATGAAACATTGACTTAGTAAATTCATTTTTATCTATTTGATTACCTATGGGTTAAGGTTAGGGTTAGGGTTAGGGTTGCAATTATGGCACGAGAGGTTCCTCTCTTTTTTATATGCTTATGCTTGGTTTCGTTGTATCTGTATAGTTTACGGCGTATCAATCCTTTTAATGATATTAAATACAGAAAAACAAACTACATAAAGTGAAAGATATATTAGATACGATTAATTGAATATAAGTTGTTAGTTTACCCATTGCAAAACCTTTTGTGTTCACGCAACAGCGTTTACCATTCGTAGATAGACAGATTTCTCGCTGATAGCGACTGTTGATTTACCCTGGAACTTAGAAGTCATAATAAGCCTCTTCCGGATTCAAGTACTCTCTGTTCTATTCCGAAGACAGTTTGAATGATGAACTCCGTAGCTGTGTCTTTCCATCTTCCCTGACCTTTCATGACCAAAGCTAATTTCCACTGCGTATTATTTAAATCTAACCTAGTTCAGTATAAGTATAACGTTTTAGGTGTAAATGTTTATTGGACAACTATCGCAACCAGTCTACGTATATGTTTTTCAAACTTGTGTACACCTTAATCGAGGCATGTTACCACTAAGCGTAAGGACTACTGAGATATAGGTCAGATTTATAGGGGGTACCTGAGTTGGAAGGTGGACAGCAAGATTTTTGTTCACGTTACATTTAAATTGCATCATGTTTGGTACGGTAGGGGAAACAGTGAGAATGGAGGGAATTCCAACGGCAAGCGATTCGAAGTAAGTAGTTATTAGAGTAGAAAATCATCCCGAATCTAAGAACATCTACATCTGTTAGTCAGGGGTATTTTCGTTTAGGGGAGGGACAAGTGCAGAAAGTTCATAGGAGCACATTCAGTGGAAATACATGTAAAACAAGCACAGGGATGTAACAATTCTTAGGCCTGTTAATAGGGGTGGGACGTAATGGGTGAACATTTGAGATTCATGCGAGTAGTATTTTTTTGTGTTCATTTATACATAAATAACACTGATAATAATGATGGTTTTGAGTCCTGTGGAGCCCTAACGGCTATTTTTTGGCCTGCACCTTCTGAATTTTGCAAAATTTTCAAAATGTTTGATTGTTTAGTGTTATTTATGTATAAATGAACACAAAAAATACTACTCGCATGAATCTGAAATTTTCACCCATTAGGTCCCACCCCTACTGTTAATGTTTTCTTCCGTTGAAGAAAAGGAAGAGATTTTTTAGGCAACGTGGCAATTGATACCCGCTTTCGTCAGCTTCGCGGTTAGCAGCCAGTTTTGGGTATTGTTGTGTGTCAAGATATACTGTATGCCCAGATTGTTCTGTGTTGAAACTGTTGCCCCTGGATTTGGGGAATTTTCGTGCAGTATTCCCACATGCATGGTACTTCGCTGAAATAAAGTAACTGGATTCCCTTGTATATGTAAGTATTTCTTCTTTTTCTTTTTTCTTCTTCTACTTTTTTCTTCTTCTCCTCTTTCTTCTTCTTCTGTTTCTCGACATGACATAATGGTTGGCTGAAAATAACAAAAATAACTTCACCATTGACTTCGTTATTCGTTGTTTCAACGAAATATTATGAGAATTGACTTAAGGGTTCTCGTCAATACTTGAAGTAGGGTATGGTAACAGTAGGGCATGATAAACATGAGTCAGACCTTAACGAATCTAAATCTGGCACAGGGTCAACATTAGTGTGTTCTCCTATCAGGATTGGACGCGTAGCAAAGATAGAGATATATCAATCTTCAATAAATAAGAAAAAAGTAGATAATATTATGTAAGAAAGTAAAAGAAAAAAGAAAGAAAGAGAAAGTGTGAAAATATGATTAAAGGTAACCCATATCGGTGCAAATGTTTCCGATTGTGATTTACGGAATTGATCGGAAATGGCCGAGCAGTCGCTTAACAATCAATTAAATAAAAAAAACTCTCAAAGCAAAATTGCAGCTTCTTACACAGTATCTAAACGAATAGAATGTGGATTAAATAACACGGTAATTGAAGAGTTAGAAACAAAACGCGATAAACGCCATTTTCAATCTTACGAAACTATCACTATAAAAAAAGTGTCGTATTTTAACACACGACCACATCCCCCAAATCACGTTTTACATAATATGATACCGGAATCATTATTTTTTATTTTGTTTATTTTGCTTTCAATTAAAAATTAAGTCGAAGCCGAGATTAAATATATTCGTCCTTAATCGAAACAAAGTGGATTTATCGCGTTTTGCATTCGAACTCTTCAATGCTATTTTTCATATAATAAAATATTATAGCTACGTGTGGCACATATCATTATTATCATTATTATTAGTAGTAGTAGTAGTTATAGTAGTAATAGTAGTAGTAGTAGTACTAGTAGTAGTACTTCTTTCTCTGACTCCCAACGGGTAATCTCGTTAGAGCAAGACTTGTCGGCTATATTATGGGCTCGTCTCTATACGTGCAGAACAATGGGCTGAGTCAGAAAGGACAGCATGAACCATTGTAGAAGAAATCAAATTTTATGGACAGAATTGGAATAAGATAAGATAATAGGAGAGATCGACTCAAATAATAGGATCTAATAACAGCCGTAAGTCTCAAGTGGGTTTACATAACGACATATACATACATATATATACACATAAGGTTTGATAATATCAAGCAGAAATTGTCCTTTTCTTACCATTCGTTATGTACTAATGTGTTATAACTTATCAAGGCCCTAAGGCCATTCGAGGATAAGGGTTTATAAGTTTGTCAGGTGTACAGTGAGACAACACTTTGAGGATCGATGATTCAAACTGTAAGCATTTGATTATTTAAGAGGATGGCTCCAAAAGAATTTGTTAACATTGGACTTGAAAACGATCATGTTGTAGCCAACTGGGAAGAAGCCTCGTGGAATTATGTTCCAAAGACAGGAAGTTCTTGGGAAAAAAAAATTTTCATCGAAATTATATTTTGTTTTAGGTGCTCAGAGGAAAAAAATAAACTTATTTACAGTGGTTGCAACTAGACGAATTCTTATTGTGAACGTGTTAGAAGGCATCGATTGGAGCTCAGTCGAGCACCTATTATCAAAATAACGATAGCGTAGAGAAAGACTAGCAACGTCTCTTCTGAAAAAAAGTATGTAGCGAAGAGATGAGGATACCTCGACTAGATTGTGAAGTCGATTGTGTACTCTGTCAATGCAGGAAAGGTACTCTGAGCGGTACTTCACAAAATTTAATATCAGTACCCCATCTGCGGACGTATTTGTCGCAATTGTCAGTTTAATATTCTTTAAATAAATAAAATAGAATTTGTGTTGCGTATTGATTGGAAATTGTAACAATTTATCTCTTTTCAAAACAAATTTTCTCATTTTTGTTACAGTAAAAAATAACTGTCAGCTAAATATTTTCGTTTAAATCAAATAAAACGAAAGTTCAAACCATTAAATCTAATTTATATATTGTTACAATTTAAATCGTTTCATAAGAAATAGTGGGAAGTGACGATGGTTAAGTGGGTAACGATACGGACTGAAGACCTGGGTGTTCCCAGTTCGAATCCAGTCGGTTCCACAGTACCACTTTCATTTAGGGATGTTGGCAACTTTTTCGTGGTCCTTCTCATAAGTACCCGCTGTCTTTCCAGAAAGAGTTCTAACTAGGAAAACATCGGGGAAACTAATGCCAACACCAGAATTATTCACACGAAAGAAGATGATAATTAGTCACATCTTTCGAACAAAATAATTGTCAGCTAAATATCTTTTACTAAATAAAACTAATCTCAAGTATTTTAAATACTTTTTTTTTGCATTGCATCGTCGACGATCAGATCCCATAGTTGAAAACGTGCGTTTGAACGTGAATTTGTTTTAGCGTATTTTTGAACGTCAGCCATTTGTTCTCCATTCTAGCTTATAGCTGAGCAGCTTAAGTCAAAAATGATGAAGAATCGTTCATTTTGGTAAGCAAGCATGAAACTTGGCACGATTGCTCACAATGGTCTACTCTTCCGAAAAAACTTTTGGGCCACTCAAAAAATATTAGCGGAGTTGGTACTAGTGCTGTGTTTAGCTAAAGGATAAGTTTAAATGAGTTGAAGCACAAGGGAACTTGCCTCGTTGAGTTAGAAGAGTGACTTATCTTGCCTTTGGTGACATTTCTTTGTTGTATATTTATTTTTCACCCCTTTTTTGTTTGGTTAGCTCTTGTTAAAAAATCCCCTAATGTTTATGAATGCGATTGATCACTTTGATTACTTCATATTTCAAAAGACATGGGAATACGTAAGTCTAAGTATGTTCGTATAGATAGTCTACCTATAACTTTTACATGTTTTGGATAAGTAAGCCAGCATAATTGAGTATTACCACTTTGACCTATCGTAGCCTCCTCCGGTTATAATAACATAATGTAACTTCATGTCCAAAACCTAAAAACCGATATCCGTCCGCAAGAATCCATGGCACAATAAATATAAGTGCTAAGTTTAATAATTTCTAAGTAACAGTTTTCCGGAGGTTGAATGTTTACTCCTCAGCGATACAAAAAATACAGTTAAAAATTACTTAAAACTTCTATGCGGTCATGGCTGACAAAACGAGGGCAAGCTAACCTCATGAATTAAATAAATAGTTCTGTTCGAAATTCTGTACAGATTCCCGAGTTTCCAGAGTTCGAGAAGTTGCACCTAAAAACAGTCGGAGGTAACATCGGCCGAAATTTTGTGAGAATAACATCCCAGATGATAACAATAGTTCGAATAATCCTAATAAGACCGTAACCATGTATTTCGAATAATCCTAATAAAAGCGTAACTATGTATTTCGAATAATCCTTGAAGACCGCAACCATGTATTTTAAATAATTCTAATAAGAGCGTAACTATGTATTTCGAATAATCGAAATGAGCCCGTAACCATGTATTTCGAATAATCCTAATAAGCCAGTAAACGTGTTTTTCGAATAATCCTTATAAGCCCGTAAACATGTATTTCGAATAATCCTAATAAGACCGTTACCATGTATTTCTAATAATCCTAATAAGACCGAAACCATGTATTTCGAATAATCCTAATAAGACTGTAACAATGTATTTCAAATAAGGCATATAAGATCGTAACCATTTATTTCAAATAATTAAAATAAGACTGTAACCATGTATTTCGAATAATTTAAATAAGACCGTAACCATGTATTTCGAATAATTCAAATAAGACGGTAACCATGTATTTCGAATAATTTAAATAAGACCGTAACCATGTATTTCGAATAATTAATATAGGACCGTAACCATGTATTTCAAATAATTCAAATAAGACTGTAACCATGTATTTCGAATAATTCAAATAAGACGGTACCATGTATTTCGAATAATTGAAATAAGACCTTACAATGTATTTCGACTAATCATTGAAGACCGCAACCATGTATTTTAAATAATTCTAATAAGCCAGTAACCATGTACTTCGAATAATCCTAATCAGACCGTAACTATGTATTTCGAATAATCATTATGAGACCATAACCATGTATTTTGAATAATTCAAATAAGACCGTAACCATGTATTTGGAATTATCTTAGTAAGACCGTAACCATGTATTTCGAATCATCCTTATAAGTCAGTAACCATGTATTTCGAATAATTCAAATAAGCCAGTAACCATGTATTTCGAATAATCCTTATAAGCCAGTAACCGTCTTTTTCGAATAATCCTGATAAGACCGTAACCATGTATTTCGAATAATTCAAATAAGCCAGTAACCATGTATTTCGAATAATCCTAATAAGCCAGTAACCGTTTTTTTCGAATAATCCTGATAAGACCGTAACCATGTATTTCGAATAATCCTTATAAGCGAATAACCGTTTATGTCGAATAATCCTAATAAGACCGTAACCATGTATTTCGAATAATTCAAATAAGCCAGTAACCATGTATTTCGAATAATCCTAATCAGACCGTAACTATGTATTTCGAATAATCCTAATAAGACCGTAACCATGTCTTTCGAATAATCCTAATAAGACCGTAATCATGTATTTCGAATATTCCTTATAAGACCGTAACAATGTCTTTCAAATAATCCTGATAAGACCGTAATCATGTATTTCGAATAATCCAAATAAGAATGTAACTATTTATTTCGAATAATCTTAATAAGACCGTAACCATGTATTTCTAATAATCATAATAAGACTGTAACAATGTATTTGGAATAATCCAAATAAGACCGTAACCATGTATTTCGAAAAATTCAAATAAGCCAGTAACCATGGATATCGAATAATCCTAATAAGCCAGTAACCGTGTTTTTCGAATAATCCTGATAAGACCGTAACCATGTATTTCGAATAATCCTTATAAGCGAATAACCATTTATCTCGAATAATCCTAATAAGACCGTAACCATGTATTTCGAATAATTCAAATAAGCCAGTAACCATGTATTTCGAATAATTCAAATAAGCCAGTAACCATGTATTTCGAATAATCCTAATAAGACCGTAACCATGTATTTCGAATAATCCTAATAAGACCGTAACCATGTCTTTCGAATAATCCTAATAAGACCGTAACCATGTCTTTCGAATAATTCAAATAAGCCAGTAACCATGTATTTCGAATAATTCAAATAAGCCAGTAACCATGTATTTCGAATAATCCTAATAAGACCGTAACCATGTATTTCGAATAATCCTAATAAGACCGTAACCATGTCTTTCGAATAATCCTAATAAGACCGTAACCATGTCTTTCGAATAATCCTAATAAGACCGTAACCATGTATTTCGAATATTCCTTATAAGACCGTAACAATGTCTTTCAAATAATCCTGATAAGACCGTAATCATGTATTTCGAATAATCCTAAATAGACACTAACCATGTATTTCGCTTGCAGTGTTTTTATTGATCGCAGTCTAATTCCAGCTTTATTTCTCTCATTTCCTTTCTTTCTTTTTCACATTTCTTCTCTTTTTTCCTTACTTTCATTCTATCCCCTTTTTGTGCCCTTTTTTTCTTACACCTCTTTCCATCTATCTATTATCGTGTCCATGCATTTGAGTTACCTTTCATTATAAATCACTCTAACTTTATATATTACGCTTTAAAAGTAACAAAAAAACTTCTATATGCAACGAAACGCTTTAAAATGAAGTAAATGGATTGTTGAAAATGCTGAAAAAAATAAAATAAAGTCATTTAGAGAAACGTCCGACCTTGCTCTCAAGAAATAATGTCCTCATTACTTGAGACCGAATCAACAGAGGCGGACATTGATTGCTTTCACCTTTATTTAAGGGAAAGAACCCATTCCTTAAAATCAGCATAACTTGCCGAGAGATGCACCGAGACTTTTTGGTGATGTAGAAATTGGCTTTCACTGGGTATTCCCGAACAGTTACCATCATTTAAAGCGATGCTCTGAAAACTTAATTAACTTTATATCTCATTCTACAATAGTATTCAGAATAGATTGAAGGCAATTATACGTTATTTGGGACGTAAGTGAATTAATAAAAATAACATTTTATTAAATTATTGTAATATTGGTGACTACAAGTTCAAACAAATATCTAAATGAATAAATGTGAATGTCGGGCTCATTCCTCGTACTAACGGTGAAGTCAAAATACCGTATTTCAAAATAATTAAAGTTTATAAAGTAGCATCGCCCTATCATTTTTATATAATGATAATGTATATGTGATATCAGTAATCGGCTGGAAAGGCAGGAATAATGACTCTGGAACTAGGGCAGTATGGGATGTCGTCACACGGAGTTTTATGTGAATGTCTCTGAGGTGTAATTAGGTGGCTCAGGTATGTCCAGTCCATGTGGGCGTTTCCAAGATCTTGCTTCACAGGAACAGGAATGTGTAAGACGTTAATGTGAACTAAAAAAATCAGAATGTCGACAGGTACTGGAGACGTAGGAGCCTGAACTGGAGGAGGAGCTAGAGCTGGAGCTACAGGAGACAAAGTCGGAGCATGAGATGGAGAGGCATAAACATGCAAGTGTGGGACATCGACGGGAACTGGGAAAACAGCATGTCGACAGGTACTGGACAGGCAGGATCCAGAGCAGCGGAGGAGCTGCAGATAAGAGTTGGAGCAGAATCCGGAGAAGGTACTGCTCCAACTCCTATCTGCTGGAGCGAGCGCTACAGGAGCTGCAGCCAGAGTTAAAGAGGCGGGAGCAGAAGAGGAGCCGGAGCCAGAGCAGGAACTGAAGACGGGGCTTGAAAACAGGTAGAAATCTTTTAAAGATGGCAGCAGCAAAGAATTGAGCTTTGGTAGAAAGTTGCCCTAAAAAGGAATATTTTCTCGCAGTAAGTAGTTTTCGTGAAGAAGTTTTGTTACCCTAAAAGTAGCAGTTTAGTTGCTGCTGTTTCCTTCTTCTGTTGCTGGAATTGACTGGTCACAACTGGACGCTGGGTGCTTCATGATCCCCCCACCGCTGATCGAGTCAGAATGACAAAATTCGACTGAACATATTTCTGAGCAGACATATGACGTTTGATGACCCCATTAATTAAAGAAACAATGATTATATGTAATTACTGGCCGATCCTATTACTTTTTGAAGTAGCTTACGTGTGAGATAACTGTATGTGCATGAAGCCCAACCAGTCGTTAACGTCTGTTGTGTCGATCTAGTTGGAGAAATGATGTTGCAAAGCCATAATCTGTAGGCGTTCGTTAAGGGCAGAAAACATCTTGCCATTTTTTTTTTTCATCGGGGAATTCTTCAGCGGTATCCGTTGATTTTTTTTTCATGAGAAACGAACAGCAGCAGCTTCCTGATTTTAGGAGCGTGGCTTAACATCTTTTTTCTAAACGAGCAGGTGTGGTTTCATCCGTGTCTAAGAGTTGAATAACACTACGTCATCTTCTGAATATTTGTTTTATGCCAGAAAGAAGCTTGACAAATGAATGTTACACACAACATGTTTCTATGGGGATGATAGCAACCTGTTGAACTGCCATATGAATAAAGATACGCACAGAATGACTACGACTACAAAAGATTCTTGCGGTGGTGGAAGATTAATGTCTTTTTACGTGCTAAGAAATAAATACTTATTGTACATATATATCACTTCAAAAATTATTCGTGACCCTATTCTGGACAATTTGGAGGAATTATTCTTTTCAAAATGACTTATTATATTTGAAAAAGTGAACCGGTTTTTATTTGTTCTGAAAGTTGTGATAATAAGTGCGATTACACATTGAGGCCGCTTATATTTTGCTACATCTAATAATAATGGAGTGTTATGTATCTGTCTGTCTTAAGCCGAAACTCCATACTCTGCCAGCTTCTATATATATACTGTCACAAAAACTCGCCCAAACACCATGCGTTTTTGCAATTTACATAATTAATTGTTTTTAAACTTCTAATAAATTAATATTCAAAAATATACACTAATAATACGTGTTCACATATTTACATATGTATTTAGAATATTTTCCTCTATATTAAGAAAACGTACTAATACAATTAATTACAGATATTTTATTTTAAAAAAAACGATCGCTTAGATGTTTACAAATGAAGTAATGTAGTTGTCTTATCTATTCTTCCGCTAATGACGTCATTGTCACAAATTAGTTTTTTTGTAAGCAGATAAAAATATTTCATTAAAATATATTTCTACATGTGAACAAAAACATTTTATTTATTAAGAAAATAAATATCTATTTCATTAAATTTCACGGGGTCACGTGACCCTAGCAAATGTAAACATCACTCTTTCTTCGATCCGGCTAATTCATAAGTTAGTGTCAACGCTTCGCTACTTTCATGCAAAATTTTAAAAAATAAAATACATTTAATCAAATTCCATCAAAGAAATATTTATTTTTAACCAATAAATAAATAAAATGTCGTTATTTTCGTACACTTACAAATGATAAAAAAGTTTTTAATTTGGGCGTTTCATTTGTACGATTTTTTGTACGGTTTTAACTTTGGCGTTTCATTTGTACGATACGTTAAAACTTGCTAGATTACTGTTTTTAATTTTTAAAATAATTTTAAATTTTGAATATTTTTTTTCGTTGTTATTTACTACACGGGTTAAAATAAAAATAAGTTGAATTCGTTTCGATCATAAAAATATAGTTGCCATCTTTATAAACATTCAGAAAGAGGCTAGCTTACTTAAAAAAAAGTAAAAATCAAGCATTTCACTCTGAATAATGTACGTGACCGAGATAAGAATCAACCGATAAATGTTGCCGCAGTCGAGAAGGATTTCTTCTATTCTGACCAAGGGCAGGTCTGATACTTGATCCCAGTCTGTAGCCAGTCCAATCATTGTTAAGTATTATTGGAGCCATGCACCTTATGTCAATGCCCCCCCCCAATGAGATTCTATATGTTTCAGTCGGTGGGCGGTAGCAATTTTCATACCAGCCGGAGACGCCAGAAACGCCAGAGGCGCCAGTAGTCGTGACTCAAATGAACATTTACGCAAATGAAAATTGGGTGATCAGTTTTGCATACAATTTTAATATCAAATGATCCACCATTTCCGGGCCATTCTAACTTTTTAGAATAGTAACCAATTTTCTTTTGTGATGTGAGATAAATTCGCTGCATTGTTTTTCAGTCGGGCTGTGTTGGTTCTACTTTTTAAAGCGATTATATGTGGTATTTATTAACCTGCTCTAAAAGGTTAGAATGGCCTGGAAAAATGGGGAAGAGACGCGACAGCCTCGCAAAAAATTCGACCGACAGGAAGCGTTTATTTGTTAGAAAGTATAATTGTATATACTGTTACGATAGGCAAGTAATTTTAAATAAGTGTAGGTGGTTATCTTTAAACTGTTATAGATGAAGAAAATGTAGAATTTGGTTTTCTTCTATTATGTACTACAGTTGAAGATGTGAAAATAAATTTTTACAATTAGGTCAATTTTACAAAAAGCTCGGTACCGGAATAAGTGTTAGTTGAAACAAATTTCATCGAAATTCATTTTCGCGGTATAAAAATACATCTTATAATTGTATAAAAAATAAATATTGGTTCGTCAGAAAAAATATTGATTAATCACATTAATTGATATTGATAACAAACTGAAAAAAATCCGAGAATATAACTATATATATATATATATATATATATATATATATATATATATATATATATATATATATATATATATCATGATTGTTTGGGGAGTACATTTTATTATCGCAAGCATGAAGGGAAGACGAATTCTATCGTTCATGATTAAAAGTTAATCAAGAAAAAAAATGCCAGCCGACCGGTTTCGCCCTCTCTTAACAAAAGCTGTATCGAGGGATTTAAAAAAAACGAGGGATTTTAAAAAAACACGGGGTGAAAAGAGAGAGAGTACAGAAAATAAAATGTTATATGTACAATGAAGGATTAATCTTAGAGACTGATCACATCTAGTCCTAATAGACATTCCCTTTGCTTACAAAGGGAGGGACGTTTAAGACGAACGTGGATCGTCTCGAAGATTTTTAGATGGTATAATGAGTGAGCATGACAGGGAATGGTGAAGGAGTTCATGCTAAAATTCCTAGTGCATGGCGGGTTTTTAAGTAAATGGTCTGTAATGGAAGACCCGTATGTGTTATTTTGAACGTCCATTCACCGGAAGGTTCCATTTCTGATCTTACTCGGAATGTGCTGTCGGACTCTACTATCCAATCTTAACGTCGTCCTACCATCGTAGTCAGCACTGCAACTACATTTAAAATGATGAATTACATTATTTTTATGGTAGGGGGGGGGGGGTAAAACGTCTTTACGAGAGGACGCCAATAAAGGTTTTGTAGAAAACTCAATGCGAACATTCGAAGAAAAATTGCAATTTTTAACTGCTGAGCTGATTTGCTTGGCAAATTTCTCACTCACTGTGCCTAACCAAGGTAAACGAATGTAAATTAGACATTTAGTCACCGTATTTGGTTTTATTTCGGAAAAAGTATTTATTTTCCTTTGGGTGACTGCCCTAATCACATCAAGAGGATAGCCGTTATTGGACAAAGTATTAGTTATAGTTTTAATTGCTTCGTCCAATTTTTATTTTTAACAAATCATAAGGGCTCTGTGTGTTAATGTCCAAATAAAGTTTACCTTTCGTTTGTTAGGACAAAATGAATCCCAGCGAGTATATAATCCTGTAAACGTAGGTTTACGGTAGATTGATGTAAGGTTACTCGATGGGATTTTTGTTACCAATACATCGAGGAAAGCTAAAGTGGAAGTAAGCTCTCCTTCATAGGTATATTTTAATGCGGATGCATTTTATTGGGTAAGGAGAAGAATGTATCGTCTACATATCGAAAGTAGACTAAAGGTTTAGTGGGTCCATAATAAAGCCTTCTAAAAAAAAACACAAAAATATTCGCCATAGTCGGTCCTAGAACGAAGCCCATATATACGCCGTCTATTTGCCTATACATTACATCGTTAAAACTAAATTCAACGGATGTAGTGGCAAATTTCATCAACTGCACAAATATGCTTTCAGGAATAGAAAGAGGCGATAAATGGCTACGATATAAAAAATCGACACAGATATCGATAGTTTCCAAAATAGGGGCACAGGTAAATAGGTTGCTAATATCGTAGGAACACATAAATTTATTAGCAACCTTAGAATCTAGAATGTACTTTGCAAAATGAAATGAATCTTTCAGACAGTATTTACTATAGTAATTCAATACTGGCTGTAAAATATTGAAGATCCATTTTGCAACCTTCTGCTGTGATGACTCTACCATAGATAGAATGGGCCTAACTGGGATATCCGCTTTGTGAGTTTTGAGTAATGCATATAAACGTGGGGGGGATAGAGCCCGAGGGTCTGATCTCACTGGCTACATCGGAAGTGAGTACACCGCTTTTCGCCCATTTTACCAGTTGTTACATATATATATACATATGTATACAGATATATATATACATATATATGTGTATACATATATATATATATATATATATATATATATATATACATATATATATATATATGTATATATATATATATATATATATATATATATGTATGCATATATATATAATTATTTTTATTTACACAGACATGTACAAAATCAGCGACACTGGCATGTCGATGTTATCGATCAACAGCTATTATAAACTGAGATCTCATCAGGCAGAGTTAGAATCCGATCTTAACCGTGGATCATATTTGGAAAGAACGAAATGAAGAAAAAAATAAGAAGAAAGAAAAGAAATTTAAAATTTCAAAATTTAGAAAAGTCACGTGGTTGGGACCGTTAAGAATCAAAATGTTATAATCAAAATAAAAATAAAAATAAAAAAATATGTAAATATATGTATGTATATACATATTTATATACATATATATATACACATATGTACATATATGTACACATATACATATGTATATGCATATATATATATATATATATATATATATATATATATATATATATAAATAAACATTTTATGAATCAAGACATTACTATTGTTCCAAGAATTAGAACATCACTTCCATTATGGCGTACGATCGTTTCCAAAACAGTTTGGAAATACTTAATTTGATTATATATATATATATATATATATATATATATATATATATATATATATATATATATATATATAATAAGGAAAATTCCAAAATAAGATCATTATATTTATATACATATTATTACAGAAGATCGGAACAACACAGGTCCTCTATGTTTGCATTTGAAGCTGATGTTGTCTTTGTAACTCCCGCTTCCTTTATTTTGTTGTTTAAACCTCACATTCCATGAACGATATTTCTGTCAAAGGGGGGAAAATTGCTGTTTTCTGGGTCGGAATTTATTCATCTAACACATGCTGTTGGCTAGGTTTTTACATTGAATTAGTAGTATTTTTTCACTAGTAGCCTATGTCTGGCTAACGCCTTTTCAAGTGAACATATTAATGGAAAAGCAATATTTGAAGAAAATAAGCTACCAAAGCAGATTGCGTCATGTGGTCAGACTTTGCTCAGCTCACACAGAATAAATAGTTTATATCATAGCTCAAATATGTGATTTAAAAAAAACTTTTTTCATGGCATATCATTTTTATTACTTAAAAAGAGGGGAGAGAGAAAGAAAAGAGTGTACACGTTTCATTGACTAAAAAATAAGAATATATCATTTTTATTACTTAAAAAGAGGGGAGAGAGAAAGAAAAGAGTGTACACGTTTCATTGACTAAAAAATAAGAATAAACGTATAAATCGACAGATTAAAAATGAAATTGAAAATAGAACGACAGATATTAGGCTGTTCGAATTGGTACATTTAAGTGAATATCGAAGGTTCTTTACTAAAAGATTGTTCTCAATGACCTTCTGAACGGAGCAGTTAGGAGTGTCACTGTTAAAAGTCTGTTTAACTTTTTTCTTTTCTTTTTTAATCTTACATAATGTTATTGATCTTAAAAGAAAAGTTGCGTCGATGTGTTTAACAGTAAAAGGATGAATGGGAAAAAACAAAAATATAATCTTCCTTTCAGTTGAATTCTGTCGAACGAGATTTTTCAAAAAGTGAAATCGAGGTGCGGTTTCTCTGTTTCATTCAGGTATTTAAAAAAAATAGATTTACTTTAAAGAAACCAGATTTATGGGCTCTATGGACCCAATTCTAGTATATATTAAATATCAAATGATTTTTAACGCCAATACGTAGTGGAAACAATTTTTATTTTTAGACAATTAAAATAATTTCAAACGCTATTGATACTGTTTACCCATTATTTTTTTTATTATTATCGCTTTTGTTTGAATGCATGTTTTTAAACATGACGTAAATCATAAATATATGAGACAGAAAAAGGAAGCAAATACACGGAACTCGACAGAGAATTGGAAAGGATATGGATTATGAAAAAAATCAATATGATACCAATGATCGTAGGAGCACTAGGAACAATCCCGAAAAAAAGACTTAGACCATACAATGGACAGCAATGATGAAAAGAGCTGAAATTGTAAGGATAATCCTTGAATGCAGAAACAATCCATCATAATCTACAAACTCTAACCAGTTACATGGATGTCGCAATCGGAAGAAAACAAAAACACAGAAAGAGCAATACCACATGAAACCAAGGAACAGAAAATGCAAGACATTTCATAAACCACTCTCCAACCGAAAAGTGATGGAACCAGCCTTGGCTGATACCACACAAAATAGCCACAGAAGGTGGAAAGATCTATGAGGGAGAGAACTAACCAGACCTCCACTGGAAGTGTGGAGAGGACTAGGACCTTAAGGGGGCTTATTGCCATCCAAATCCTAGAGAAGACCAACGGTCGTTGTCAGCGAGAAATCGATGGAAAGTGTATGTGGTGATAACGCAAAGTAATTTGCAATAGTTATCGAAAGAGCTGAAGAGTACTAGAAATCTGAGAGACTTGTTATCACTCAGACCCCAGGGAACACGACCGATAATTATCAGTGATTGATCACTGATGATGACCGGTGTAAGAAATCCTAGTGAGTACACATAATAATCAGTAAGCAATCATTGTGTGAAAATTCTGACTGAGCAAACTTAACAAATAAAATTATCTTGTCGGATTTTAGAATTTAGACCCAAATAGCATTTCAATTGACTCATTGATATTTCATTCTGCCTAACTTTTTGTATTTTTGTTTCATTCCAACATGTTTTTTTTTACAATAAAATGTATTTGGCTCAAGTTAGTTTTTCTTTTAAATATTCCGGTTAGGAAGATCGTTACAATGGCTACAATATTAAATACTAAACTAAATAATGTAAGGGCGATAAATCTTTGCACCATGAAACATGAATTGTCTCCCATTGATTCTTTAACATTTTTCCATATCTTCTGTTTTTTCTATCTTCTCGTCTATATCTTTTCTATATATTACTAATATTTCACAACCACATAACATGTGTCTGTGTGTGTGTGTGTTTCTGTGTGTGTGTGTGTTATTAGCCTATACGTAATTCATAAATTATTATTTTATTACTTTACTTTGTTTATCGCCTATGTTTTCCTTTACGTTTAATCACTTTTGTGTTTAAATATGCAGCCTATGAATACCCGGGCAACACCGGATAAGTACAGCTAGTTATTAAAATAATAAAACGGAGATAAAAAAGAAAATAATTCCAATATATATTTCATATTTATTATTGTACGCGTGCTTATTTATTCTGCGCACTGTTCGGCTTTGATCTGTGCGCAAGTATATGCGCAGATTTGTGCGCAAGTATATGCGCAGATATGTGCGCAAGTATATGCGCAGATCTGTGCGCAAATCTTCCTACATGCTGTTATGTACATTGAAATGAACGAGCACGCAAAACTGATTGCATGTACCACCGGTTATAAATGGATATGGAATCTTTTTTAAATTATCAAATAGAAGAAATGCGTGTTTGCACATATTATACGTTAATTAGATCTGGATATTCCATTGTGCTTCTGAGTATTTTCTCGATATTCGAAATGCGTTTTAGCATCTATATGAATAGCTTTCACGTGCATTCACGGATCCTTTCTGAGTGCTACAATGTACCTCTGTCGGTCGGCCTGGTTTTGATATCTATTGCTAAGCTTGCTGGAAAAGGCTTGAATCATTCTACCGCTCAAGACAGTAGCTGACTCCCGGTGTTAATCCTTTACCCCTCTAAAGCCCAGATACCATCTATTTATTTTGTATGTATTTATTTTGTTGTCCTGTATCTCTACAAAGCCACCATCCGCCCATGTATGGAGTATTGTTGTCACATCTGGGCTGGTGCATCATCTACTAGTCTCTCCCTCCTTGACAAGGTCCACGAAAGAATCGTCAACCTAATAGGTCCCTCACTGTCAACCAAGCTCCAGTCCCTGTCCCATCGCCGCAATGTAGCATCCTTGTGCTTGTTTTACAAATACTTCAATGGATTATGCTCCGATTAACTGGCTACTCTGGTGCCCCCTCGACGTAAATTCACTAGACTAACTCGACAATCAACTAAATCTCATTCATTCACTGTGGAGGTCCCCAGATGTCGGAGTGCCTTCTATTCAAATAACTTCTTTCCTCGTGCTGCTGGCCTCCGGAACTCCCTCCCTGCCCCCTGTTTCCCCGACAGTACAGACATGCAGAAATTTGAAACTAATGTAAACAGATATCTCGCTGCGCAGATCCCAATTTATATTGACCCCCCCCCCAACCTTCTCCCCTTTTTTCTTTTTTCTCAGTAGGTCCTTACGTCTACAGTGGCGGTCTGCCTTTTTGGGGTGAACTATGTTAAAAAAAAGTTTAAAAATTAAAATTAATGGATCTTACGGAGCCAAATTCTAGATCTTACTATCATGCGCGCGCAAAGGATCACTATGCTGGCATAACGCCAATACGTAATTGAAGAAATAATAATATTAAAATAATGTCCTACGCTATTTATAATGTTTACCCATGTATTTATGTTTTATTATCACCGCTTATAATTGAATTCATGTTTTGAAACATGGTGTAAATCTATAACGTCATACCCAAGCTATAATTATTTTATTAATGTAATGCTTTAAGATCTGAATTAGAAGAAAGTCCAAATAGGTCAGTTTGTTGAACTTCAGACTGAAGATTTAAATGATTCGGTTTCGATTTCTGGTACTGACATCCGCTTTTTTTTGTTGCGAATTTATTATTTGCTATTAATTTAATGTTCTCAATTTCTAAAAATAGTTAAGATCTCTGACATTCCGAAATGAGACAAATTCTGCAAAACATTGTGACAGACAGACAGACAGACAGACAAAATCTCTATTTATATAAGATAAATATTGCAACGGGTGAGGGGAGATTTATTCCGTTCTTTACAGCCCAGTTTACGCAGCACTATCGTTATTTACATGGGAACGGCTCAACTGACTTCAAATCTCTTGTCCCTCCTTGTAAGCCATAAACAGCAGGAACACATCTTACTACCACAACTGAAAAGGACTTTTCTCGTAAGCTAATTGGATACTAATACTGCGTATGTTCTGTGTATTTGAGATGCGTTCTCATATCTATATAAAATTTTTCATATACATTCACGCATCACATTCACATGTGGGTGTAAGAATGTATTCCAGTTTGGCGGTTCGTCTGACATTCTTGTATTTTCCAATCTGTTTTTTTTTTTCAATCATTTTTTTATTTCGGTTTCGGTACTCTCATTTTATTCGATTTAAATAAATATTCGATTAACAGTAAACAAAAAAATAATTCAATGTGTACTTATCAAAGTTATATATGAAATAAACTAACACAAACAGGTAGAACAACGTATAATTGTGAAAGCTTTATTGTGTGAAGAATACGACATTTTATGGTAACATACTAAATTAAAAAGTTCTCCAAAAGCGAGTTAATCATAAAATAAGACAGGTCACACTAGATTATTTATTACAACCATATAACACACGGCACTAATCAAAACAGTTGAAATATGAATTAAAGCCACTCGAGGATAAGAGTTAATAAACGATAACAAGAGAAAGCTTTACCCTGTTTAGAATAATTGATGCAAATGTAATGGGATTTCATAGTTTTGTACTTTACTAAAAAGTTCTCCAAAAGGGAGGTAATCATAGAATAAGGGAGATTACTATTGCTTACTTATTACAGACATTGTAATATCAAGGAAATTGCAATAGTAAATAAAAACAACAGAGGACTTGAGAAAGCTTTATTCTGCTTAGAATAACTGTTGCAAGTGTAGTGACATTTTATCATCACATACTTAACTAAAGAGTTCTCCAAAAGGGAGGTAATCATATAATAAGGGAGGTTACTCTTGCTTACTTATTACAGACATAGTAATATGAAGTACATTGCAATGATAAATGAGAACAACAGAGGACTTGAGAAAACTTTATCCTGCTTAAAATAACTGTCGCAAGTGTAGTGGCATTTTATAGTCACATACTTAACTAAAGAGTTCTCCAAAAGGGAGGTAACTCTTGATTATTTATTACAACCATATAACACACGGCACCGATCAAAACAGCTGAAATATTAATTAAATATTATTTCATTGATCTGTCACGCTTCAGTTTTCAGCTGCTTGGGTAAAACAGGCGAAGCATTATACCGCCTCAGAAAGTACCTGATCCCTATTGATATATTAATTACAAGAATAAGGGACACTCCAAGATGAAGTAGTGTTGCCAGGCCTGAAGATGTGTTGCCCAGACTACTCTTTATTGCCGTCACAGTTTATACAATCGACTTCGTAATCCTGTGTGTGAATTTAATTATTTTCAAAGTAGCAAACAAATACACAGTAACCGAATCGATTATTTAAATGTTTTACTCATATTATAAAGCTTAATGAATATGGTAATATATTCTAGTTTGACTGTTTTTAGTGATTGATGTACTCCTTCCTGAGGTTGGAGAATGAGATGCTCCAAGAGCGTGAAAGAGAGGCAACTCTCGTCACGAGACGAGAGGAGATGTTATCCAAGTCACCGTTTGGACTGTGTACGACTCTCGATATATTTCTATTATATGTTACCCGACCTTTTCCCAAAAGAGGTCTAATCAACATCATAATATTGATGCTGGAGTGTCTGATCGTATACGAGTCCACCATTTTGTGTGGCGTGGTCTATTGCGTATACACATAACGGTCAGTATAAAAAAAGGAAAAATGACCTTCTCTACTCTACAGTCTTTTGCATACAGACGAGATGTTACTCCTTTTGGCTAAGATCAAAGTGTAGTATCTGTTCCGATGGATACTGCACCCCATAGACTGGTATTGTCTTGGCCTTCGGGGCTTGATTTACGCCGGTCAATGGGTCTGTCCTGTGCAGTTCTGGGAGGTCCACCTTCCCAGACTTTGCCTCCTCTCTTTGGGGAGGAGTAAGTTTATTGCTTATTGCCTGAGGCGCCCCAACCGGGGAATGCCGACGGGGCTGCCACGGCAATTTTTAAATCCAACTTTCCCGACCCGACCTTGGGTCACATCTTACTTGTGGGAGTAAGATAAAAACTGGCCTTGTGCCTAACTCCTGGAGAGGAGTAAATCAATACTCTCTTTCTACTCTTTCGTTTTTTTCCATAGAAGGTTTTCAACCGATCTCTTATCTCTGGTTTCTCCTTGTAAGGCAGTCACAACAAGAACTCGTCTCCTAACACAATTATAAATACTTTTCTCTCTTCCTCGGTGTACATAGCGTCAAACGTAATTACCATGGAAAGGATTTCTTACCAAGAACTCCACTTTTGTCGGATACAGAGAAATGCACATTTTCATACAACAACATGATCGTCTTCAAATTAAATATCAATAAATATTTGTCAAAAACTGTCATAATAAGTAATCAAACTATGTTCATTCAATTCATGATATTCAATCCTCTCATAATATTATTCAGCAGCCAGCTAACAAACTATTAATCCTATTAACCCTTATCATTGAGTGACTTTTATCCATGATAATTGGTGACTTATTATTAGTTTTTTTTTTAATACAATTTTCGTATCTCTGCGCACTTAAATGTGAAATACAATGTCCGTTTAAGCTGGTACGTTTGCTAGTATTCATCTCATGATTTTGATTCGTTGGCCAACGTTGACACGTAAATGAGGTCATCTGATCACCGAGTACATTCAATGTTATCTCGACCCTGCTGTGTACTGGAAACAGACGTGACATAACATGGCTGAGGAGAGAGAGAGGGTAAGAGAGAGGGGGTAAGAGGAGTAGGGAGTCGTAGAAGATTTAAGGCAGACACGACGCGTGGAGAATAGAGGTACATCGACGATAAATTAATGGGCTAAGGGCCCCAACAATATGTAGTCCGGAAATGCGCCTCTTGCCACTGGCATGAGAGAAGGCCTCGCCTACACCTAAAAAAGGTTATTACATTAAATTAATGATTTTATCGTTCTTCATGCTTTTGCGGAATATTAATTGCAGGTGTTTAAATCGAGAAACAATGGAGACACGAAGCGATATCGGGGGCTTCAGTTGTGATTGTGATATGCATGCCATAACAAGGTACGTTTATGAACTCCAATATTCTAATTGATTGTGACCTGTGGGACATTTGAACACCCCCCATGAGAGAGAGGTAAACGTAACACGTTGATCTGTCACGTTTCAGTTGAAAATACCGTGCAAATTGCATGGCCACATTTTAATAACGTCCGTTTTGTGTTACTAACATTTATAAGTGACATGCTTTTCTTCAGTGGAATTTTATATATATATATATATATATATATATATATATATATATATATATATATATATATATATATATTCAAAATAAAATTATTATATATTCAAAATAAAATTATTTCCATATTTTCATTTTCTGAAGACGTTCGCCACGAACGAAACCGGTCAAAAAATCTCTTGTTTTTGTTTTTCTCCTGCACTTTAACTTGTTTACCGTTTGTCATTTTTTCACACGCACATACACACACACACACACACACACACACACACACACACACACACACACATATATATATATATATATATATATATATATATATATATATATATATATATATATATATATATAGTGTCTCACGTATGATCGCCAAAGTGTCGGAATAGCTAACTGTCAACTAGACTGTTGAGTTGCGATCCCGGTTTGAAGCACTAGTCTGTCTAATCATAGGTAAGTGCTGTGCTAAGGCGAAACAGTCTGTCTGTAGATAACTATGTGTATATATATGTATATATGTATGTATATATATATATATATACATATATACATATATATATATATCATATATGCATATATAAGTATATAGTATGAACATATTTATATAGCAAGTAAACTACACAGGCTACTTTACACTGTTGAAGTAAATACTGAAAATATATATCGGTAATATATTAAATTATTTTATAATATTACTAACAGGGATACCCATCGTTGCCTAGAATCATGAAAATAGAAGAGGGTAAAAAGTGTAACATCTTTATATTGAAAATTATATATCTCTTAATCCGTCTCTCTGTTGTTCTCTCTTCTTCTCCTTCCCGTTTTTACCACATACCTCTCCCCCTCACTTTCACCTCCGCACAACCCATTCCCCTCTCTTCTTTTAATGTATTTTAAGTAAGTATGGTGTAAGTCATTCACACCTCTTTTATATAATAAAAAACATTACAGACGGCTAAAAAAACGACCCCTAGCCACTGAGGAAACCTGGCCCAGTTAACACACGAAGAATGAATAATATTTCTAAAATTTTAGATATTATTCAACCAGGGCAACGCCGATCAAGAACATACCAACTTTGTGGGTGTTTGTTTTGTAATTTTTTTTTTACTTTAAGCTGGACACACACAACTGCCCTTTATATAATAACTAGCACGGCTACCCGGCGTTGCCCGGGGACATAAAAAAACAACAAAAAAACGAATTTAAATAGCATGTGTAATATCATTATATTAAAACTTCTCTTTCTCTAGCCGTCTCTTTATCTGTGTCTTTTCCCCCTCCCCTTCCATGTTTCCGCCCCCCTCTCCAAGTCAAGCTTTCTCCTCCATGCAGCCCATTCCTCTCTTTTGTTTTAAAATATTGAAAAAAAATACTGTAATTCATTTACTGGAGCTATCCCTTTTAAATATAAGACTGTAATCGTACATTTATTCATCCTGGACAACGCCGTGTAGAACAAAAATACAATGAAATTCTTGATGCCTGGTAATTCCGTTCCCCACCCCGGTTTCATAATAATATGAAGCACTGTAATGAACACTTTTAGGTCACTACTTGCTCTATCCTGGATATTGAACACTTTGAGTTATTGCTCCAAGAGTATGCGACGATATTTTTAAAAAGGCCGAGAAGTTTTGTCATCCGGGCCAACACTGCGTTTAAATACACTTGCTCTATCTGGGATATAGAGCATTTTTAAAATTAAAGCTACCTCAAAGGCACTACCAAAAAAACGTTTCTTCCCCAACTCCTATTTTTATATAAGAAGTGAAAAAAAAACTTAAGAGGCTTACAGAAATGTACTGTAATAACCAAGTAAAATCTAGGAGACCTCCTTTCCTAGTTTCAGTCCATTTCCGAATAGAACATGATTAAACGATAAATTAAATCTAAAATCTACGTCTATAATTGTTTTGGCATTTTAGTCCCCCCTCAAGATGAATTATATCATTTCCAGAAGATTTCGGGGAAGTGGATATCTTCTATTTTACCATTAACCAAATTATTGAGAACAAATTATTGTTTGCTACACGGCCTAACAAATGATATTGAATTTTTCTTTTGATTAACACCGTTTTGCAATCTCCGATTTCAGATAGGGCGGCCATGTGCAAGTGGATATCTTCTATTAGAATATTAAACAAATTATTGAAAACAAATTGTTTGCGGAAAAAAAATCCGGCCTAAAATATAATGTAGGATTTTTCTTTTGGTTAACACCGGTTGCAATTTCTGATTTCAGAAAGAGCGACTAATTGCAAGTGGATATCTTCTATTTTACCATTCAACACATTATTGAAAACTAATTATTATTTTTGAAAAGAAGTCCTGCCTAAGATATTATGTAAGATTTTTCTTTTGAGTAACACCGGTTTGCAATTTCTGATTTCAGAAAGGTCGGAAATGGGCAATTAGATATCTTCTATTTCACTATTAAACAAATTATTGAAAACAAAGTATTATTTCCGAAAAAAAACTCCGGCCTAAAATATAATGTAGGAGTTTTCTTTAGATTAACACCGGTAGTCTATTTCTGATTTCAGATAGAGTGGAAATGACCAAGTCGATATCTTCTTTTTTACCATGAATCAAATTATTAAACCAAATTATTTGCGAAAAAAAATCGTGCCTAAAATATAATGTAGGATGTTTCTTTGGTTAACACCAGTTTGCAATTTCTGATTTCAGAAAAGGGCAGTCATGGACATGTAGGTATCTTCTATTTTACTAGTAAACCAATTATTGAAAACAAATTATTATTTGCGAAAAAAATTCGGCCTTAAATATAATGCAGGATTTTTTTTTAATTGACACAGTTTTAAATTTCTGATTTTAGATAGGGAAGTTATGGGCAAGTTAATATATTCTATGTTACCATTAAGCATATTATTGAAAACAAATTATTATTTGCGAATAAAAATCTTAATATCATCTCAACTACTTTAGACATAATAAATTAAAAAAATATTTCCTAAGTAAAAAACTGAACAATTCACTGAGAATTGAAACCGAAACCTCTTCGTTTTCAGTCTTTAGACAAAATATAAAAAAAAATATGGGAAATTAACGTACCTAAATAAATGTTTTAGTTTTAGGAGCATAAACAAAAAAATACTTGGCAACTACAATTTAAAACTGTTTTGGTTATATGACAGGGGCGCTATCGAAAATGAATGTGCTTTTTGTTTAAGGGCACAAATGGATCATAATACTTGGTTTTTGCATTGTAAAGTCTAAGCCATTCAATTGAAAAGAAATTAAATCAAAACTGTTCTTTTATATGACAGGGGCGCTATTGAAACTGAATCAGTTCATTGTGGGATAGTGTAATATCTGTTCTGTTGTCTGGAGAGCATCATCCCAGGCATTAACTCTTCCGTTTTTTAGAAAGTAGTGGTAGTACTTTTTCTGCGATAATAGGACCCTCCTTCGAGGGAGTTCCTTCTCTTTTTTATGGTGTCATGATACCATACTCTCAAGAATCTTTTCCTCTTTTTTGAGGTGGGAGGGTTAATAGTGTAGTATCTGTTCAGTAAAAAGGTAGTTAACAGTTGCGTATAGGCGATAAATGTTTAAACGGTTGTTGCGATAAATATTGTTTCGTGTTTTTGTTTTTCTTAAATATTGTTTTATATTAGTAAAAAATATTAGAAAAACACGCTTAAAATGTGTAAATAAGAACAAAACAGAGTCTTAAAACATTACTTATGTTACTATGAAGACTCCATTTCAAGCGTGTTTTTCGTAAGATTACATGCGTAAAATTAATCCGATTTTAACTCGAAATCGTTCCTCATGAACTAATATTTAACAATATTTAACAAAAACAACAACAGGAAACAATATTTATCTTCTATACGCAATTTTTAGCACATCATGTTCCGGACTCTAAAGTATCGTTTAACCCGATAAATATTGTTTCCTGTTTCTGTTTTTGTAAAGGAAGGGTGTAGAATGTGATCAGCCAGCAATGATAACCTTTTTTTAGGCGAGTATAAAAAACTTGAGTGAAAAAATATGTAAACGATGTTCCTTAGCGTAAGTTTAATTATGTTTCCCAATAAAACAAAGACGCAAGCAAATATTTGGGACTTAATATCTTCAACATAGACAAGCTTCAATATAGCCATCCCAACATCCCGAAGTAGACTCATAGTTTTAGTTGATTGTCGTGTCCGTTATTAATAGTACCACTACAGTTTGTAAAGACATAAAGATATATATATATATATATATATATATATATATATATATATATATATATATATATATATAGAGAGAGAGAGAGAGAGAGAGAGAGAGACGAAAGAATAATTAAATTTATGAAAAATTGAAATATTTACGAAGGATCCAGTTTTATTTACTTATTACATTGTAACACTATTATGAGGTTAAACTTAAAATATAAAAAAATGTCTATTATGTATTTATTTACAAATAAATATTTTAAAAGTATTTTTGTAAGAACAATACGAAAGTTAACTTTTTGTACAGACATAGACAGAGAGAACGAGAAAAAAGAGGGAAAGAAAGCGAAAGTACAATTAAAATTGATACTTAATTTCGTTATTATGTTTGATTAAAATATTAAGTTAAACATATTATCTGTGAGGTATTTTCAATCAGCCACGAAGTATCTGAAGGGAGAATATGTTGTGTACGTTTTACGGGGTTTACAAACAAGCATCGATTGTTTTCAGCAAAGATGTCCTTTTACTTTTATTTTCGAATATTGATGAGATGAATTATGAATGTTTTCTTTTTATTAAATTGAAATAAATTAGTTTAAACCAGTATAACATGTTTTTTTTTCTATCGGTTGAGGAAAAGTGTTACCAGAATGGAAACATTAAGTGTTTGTTAAAAAAAATGATAGGAATCTTCTATAAACAAATTTTTTTTAAAATTTATTTTAAACGAAAGTTTAAAGTTGTAAAACAAATGTAAAGTTTTATAAACGTTTCAGTATGAGATAGGACGAAATAGTTTGTTTTACTTCGGCTTTAAAAAGAAGGTTTTAATAGTAAATGTAGTCGGTGTAGATTTTTATTTTGTTACTGTAACAGTTTCAGCATAAAGTAACGTATATAAATTTAAGGGTATTAAACAAAAAGGAAAAATGTTTTGTTGTGCTTATGTTACATTTAAAATGTTATTAATATGTCAATAAAAAGTTTTAAAATTGTTTCGTGTTACTTTTAAAATCCAAATAGTCGTAACACGTGCTCCGTCGTAGAAAAATATGTAGTTTTTGGTTGTATGAATGGATGTTTGTAAAAAACTTGGGCATACGCAGATCGACCAAATAATGAAAAAACGAAGAAATGTAACCCCCACTTACGACTAGTTTACTCTCTTAGAATTAATATGTTTTTATAATTTTAGGTATTATGTGTCAGAAAGAACGCCGGTGGAAGAGATACCACATCTATGAGGCTGTGTCGAATATTCTAGGAGATTTTGCAAATATACATACATACATACATACATACATACATACATACATACATACATACATACATACATACATACATACAAAGAGACAGACAGCTGTTCTTTATGTAATAGACTAGCAGGGCTTCCCCGTGTTACCCGGGGCAAACGTGTAACATATTTGTAACATTTATCTCTACTCTTTTCCCGTTCCCGTTTCCCCTCTCCCTACCACTTTTTCTTCTTCGCCAAGCCCGTTCCTCTCTCTGGACACACACACACGGATACAGACACGCAACTCTCCCTTATATATATTCCGCAAGGATTAGTAGGCCTAAGAGAATTTACTCCTTAATAAGCAATGAGAGTTACTTCCCTTTAGTAATTGGTTGGAAAAAGACCCCCCTCTGACGACATCTGCGTGATGTTAGGGCCAGAGAATGAATCATTTTTCTAAATTTAAGATATCATTTACGGGGGCAACGCTGATCAAGTAAATACAAACTTTGTGGGTGTTTTTTTGCCATTTTGTGTTTTAACTGGACATACATACATGAATACATGCATACAGGCCAGTTTGAATTACCTACTAGACACAACAATCCAGTGTTTTCGGTCTCTCTGTACAAGGGTTTGTCAGGAAAACTTGATATGATTATACTTCATCCTGCAAGCGAACGCTGACCAAATATTCAAAATAGCATAGTATTGGAAGCCCAAATAATATCCCCTTGACACGACTATATACTGGCTTATACGAGAAATGGTGAACCTTCTCCTAGTGAGGTTATCTCAATCACGTTACTGGATACTCCACCAGACTAGATGAATGCTTGTCGTGGAATCCGGTAAGACCAAGGGACCACAAAAAAAAAGATATACAGAGTTTACTGGTAAATTGGGGAGAGGAAAATGAATGTTCTCAACCTCTTTACTAACTAAATGTTTGACAGGTAAAGAGAACTTTAATGGAATATTCGAATATCTATGTATCTCATATAGAGCTCAAGTGTTAGCCCCAGGAAGCGGTCCCTTGATTTCTGAGAACCTTTACTGAAGTAAAATGAAACAAAATAGAAACATGCACACAGACAACGGCCTTTTATATTATAGATATAATAGTGATATATATATATATATATATATATATATATATATATATATATATATATATATATATATGTGTGTGTGTGTGAGAGTGGGAGGGGTGTATGCGTGCACACCTGTTTATTTGCATGCATGCTCCTGGCATACGCCTATGCGTATGTATCTTTATTCTAATGTGTCACGTGGGTTTAATTCTGCGTGCGCATGCGTGTCACCACATACGTGCGTGGTTGGCCAATAACCAATGTTTCGTAGCTAAGGCATCCTTTCCTCTTCTCTCTCCTTTGTTAATAATATTACACGTCTGCCTTCCTCACACTCTTCTGTTGGCGTCGTATGTGCGCGCGTCCTGCGAAGTTAATACCAGTTTTAGCACACGATAGAAAGAAAAAAAATATGTCTAAGTTTTAGAAATATTTTAAGAGTTGTAGCGAAAAATTCATGGAATATTTTAATGCTTCGCTCAGCGCTTATTTTTCTTCTTTCTCCGATATAGGATTTTTTTTTCTTTTAGGGATCAAACGGTGAATTTTTATTATTGCATTCCTTCCCTTCTTCTCCTATGGCTTATTTTTAAATCTCTCTGGAGTTCCATTTTGTCTTTCACGTTAGTTTTTTTTTAATTCTATGTGTAAAGATTTGAACTTAATATTAAATTACAACCGATTTGGGGATCGGAATGTGACGGCGACCTATGTTTTTACTCATGTGTAGTAATCTATTAATGTTTATGTATGTCTCTATATATGTATGGATGGATGTATTTATGTACGTATCTATATATTTATGTATGTATGTATGTATGTATGTATGAATGGATGGATGGATGGATGGATGGATGAATGGATGGATGGATGGATGTCAGTTTGTATGTATATATATTTACTTCCTCTGCAGGACTCGTGTGCTACCAGATCAGGCTGACTGTAGATTCTGACTTACAATGCATCAAACATTGATGTTATTATTTTTTCCTTTCCCTTTGCAAAACTCAATCATGTTCTGCAAACATAAAACAAAAACAACACTTTTCCTCTACAAAACAACCAAACCAAACAACATAAATAAATATCTGAAGATACAAAAAATGTAACATAAAAACTCTCGGCAAATGACCGGATGTGGCATTAAATAACTCGAAAAGGGTTGATATGCCGTAAAACAAAACAGCCGAACCAAACACCATCATGCTTTGAAGATATAAAGAACTTGAAGCACAAAAACTTTCGCCAAAATGACCGGATTTTGCATTAGATAACCCCAAAAGGGTTGATATGCCGTACAACAAAACCACCAAACCAAACACCGTGAATAAATATCTGAAGATACAAAAAAATTAGCATAAAAACTCTCGCCAAAATGAGGTTTTGAAAAGTACTAACTGAAGTGTACTCTGGTTTACAAAAAAAATGTCCGAGCAGTCCTGTCAGCATTCTCCGTTAGGGGGCGCGGGCGATTTGCAATAAAAGAAACTCTTATCAAAGAGAAAGTACAGCCTTGTGGAATTGACTTCTTAGGACTTAACAAAGGCAATACCTCAGCCCGACAGCAACAAAGCTGCTGTCAGACTGATTGTCGAGGACGTACCCTGGACGTGTGTGGACAACGCGCACATATACATTAGTGTGATATTTTCTGTTCTTTTGTATATTTTCGTTTTATTTATTACTTGTCAAGTTACTCTCTTTTCTTTGTCTATTCCAATCTTTTTGCATGCACTATGTACGCCTCTTCCCCCCTCCCCACCCCCCCCCAAAAAAAAATCGACACTCATAAAATCGTTAACAAAATTCACAATCCTTTTTGCAATCCAACCATTTTTGGTATAAATAAACTATAGTCTATGGCTGACTTATCCATCGAGTTGCAGCTGTGGATGCCCAACAGTCCTTAGAAGCGAGGAGTCTCTGAAACAAAAGATTCCAGAGGTAGAGCTCGGTCTCAACCATCTTACAAACTTATTCTGACGATCGACATTGGCTTCTGCTTTTACATATTTCAACCAAGGTGAGTTTTTTATGCTAAAGAGGCTCCGGTACTAACTGATTTGCGAATACACATTATACACACGTGTATCTTCTGTTGAAACCCAGATTTCGTCTGTTTATTGAAAACCTCGTGGACGCTGGTTTGTTTTTAACTGTTTTATTTAAAACAGAAAAATGACAGAAAAATGAATTGCTTGTGTACGAGTAAGAGAGAGAGAGAGAGAGGGGGAGAAGGAGAGAGAGAGAGAGAATGAATGAATTGTAGGGAGAAGTTCAAATAAAATACAGAAGGCATGCCGACTTTCGCTACCTGTACGCCCCTGCCTGGAGTGAGCCGGGGCACGACGTTTTCTCTGTCCGTTCAGTTCAGTGTCGACGGACTGAGAGACAGAACCACTCTCTGATTTCTCGACTTCAGATGTTAGGCTCCACCCCTTTTAGGGCGCCCACCATCCGAAACCCGTTTCACTATCTAAGAAAAGTTCATCGTTATAACGTACAAGCACAAACCTATTACGTGTGTCTGAAATCACAGGTTTATCTCACCCTCTAATGCCACGCATGGAATCGGTAATATAATTCGCAATAAGTTCTGCAATCCAAACATATTTAGTACATGTTTTTTATGGAAGTCACTCCAGACTCAGCATGAAGCCACTTGATGTAAGGAACTAAAAAAGTGAAAAATAATTGACACAAAGATAGGATGTGCTTTTTGACCTTAGTCTTGAAGAAAACAAGGCTATAGGTAAGAAGAAAGCAGTATACAGGAAGAAAGTTCCTCAAGCCCTCAGTTCTTGTAAGAAAGCCACTGAGATAGGAAGATGCATTATAACGAGATACCTGAGCAGCGAAGTGATGAAGACCGCTAGACCAACGAGTCAAATGAATAAGAACAAAACAAGCACAAAAAATCAGACAATTCTGAAGATCACATGCCATAATATAACTTATAAAAGAGAATGTTGCTTATAATATCACGTGTGAGAGATAAGGTTCAGAGCCGAAGAAAGAATGGTGCCAATCAAATTACAGATATTCTTATGAACCTTATCAAGAACTCGCAAATAGGACAGCGATTCAGCAGCTAAAATATTACATCAGTATTCCATATAATGTCTGATGGTAGATTTGTTGAGATGAAGAATGGCCGCAAGCGTTAGAAATTGTTTAGAGCGATAGAGAGAACCGGCTGATGATGAGAAAAAGGAAAAAGGTTTCAGAACTATCTACGAAAATCTCAGGAAAACTGCGACTATAAAACTGCGAAATAAATATATCAGTAGATTTCAAATGGAATTTATCTCTAGTTTCAATAGTAAAATTGGCAAAATAAGTTTTTCACGCTACTAACCGTGACATGCAAAATAAAATTATATTTAATACTTAACTGTTATATAGTAAATAGAATGATATTTCAAACTTAACCCGTGGAATACAAAATAAAATTATATTTAAAACTTAACTGTAACATACCAAACAAAATAGTATTTCAAACATACCGTAACATAAATGAGACAATTATATTTAAAACTTAACCCTGACATACAAAAATAATATTTCAAACTTGACCGTGGCATACCAGAGAAAATGATATTTCAAACTTAACTGTGACATACAAAAGAAAATAATATTTAAAACTTAACTGTGACATACAAAACAAAATAATATTTAAAACGTTACCGTGACATACAAAAAAATGATATTTCAAACTTAACCCGTGGAATACAAAATAAAATTATATTTAAAACTTAACTGTAACATACCAAACAGAATAATATTTCAAACATACCGTAACATACATGAGACAATTATATTTAAAACTTAACCCTGACATACAAAAATAATATTTCAAACTTGACCGTGGCATACCAGAGAAAATGATATTTCAAACTTAACTGTGACATACAAAAGAAAATAATATTTAAAACTTAACTGTGACATACAAAACAAAATAATATTTAAAACGTTACCGTGACATACAAAAAAAATGATATTTCAAACTTAAACCGTGGAATACAAAATAAAATTATATTTAAAACTTAACTGTAACATACCAAACAGAATAATATTTCAAACATACCGTAACATACATGAGACAATTATATTTACAAACTAAACTTCTACATACCAAAGACAATGATATTTAAAACTGAATCGTGGCATACAGAAGAAACTGATATTTCAAACTTAACTGTGACATACAAAACAAAATAATATTTAAAACTTAACTGTGACATTCAAAACAAAATCATATTTAAAAATAACTGTGACATACAAAAGAAAATAATATTTCAAACTTAACCGTGACAAACAAAAGAAAATAATATTTCAAACTTAACCGTGACATACTAAAGTATATAATACTTCAAATTTAACCGTGACATAAAAAACAAAATAATATTGTAAACTTAACCGTGGCATATAAAAGAAAATTATATTTAAAACTTAACCGTTACATACAAAAAAAATAATATTTCAAACTTAACACTGACATACAAAAGAAAATAATATTTAAAACTTTACCGTGACATACAAAAGAAAATAATATTTCAAACTTTACTGTGACATACAAAAGAAAATAATATTTCAAACTTTACTGTGACATACAAAAGAAAATAATATTTCAAACTTTACTGTGACATACAAAAAAATTTTTTTTTAAGTATATGGTGACATACAAAATAAAAAATATTTCAAACTTAACCGTGACATACAAAAGAAAAAATATTTCAAACTTAACCGTGATATACTTAACCGTGATATACTTAACCGTGAGATACGAAAACGAATGATATATCAAACTTCACAGTAACATACTGAAGAAAATGATATTTCAAATTGACCGTGATATACAAAAGAAAATAATATTTCAAACTTAACCGTGTCATACAAAAGAACATAACAGTTTAGACTTTACCGTAACATACAAAAGAAAATATGTTAAACTTAACCGTGACATACAAAACAAAATAATATTCTTAACTTAAGCTTGACATTCCAAAGAGAATGATATTTAAAACTTAACAGTGAGAAACAATAGAAAATAATATTTAACGCTTGACCGTGACATATCAAATGAAAATATTATTCCGAACATAAACGTGACATATTTAAAATGAGATATCCATTTAATCTTTGCGTGACAGACCAACAAAAATATGATTTCAAACTTAAGCAGGACAGACAACCCAAACAATCACTTTGTAAAGACTTAGAATGAACTTTAAAAAATATCCAACATTAATTACAACAGCAAAATGCTTTTTGTTTTGTCGCCATTGAATGATTAGTGCACCTGGATACGATGGACAAACTTGTAAATAGCTCTCACACAATCCTTTCCTTGGCATAGTCCTTAATTTGGGCTGAGACGACCTTCTCCAGTTTAGAAAGGATCAGTAGATTATTTTGGTATACATTATCTTCGGAAATAAATCTGTTGGGTTAAGATTGTAGATGTGCGAAGCGTATCCACACCTGAACAAACTGTCTTCATATATGTTTAAACGTCGATAAAACAAAGACATTGATGACTTAAACTTATTGGACAAGTCATGTGAAACAGGAAGTTGCAAGCCAGGTAAAGATCACAAAGGCTATCAGCGACGAACGCCATCTCCTTCATAGGCGTTAACCAACGGTCCAACGACTGAAGTCAAGGAGAATCTTCCACCCTAACAACATCTCAGGAAGTAACCAGACTGCAGCTGTGGACCAGACGGCTAGAGCATGCTCGCTACTTACTGACACGAGATTCCCTCCGGTTCAGAGGCAGCCTAGCTCCAGTAGAAAATACTCAACTACCTGAGAACGGCGATCAAAAGTTGATATGACTAGATAAGGCTACATAACTGACCTAACAATCTGCAAATGTGAAGAGCAGGACCATACAATGTAATTCTGCCTAGTTAGATCTCTGCTGCCCAATTGGTGTATCTTCAAAGAT
>OY744541.1:73008476-73055976 GCA_963556195.1 Sepiola atlantica
ATCCGTGTGTACGTACGTACGTATGTGCTACCCTGTATCCTATCAACTATTTGATGGATTCAGCTGATTATTGGCAGATATAGAGGTTCTAGGGTTTAGTTGATGGCATTTTAATTTCAGTTTACCATATACCTTAGTTTTCCAGAAAATTCCAAAAAACCTTAAAAATGACCATTGTATTGAGGCATAGCCTTTACAAAAGTAGTGACATTCCATGATAAATGCCAGTATACTGAAATCATATACCTTTAATAGGGTTAAGTATAAAATTCATATACACTAAATGTACAAAGGCAAAGAAATTCCCAAATTTTTACACTTTTATTGTCATTAAGGGTATGCGAGCACAATAGGGCTATGTATTTTACTGGTAGGAATTTTTCTTCAGCGCACCTCACACAGTTAATCCACTCATACATAAAGATTTATACTGTAGTGATGTGATAATGAAATGGTGCAGTTGATATGTTGTCATACCCTTAATTAATGACATATATCATGGAATATATATATATATATATATTTTATATGTACATGGATTACATTTATGTACGTATGAAATAAATAAATATATATAGCTGTTTTTTAGTATGAATTTTTATTTATACAAACATTATTAATTACATATGTGCATATATTTTTTACGTGTACTTACCGATAGAGAGTCAACTTCTTCAGACAAAAAAAAGAATTCGAATTCATTCGTCTTTTAAGTCTGAAAAATTTGACTCTCTATTGGAGAGTACAACTGAAACATGTATGCACATATGTAACCAATAATGTTTGTATGAATAAAAATGCATACTATATATATATATATATATATATATATATATATATATATATATATATATATATATATACTAGTGGAATACACGCCACAGGACGGGTATAAGCAATAACTAGGGTATTATTTATAAATTTTAATATTTCTGGTAAGTCTGATAGTTTAGTATTTAACAAGGCATATACAAATTATTGACGCTAAATCACGCTCACCGATTCGTTTGAAAAAGTATTAATTCATATAACTTAAAATGTTATGTAAATAAATTCTTTTCAGCCATAACTTTTAATCTCTAACTTATTTTAAAATTTGAGGGAAGGGGCGAGTTTTGGAAAGTATGGTAAAGTATACAAAAAACATAATTACAAAAATTATGTTGCCGAGAATATATATTCCATAATTGAAAATTATCGTTTCATTAAAAATAAAAATGTTTTTTGTAATTATCAGTTTATATATATGCAGCTAGTAAATATTAATATTTACAAAAATAAGAATGTGCTAATGTTACTCAATGGGTTGCTTAGAATATATATTAAAAAAGTATGAGTCTCTGTTCATTAGTTTAGATGATTACTCTGTATATATATATATATATATATATATATATATATATATATATATATATATATAAATGTATGCATACCTGACTTTATATATATATATATATATATATATATATATATATATATAAGTGTACAGGGGAAAACAATTGGCAGTAGGAACGCAGAAAATGTCAAAATTCCATTAAGCAATCATATAACTAAGGTTAAAACATTATAACGATGTATAACTGTATTACGATGATCTGACACCGGTTTTTTCCCGTTTTTCGACCCTCTCGGTCTTCTATTGTTGTCTTCTGATAATGAAAGTTTTTCTTTCGAAAATTTAAGATTACCCTTTGCCGATCTGTTACTTACCGAAAAAAAATACTATTTGGTATTTAATCAGTTCTCGTGAAATTATTAATAAATCGTTTTGAGTTTCACTTTCTCCCTGCGTTTATTTCTTTTCACTTTTCCATCTCACGGCAACCACATCGCATTGCTATAGCCTTGGACGACTAATTTACACTTACATTTACCAGCAATGCTTCAAGCAAACTACAATCTCCTTTTATCTCTCAGTCTCGGCCAGACAGAGTTTGCATACACCAAGAAAATGTTCCGACTTTCGGAGAGGCGGGCTAGGACCGGCTGCCAGATCAACTTCCTGAAGAGATGCCTCAGACATGGAATCTTCCCCAACACTATCAAGAACATCCACCTACCGTCATGCTTCTACCTATCAACTCTCCACTCTGCACGCTCGTTCATACATACCTTTTGTATCAAACAAACCATCAAACACCTCCATTGCAAGCTACGCCAACATATCAACGCTATGTCTGATAGCAAATTTCCCCCCCCCCCTCACACTTTCCACTCCGCATCTCCACATCTGTCAACAAAGCTTTCCACCACTGTTTCCACACGGAAAAAAACAGACTCATACTTAAATTCAACTGGCTCCACCAAAACAGATCTTACAGCCACTTACCAATTATGGAGCTGTACACGGACCCCCTCTCCATCCTCAAACTACTACCCAACCACTTATCACTGACCTCACGTGTTCTCTCTCCGCAACAGAAACTGATCTCCTCAGCCTCGGACCAAAATTCTTCGTTACACAAAAACTTAATGACAAAACCCTCCTCGATATTGAAACACAGTTCTGCAGGACAGCGTACCATTTGAAATGGTTATCAGCCTTTGAACCACCCTCCCTGGACCCACTTAACGACTCCACCCCCACCGATCCCCCTAATTTTTCATCCAACCCCTTCCCCGTTTATCAACCTGACCGCCCCCTACACCCTCCTCCTGAAAACCACCCTTTAGACCTAAAGTTGGTAAATCTCAAACATAAGATTTGCTCCATAAAACACCGTATCACACCAAATATCTCCCATTCCCAGCGTCTCACCCTCAAAGGCCTTAAGAAAAAAAACCTGGTCTACCTACCCTCTGACAAAGGCAAGGAATTCTGCATTATCTCCCAAGAATCCTACAATACTCTCGCCCTAGAACACCTCAGCAATACATCCCTTTACACACCCGATAATGACATCTCTGCTACCCGCATACAAACCTCTATTAACAACGCTTGGTCCCAAATTTGCTCCAGACGTAATCTCCCCAAGGCTTATAGGCTCAATCTCACCACTAGAAACAGTAGACTCCCCACCTTTTACCATCTTATTAAAACCCACAAAACCAGCAACCACCTACAGATCAGACCTATAGTCTCCAGTACTGAGGGACCTCTTTACAAGATCTCCTGGCTCCTCTCCCACTTACTTAAACCGCTACTCCCCACCTTCCCGGCACACGTCAGCAGCTCTGACCAGGTAATAGATAGACTCAACTTGCTCAAACCCCAACAGCTCCGCGTCAACAACTACATCTTCAGCCTTGACGTAGTCTCCCTTTATACTTCCATTCCCGCACACCCCGCCATTGACCTCATAACTGACCACATCTCCTCTAACAATCTTGACTGTTTTGGGCTTACCCCTACAGACATTCATCAGCTCCTACGTATCATTGTGGATAACACCTACTTTAAGTTCCAACAAGACACATACAAACAAGTCTCTGGCCTACCCATGGGTTCCAGTCTCTCCGGCCTCCTCGCCATTTCTTAAATGAACAGACTGGAACAGCAAGCACTTAGCACCTGCCATTCCCATATTTTCTTCTCGAGATACGTCGACGACATTTTGATCCTCACTTCATCCCAAGAGGAAGCTACCTCTATCTTTAATACATTTAATAATTCTGACCCCCACATTAAATTCACCATCGAACATCCCAACACCTCAGGCTCTCTCTCACTTCTAGACTTCAAACTCAGCATTAATGACGACGGATCTCTCCACACCACTTTCTATAGAAAACCCGCCTGTAGGAACCTCTTTATCCACTACAAATCCGCACTACCCCTCAAATCCAAAATTAGTTACGCACAAACCGAAATCACCCGCATACAAGACAAATGCTCTTCTTCTTCCGATAAAACAACACACACCGAAGCCTTCCACCAAACTCTATTGACCAACGGCTTCCCCCTAACTACCATATCTAGCCTTAACAACACCAGAAGACGTAGACACCACACTCTCACCAACACTTGCTTCCTTAAACTCCCCTTCTTTAGCGACCGTATCACTTCTGCTATCCGCAATGCCATACGTAGTGAGAACCTTAACATACAACTTTCTCACACAGGCACCTCTCTCCGACAACATTTATCCAAAAAAAGCCACTACACCCCAGACCCCTGCTCTCTGGCTAGTTGCCCCATCCCCAACTCTGGCCTCTGTCCGCACATATACAGTATACAACCTACAATGCTCTAAGTGTCAAAAGTTCTACATCGGTAGTACCGTTAGGCCTCTACACCAACGCATTAAAGAGCATCTAAACACCCACATTTCTTCCTTCCATAAACACTTAATATCATGTGGCAACACACATCGCTCCATTAGTGTCCGCATACTCAACTCTGTCCGCAATATAGGTCAGCTTCGAATTTCGGAAGCTATCCTAATCTCTAAATTTCGTCCTACCTTGAATAACAGATTCGAGTTGTCATCTCCCTTCATCCTCTGATTCTTACATCCTCACACTCCTACATCCCAACACTCCCACCCCCAACTTACTTGCTTTTTTTTTTTTTTCATAATCCTCCCCCTTCTCATAATCTCTTCTTATTCCCCCCTTCCCCTGCTAAAAAAGGTCTTATCCTTGGCTTTTATCCACTTCACAACTCAAATTCCTTCTCAAGTTTCTAATCTCATTTCTAAAGTCTGAATATATTATTTTGAATAAGTTATCTCCCTTTGACAGTAAATTTAAATTTAGATTTGAAGAGAATAAATGAAAAAAAAAAGACTAATTGATGTGTCATGTAAAATGAAACATAATAAAATTTAAAAAATTGGTATATTACTAAACTAATGTTTATAATGTTTTAACCTTAGTTATATGATTGCTTAATGGAATTTTGACATTTTCTGCGTTCCTTCTGCCAATTGTTTTCCCCTGTATTACGATGATCTGACACCGGTTTTCCCGTTTTTTCGACCCTCTCGGTCTTCTATTGTTGTCTTCTGATAATGAAAGTTTTTCTTTCGAAAATTTAAGATTACCCTTTGCCGATCTGTTACTTACCGAAAAAAAAAAAACTATTTGGTATTTAATCAGTTTTCGTGAAATTATTAATAAATCGTTTTGAGTTTCACTTTCTCCCTGCGTTTATTTCTTTTCACTTTTCCATCTCACGGCAACCACATCGCATTGCTATAGCCTTGGACGACTAATTTACACTTACATTTACCAGCAATGCTTCAAGCAAACTACAATCTCCTTTTATATATATATATATATATATATATATATATATATGATTATTTTTATTTACACAGACATGTACAAAATCTGCGACACTGGCATGTCGATGTTATCGATCAACAGTTATTATAAACTGAGATCTCATCAGGCAGAGTTAGAATCCGAAATAAATAAAAAATAATCATATATAAAGCTCTATTTGATATTGAGCACTTTTTATAAACCCGGTTGAAATTCTTTGGATTACTACCTGGATTATTACCATTATATATATATATATATATATATATATATATATATATAATTTCCCGAAACAGTTTTTCATGGTAAACAACTGATGATCTCTTAAAATAGTGTTAGAAACTAACTAATATAATAACTGTAAAAAATAAATTGACTTACATGAGTGATTTTCCACTGGAAGACTTGAGACTATAAGTTTTTTTTTATTTTTTTTTTTATATAGTTTTAATGGTTGAGAAACTTCCGAGGCTATATATATATATATATATATATATGTATATATATATATATATATATATATATATATATATATATATATATATATATATATATACAGGGTGGCGCAAAAATCGCGCATTGGTTTGTTTAGGTTATAGAAACTAAGCTATTCTGATAAATCATAGATTTACTTGGTATTTTTGTTGCAGTAGTTTTTAAAAATAATATCCTTTAAATGGCCACCATTTTCGGCCTCGCAAGGACGGGCACTACTTAGGGCATTTTCAATTACATTCCTTAGAATAAACTGGCTCTAGTTCTTTGATTTCATGTCTGATATTGTTTTTAAGCTCTTGAATCATTGTAGGCTTGTTCACATATACCCTTTCCTTAAGATAAGCCCAAAGGAAAAAAAGTCAGGGCCTGCTAAATCCGGTGGGCGTGAAGGTCAGTTAAAATCAGAAAATCTGCATATTAAGCGCTCGCAAAACAATCCCGCAAAAGTCACGCATTAGTTTGAATCAGTTGTTACTGATTCAAACTAATGCGTGGCTTTTCCGCCACCCTATATATATATATATATATATATATATATATATATATATATATATATATATATAAGACATCTTATAAAAATATAATACACACACCAATCAGGTTCTTTGTTATTCTCTAAGCCAATCGTTAGGATTCCCATATATATATATATATATATATATATATATATATATATATATATATATATATATATATATATATATATATGAATGTGTGTGCGTGTGGGTATATACTTTAGTTTACCAAATGTCTTATATTTGATCAATTTAACTCAAAAGCAGTCGATTTTTCTTCATTCAAATCCAAACTTACCCTCGAATTATCCAACATCTAAATCTCTTACTCTAATCCCCTGCTTAAAACCCGGCAGACTCTCTTCCCCTGTTCACAAATAATTGCTGTCCTTGTGGCAACGTAACCCCTAACTCCCTCCGACGTGTCAGATTGTATTGGAATCTAAGCGGTTTAGGGTTAGGGTTCTTGTTTTTTAATTTGTATGTTGTTGTTGTTTGTTTGTTTTTTTTTAATTCAAAACCCCGCAAAATATTCTTCTGGAAAGGGTCTTAATTCTGTCTGTCTTCCAAGCATAAAATAGACTTTTTGGAATCTTTTTTCCGAATTTACTGAAAAATAATTTAAATATTTAATCTGTTTTCTCGTTTTGTTATATCATTTAAAATGGTTTTGTTTTTTTACCTTTCATGGTGGCTGTTAATTCGCTCTGCATCGACCAATTGTCAGCTAAAAACGAGGAGATTTTTATCATCCTTTTTCTTTTTCGACACGTGAGTAATGATTCTGTGAAGAAATTGCGAATACCGGTCCTTTCAAATCAGATAAGAAAGTTTTTGAGTAATAGTGCGTACATAAATGCACATACACATGCATAGACATAGATGTGTCCCTGACTGCTAAAAAATAATTAATTATGAAAACATATAGTTTTAATATTTGTTATATAAATGTCATTACATTTTTATATATGTTTTTAATACAACTCAAGTGCACACATACAAAGGTGTCACTAATATAAAAATAATAAGCCAGTGTTTATCTTAGTCCGGGGTTTCGAATCGCATGACCAGTAGTTAATAGTCATATCTCTATGCTGATGAGTCCCGATTATAAAGGACGAAACGTAGACGTACATAGATAATAAACAATAACAAATATTTATTATTTGTAGCTCCTAGAAAAACTCGTCTAGAAGAACACTGTAAGTGTAGTATTAACACAGCATGATGTCGCTAGTTATAAATCCATCGTTCCTTTAATTAAGTAGAACGCTCTTATGACGTCAAGCCGCCACATAAAGTGTTAAAATTATTACCGTGTTTATTCGCTGTTCAACTTGGCCGAGTGGTTCAGGCGTCGGGATTCGAGTTGCATAATACTCGTGATCCGGGGTTTCGAATCGAATGACCGGTAGTGAATAGTCATATCTCTATGCTGATGAGTCCCGATTATAAAGGACGAAACGTATACGCACATAGATAATATACAATAACAAACATTTATTATATATATATATATATATATATATATATATGTGTGTGTGTGTGTGTATATCTGATATTTAAGGAAATAAAACAAGTACATTTCAGATCGCTGCAACTCATCGTTTTGATTGAACGTTATTTTTAAATATTGTATATGTATGTATTAGGGGTAATCTTGTCACTACTTGGAGCTTTTCCAGGGGCAATCTGGTATATAACTTTGCTTAGCTCAGAGATGGTTCGCATTTCATGAAGCCCATGCAAGACACTGAGTTGCTCCATCGCACCAAGTGCGGAATCAGAAACTTCACTCGCTTTTGGGTATAGGTAAAGGTAGTTTTCTTTCTAGCTATCTATCTGCTTCCCTTTTTCAATAATAACTTCTCCAGATGAGGATTTCAATGGGCAGACTAGCTCAGGGTAGGACCCGTAGAAATCTGTATTCCTCTTACATGGCCCTCATGTTATCTGCGGCAAATGAAGCTTTAATGCGATGTCTAAGCTCCACACAGTATTCATTAGCACAACGCCTGATCATCAGCTTGGCTTCTTTTCTGACTTGCCTGAGCTTGCGCAGATTTTTATTTATGGGGAGGGTGTTGCTGTACTCGCACTGCCTCTGCCTCTTCCTGTCGATACAAGGACTGATTTCTTTCGACGTTGCCTCAAACCAGTCAGTTGACTTAGCTTCTTTTCTACCAAAGGTAGCCAGAGCACAGTTGTTCATAGCTCATTTCAGAGACTGCCATCGCCCATCAGCTGATTAAGACTCAACTGTGGAATATTTGTTTCTCAGAAACGTTCGACACAAGCACAAGATCCTGCATGTTTGCAGTATTCAGACGGCGCTTTCCTTAAGCCTTTGAAAATAACAACTTTTTTTATGGGAGCCTAATTTTGCAACATGTAAGCTGGTGGTCAGTATCGCAACCAGAATCTGAGAACTCTGACAGATTTTATGTTTGCGCGGCGGAGGAGCACAAGATCAAGCTGGTGCCAATGCTTGCTCCGTAGACGTTCCCAATAAACTTTGTGCTGTGGCTTTGTGTCAAAGTATGGATTGGTAACACACAGTTGGAAGCGCGTGCATACTTCAAGTAGTCTTTGCTGATTTTCATTAATTTTCCCGACATTGAATTTAACAAGAAAGGAAATCCAAGTCTTGTGGTAGCTTCCAACTCGAGAAGGGTGGCACAGAGGCTCCTATAGAACTCATCTTTAACATCAGGGGTGTTCATTTGAGTTAGGGTATTACTGATGAGTGTAATAAGGCAAGTGGTTGCGTTGATCTCAGTGTGAGGATACGTTCCGAGTAATATCTAGGAGGTTTTACCATTTGTAACAGGCTATTCCTCACAGCAAAACCAACACCTGCACCCTTCTTTCATTTTTTGGTTTACCATACCAAAAGAATGTGTAATCTTTTTCGCGCAGTCTAGCAGCCTCGACAAGGCGCGTCTTTTGCAGGCAATAATGTCGACATCTAGTCTATGGAGTTTGTTGTTGATAACTGCAGCTTTTCTCGAGTCCTTTATGCTATTAAAGTCGTCTGAATGCTAGTAACCATAGTCCTGACATTCCAGGTTCCCAATTTAAGAGCTGGACTCTTTGGTATAAGTTTTGTTTTAGTGCCTGGCGTTGTAAGTGCGTCTGATTATTTGGTTTTTAGCCATGCCACACACACCCTGACGAGCACGAGAAAGTACCTTATTAGCCGGGGGGTGCCTAGCTTGAGGAATGGGTGGTAGCTTTCTAATTGGGCGCTAAGAGCCCTCCCACTGTCGTAAAGAGGCCCCTGGCGCTCCTGATTACAGCCATTAGTCTGAGATTATAACCAATAAGCTGCCACTTATCCGTTTCGTGCTCCGCCGAGATGAACTCGATGGACTAGAGGGTCCTGTCCAGTGCAAGTGCTACCAGGGCAAAAAGTTTTTAAAAATTAAAAATATTAATGAATGAAGAAAGAAATAGGAATGCAGATACTGCTCAGTTACCAGCATCCCCCTCTATTTTCCAGTGATTACACAAGCGAGACATGCGGAATGACATCAACTCGTCACTAAGGGGCGCAGATTGTTTCTAGGGTTGATCTCTCTAGATATTGCTTGTATAACGCAGGTACCCTGACCATTGTCCATCAAAGTGGATAATTTACCCTGCATTGTGGGTTGAGACCATAGCTAACAAACTAAAAAAAAGTCACGTGTTCCTATGACTTTACCCTTGGTCCTTGGACGGTCAAGGACCTACCCAGGAAAGCATAAGGATTTTTTTAACCTATTACGTGGGGCATGTAGTTTGTAAGATCAGTCGAGACCTGGTACCGGAGTGTGGCCGTCGCGTGGATTGCAACTTCTTGGAGCCATACATGAGCTAGATATGAAGTGTAGACCAGAGGCTGCTGTCCAAATATCAAGGTATGATCGGCTGACTTGCTAAAGAGATGCTACCAATACTCCATATCAATCACGAAATCTTCACCGTATCCCTGGCAGGGTGGCTTTCGGGTACTATGTCTTGCCAAGTGGCAAACCGCAATTTTGTCTAATACTGCTTATTTGATATTAGCAGCTAACCTTTACTTTTTTAGGCCATTCACCTAACCGCAACCTGGGAAACCGGTGGATGAGAACTTTTCTTTATATATATATATATATAAATATATATATATATATATATATATATATATATATATATATATACATATTGTAAAATATATAGGTATTTTTCTTTTTATTCTTTTCCCATTGCTGGATTAGAATTTTCTGCAACTGCTGTCTTCTTCTTCGGTCTCTCTTTTTCCATCTCTCTCTCCATATATTTATACACATATATATATATATATATATATATATATATATATATATATATATATATATATATATATATATATATATATATATATATATAATTAGTTATACCTACAGACTCTAGCGTTTCAAGCTTATTTCTCTCATCAATGCAGAAAAGTAACAATTTCAGACGGTCGGGAGGCGCGAACCCGGTTCATATATACACATATATATATATATATATATATATATATATATATATATATAGTATTTATTTATTACTTACAGACATCGATGTTTCATGCTTACGCAATCTTCAGTGCAGGGAGTTATTTCCCGACTATCGGCGAGCGCGAACTCCGATCACAAATGGCCACTGATTCGCAGTCAAGACTCTTACCCGTCAATTAGCTTGGAAGTTAAGAGGAATTTAACTTTGTAAATGCCAAGTCGGCGGGTATTTATAACGAACACTGAATAGTGATCAACAACAAAAAATCGTGTTGGATCTCGCAATGAAGCTAGTGATACTGCTTGTTATTAAACTTTCTCAAAGTGCCCGGTCTTAAATAATATTAATTATTTATTACTTACAGACATCGATGTCTCATGCGTACCCAATCGTCATATATATATATATATATATATATATATATATATATATATATATATATATATATATCGTCAATTTGTCATATATTTGGTCATGTTTTTCTCTGAATTGCCGTTGGGTTTCTTTTTCTCTTTGACTTTCCGAGGAACAGCCCGGATTACCTGTGTTTTCTCACCTCTTCTAAATATGTACAAACATTATTTTGTTCCGAAATTGTTATTAGATAGAATTATACAAACTTGCAATTAATACATTATATATACTAGCCAAAATAGCCTCCCTACGGTCGTCTATTTTTGCTAGGCTACCGCGTCAGAAATGAACCCTCACCTGTAAACCGATGGAGCCCCAGTCATATTTCTTGAGATTTGATTTTCTTTGTTTCGGACCAAGAATATTTTTAGTCAAAAAAGAAAAAAAAATTGGACCCCACACCAATTTTTTTTTAACCATTCCCCACACATAGAAATATTTTTAGTTAAAAAAAGAAAAAAAAAGTTTTTTGCCACACCCAATTTTTTTACCCTCCCCATACATAATATTTTCAGTTAAAAAAAGGACAAAAAAAGTTTTTACCCGCCCCCCGCAAATTTTTTTTTACCCTTCTCCATGAATAGTAATATTTTCAGTTAGAGAAAAAAAAATGTTTTCACCATCCTTTTCACCCAAATTTTTTTTGTTACTCTCCCCCATACATAGAAATATTTTGAGTTAAAAAAACAAAAAAATTTTAAGCCCCCCTCTTAAAAAAAATTTGTTACCCTCCCCCATTCATAGTTAAAAAAAGAAAAGAAAATTAGGAGGCGCCTCGGTCATATCAAAGAACTCATGTTTAAATATGCTATTGAAGGCGCCTACGTCATATCAAAGAACCAGTTTTGTTATACTTTCAAAATATGTTACCCATTTAGTAATGGCCGAGATATTTGTTGCTTAACTTCAATTTACAATAAAACACCTTGTATTATCAACGTACTGAAAATAAAGAATGATAATGTGGAAAAATCCTCTCACAATGACGTCACTTCCAGACGGACCGGAAGGATGAGTAAGCAATTTAGTTTTCCAAAATGGTCACCAATTTACTAATGGCTGTGATATGCCTTGCTAAACTTTAATTTACAGTAGAACACATTGTCTTAACAACGTAATGAAAATAAAGAATCATAATGTGAAAAAAATCCTCTCAAAATGACGTCACTTTCGAAAGTTAACAGTACTCGCCATTAAAAGTATGGTTTAGAAAACACGTTGGTTTATGAAGAAAATGCCTTTAATTAATTGTATGAATAATTTTTATTAATATCACCTTATTGGAAAATATTGTAAATGCATATGTAATTTTGATAATAGCAGTTATACGTGTATATTTGTAAATATGAATTTAATTAAAGTTTGAAAGGAATTAACTATGTAAATGACACAACCCGTCTAGTGTCTGAACGACTTTTTGTAACTATATATAAGGAAGTTGAAAAAGCATTAGTTTAAGTAAGATTCTTGATACGTTTTCCGTTCTAATCGCAGTCTCGTCTTGAAATATCGAGACCTATGTTTTGAAGCATTTCCGTTCGCCATTCCCTCCGTCCATCCGTCCGTCCGTTCGTCCGTGTTTTTCTCCGCAATCATCCATTGAATTTCTCTGAAATTTTGCATGAAGTTGTAACTTTTGTCAGGGTAGAAAGTGACATTCTCCGATTTTTGAAAAAAAATCTGGTTAGCCCCCCAAGGGGTCAAAAGGCCCCAAAATGGCAAAAAATGACATTTTTGCCACATAACTTTTCATCCCTCCATTCAATTTCTCTGAAACTTGTCCAAAATATAGAGGCAATTGTTCCTAATAGGAAATAGGTATCGCTGACCTTGGAAAAAATCTGGTTCGCACCCCCAGGGGGTCAAAAGCCCCCAAAATGGCAAAAACTGACCCTTTTCTCCCATAACGTTTGATCCATCTATTCAATTTTTCTGAAACTTGGCCAAAATGTAGAGGCAATTGTTCTGGATATAAAATGAGCATTCTTGACCTCAGAAAAATTTGGGTTCGCACCCTAAGGGGGTACAATGGGGGTCAAAAATGCCCCAAATTGCCCAAATTTACTGCATTTTACACTCGTCACATCGAGTCACATACAGAGGGGGACCACGCATGCGCGGCTTGTTTATATGTTATCTAATGTTATTTAATATTATCTAATGTAAATTAATTGATTAATAGTTTCCTAATTCTAAAGATATACAAATATTATGAACGCTGGCGGACTTAGTAAATAGTCATACTATTTTGATGGAGTTTCGGCTTCAGACAGACAGACAGACAGACAGACAGAAAGACAGACAGACAGACAGACAGATACATAAACTCCATTATTAATATATATATATATATATATATATATATATATATATATATATATATATATATAGTATAAAGTAGATCAAATCTTGTTCACTGCAATGTATTGATTTACTCCTCTCCAGGAGTTAGGCACAAGGCCAGTTTTTATCTTACTCCCACAAGTAAGATGTCACCCAAGGTCGGGTCGGGAAAGTGGGGTTTAAAAATTGCCTGGGCAGCCCCGTCAGCATTCCCCGGTAGGGGCGCCTCAAGCAGTAAGCAATAAACTTACTCCTCCCCAAAGAGGGGAAGCAAAGCCTGGGAAAGTGGACCTCTCAGAACTGCACAGGACAGACCCATTGACCGGCGTAAATCAAGACCCGAAGGCCAAGACAACACCAGTAGGGGGTGCAGTATCCATCGGAACAGATACTACACTTTGATCTTAGCCAAAAGGCCAAGAATATTGTTTATTCATATACGTTCAGTTGTTATATGTTAAAAATAATCGATTTGAATAACATTTCAATACCCCTTCTGATGAGCTTATATGAAGTATAGTATATATAATGAGATTTTCTTTAATCCATATGAATTAAGAAAGAGTCTTGAAGTATAGATCGTAACCCATCTAGTTTTGCTTTTTTGTTAATTTAAGGTATAAACTTTTTAGTTTCAATGAACATCACAAAATTCCACTAACTGACTTATCTCACCTAAGCCCAACCATACATTTATATAGCACTTTTTATCTAAGTAATATAAAATACGTTTTATACAGTATGTCCTCTCAATATAGTGACGTAAAAGAATGAATGATGCTAATCTATCTTCGTCGATTTCCTGGGCCTCATATATACAGCGTGTTTCAAAAGTCTTGGGAACATTACAAATGCGTATATCTCATGAACTATTCCAGGTAGAAAAATGAAACTGGTGCCATTTTAAAGCTTGCTTAATCAAGTTTTTGGGCATACTAACGATTTTCGTGTTATCTTTCCAGGTGCAGTAATGGCGTTCTCTAAACAAGACAAGGCATTTTGCGTCCTCCAATTTGCAAAGACTGAATCGTGGACATGTGTTCAGCGTGCATTTCGCAGGAAATTTAAAAAAGAAGCCCCTGAAAGGAAATCCATTGTCAGATGGCATGCTAAATTTGTGAAAGATGGGTGTTTGTGCCCAAGTAAGCGAACAGGTCGCCCTTCAACTTCAGAAGATGCAGTTGAGCAAGTTCGGACAGCCTTTCAGCGGAGCCCCCGTAAATCAGTGATAAGAGCCAGCAGGGAACTTCAGCTTGCTCCAGCAACTGTCTGGCGTGTCTTAAGGAAACGACTGCAAATGGTACCTTACAAGCTCAAGTTGGTCCAAAAGTTGAAGGACACTGATAAGCCACTTCGCCGTGACTTTTGCATTGCAATGTAAGAGAAGTTGGAAGATAACGGCTTTGATGACCGGCTTGTTTTTAGCGATGAGGCGACCTTCCATCTGAATGGCAAAGTTAACAAGCATAACACTCGCATATGGGGTACTGAGAATCCTCATGAACTTCTTGAGCACGAGCGAGATTCACCAAAAGTGAACGTGTTTTGTTCAATTTCCAAGAAAGGTGTCTATGGACCGTTCTTCTTTGAAGAGGCAACTATCACTGGTGAATCCTATCTCAACATGCTGGAAGACTGGTTACTGGCTCAGTTGGAACAAGCAGAATCTGATGACTTCATTTTTCAACAAGATGGTGCACCACCACACTGGAGTCTTAGAGTAAGGCAGTTTCTTAACACAAGGCTGCCTGGTAGATGGATTGGGAGATCTGGGCGAGGTGATGACGTTCTCATGCCCTGGCCTCCTAGGTCTCCAGATCTTACCCCGTGTGACTTTTTCCTTTGGGGCTTTGTCAAGCAACAAGTCTATGTGCCGCCCCTTCCAAGAGATATTGACGAACTAAAGGCTCGAGTAACGGCAGTTGTGGGAACCATTGACGTCAAGATGCTAGAACGCGTTTGGCAGGAAATGGACTATCGACTAGATGTCTGCCGTGTGACGAATGGTGCTCATATTGCGCAACTTTGAAGATTCCCCACAAAACTTGAAACTTTAACCTTTCCAACGGTACCAATTTAATTTTTCAACTCCTAATAGTTTTTGAGTTATTAAAAATCGTTATGTTCCCAAGACTTTTGAAACACCCTGTATATAAAAATATACAGGGTGATTCATAAGTCACTTCACTTAGCTATTAAAATGATTACCATATGAAGCACACACATACTATGAACTTTTGATAATTATCTTACTCTCTAATTACTGCTATTTGTTATTTTAAATTTGTTCGTTTATATATTTGTTTCTATATATATTTATTTCATAATCAATCAAATATGCTACAAAGAGTCGTAAATTCCTTGCAAAAAAGAATGGAGCTATGCATGCAGAACAAAGGTGGAAATTTTGAACATTTACTGTAAATTCAAACTCCCATAAATGAATTTGTTGAATAAACTTTCTGTTTTGTATTATCGTATTTTTTAACTTTAGAATTTAAAAAATAAATAGCTAAGTGACTTATGAATCACCCTATATGTTAAGAATTACACTCTACGATAATATATGCTTATATGCAGATTCAGTAAAAAAAATTATTTAGTTAATTTTCTTGATATAATAACTCTCAAACTGGCGGATGTACCTTCCATTAACCGTCTGAATTCCTCACTCTGCTTCCCATGGGATTCTAACTCGGTTAACTAGTACCAACAAGAATCGTTAGGAGTTTATCTCTCCTGTTCTAGAGATCTTCTGTGAGTGTAAATGTTGTGTTCAGTATTTTTCAACTGTCGCATCAGTGTGACTTCTTGAGATAAGTACCCATTTTTCAGATTCTGAATCATAGTTTCTTTTTTCAATTTCTGTATTCATAGGTGCTTGAATTATGAAAACCATTTAAAATCCAGGTTGATAATTTTTCTGAATAATTTAAAATTTGTTTTATTGGAGTAAATTCTAATATAGAATATTTGGAAGCTTGTCTGGGTCCATTTTTAAAAATTCAATCCATTTTAGAGAAAAAAATATATATATATCTTGAACTTTTTTTGATGATTTTTTTTACACTTCTTTGGTCTGTCCTAGTGGCAAAAGGTGTCTGTACTTTGTTTTGTTCTATTTTATGTTTGTAATTATTAAACGAATCAGTTATATATTACCGGTATCGTATTGATAAGGAAATAGTTTGCCGATAAAGAGATTCATATAATTGCCAATCTGCTATCTTGCCGTGGCGGATAATAAAATTGAAATTTCAGAAGCACATGTACGCAAGAACATATATAGTTGGCCGTACATTTTTCAAAGCATGATCATTATAAAATAATGAATATGTCATAAATCATCGAAAAAATATTTGGCTGCGATCAAAGTGTAGTATCTGTTCCGATGAATGTTACACCCCTGAGACAGGTACCGTCTGGGCCTTCGGGCCTTGATTCTGCCGCACTTAGGGTTTGCCCTATGCAGTTCTAAGAGGTCTACTCTCTCAGGCTTTGCCTTCTCACCCTTTGAGAAGGGGTTAGTTGATTGCTAATCGCCTGAGACGACCCTGCCGGGGAATGCCGACGGGCTGCACAGACATTTTTTGTAGGTCAGAAGTGCTCATCCTCTATGGCGCTGGCTTTTCAATCCCACTTTCCGACCTTGTGTCACATCTTACTGCTGTGGCAATGAGATGAATGAAACAATTTTTAATGAATATGTCATAAATAAGAATATAGGTTCTAGAGCGGATAAAATTATTTCCCCGGGCAGAACAGTTTTCCAACAATTTTATGTCCCTTTACGAAGATAAAAAACTCTGGATATAATGCTACTTAATTATAACTAACTTTACACATAGCCAACTTTGTATAAATACTATCTGGTTTCCATCGTTTTGCAAATTTCACTACTTGAAAAACTTGAAACCAAAATGTTGAATAATGAGAAAGAAAAACTCCCACTTTAATTTATATGAATAAATAATCCTTAAATAAGCCCTTTAAAATGAAAAGAGAAAAAAAAACAATTCGCCGTAGCTTATTATGTGAGGGTATCTTTTCTAACTTACGATTTATAAACGGCAGAGACCGCACATTTGAACACAAATGTGAGATGTTTGAGCACGGGATCAAAACAATCATTGAATTTAAAATCAATAAAAAGGGGAAATATGGTGTCGTTAACAGAAGTGGTTAAAAGAGAGGGAACATTTCTTGCTTATGACTCGTCAGTATATCTTTCTTTTCAGTGTGATGTTAGTTTAATTTAAATTACCTTATTTCTAAGAAATGTTTTAGTAAGTTATCCTTTTTTATTAATTACTATTAATATCGACAAAACTATTGTATATATATAGCATTAATACGACAATAGAATTAGAAATAAATAACAGAAATTATTAATTTATTATAAACTGTTTAAGAATACTAATGCAAATAAGGGATTCAAATAGCTGTTGTGCGGCCTTTCGCGTGTAATATGTATACAGTATTTCAAAATATTGTTGTATTATTGATTTCAATTACAGTAACCGTTTTGATGGTAATATAAAGATTTATAAATGAAAAGAAGCTTTCGTATTTACTAATATATATATATATATATATATATATATATATATATTAATAAATATATATATTAATGCTTATATATATGTATATATATATATAAATTTTTCCTTATCTGTCGCTCTATTTTTCGGTCCCATCACCAGCTACGAGTTAAATGTTATTAGTACTATTTTTCCTGTCTCTCAACATCAATATAGAAAAAGGGGTCAAGGGGTAAAGTGTTATAGGAAGTAGCGAAATCAATATCCCGCCAATTAATAAACAGAGCGTGTGAGAGAGAGAGACTGAGGAAGAGTGGATAGAATATACAAAAAAATAGAGTATCAAACAAGATACGGTGAAAGACAGTGAAAGTGATAGAAATACACGTAGTAAAAGGTGGAAATTACAGCAAAACAGAACAATTCAAATGGAAGTTTGTTTCAAACATAGTTCACTCTCAAAAATCTGGTTAAGTTTAACTTGTATAGTGTGTGGTTAAAGTATGCAGGTAAAAGGCCTTATAAAAACAAACGTATATAAACTCAACTTTAATATATACTAGCGGAACCTATGTCTTGGCGTTGAAATTAAATTGAAAGCTCCTGCTCACACCCCTGAAAACCATATAAGTTTTTGGGGAAGGGGTATTTGGGGGTGGGGAGCATTTTCATTACTTGTTTTTATACAAAATTAACTACAAAGAAAATACTATTTAATAGGATTATTTTTTTGTAAATAAAATAACTTTTATAATATTTTTAAGAAGTTAAGCGTTATGTAGAAAGATAACAAAGCTTATTGTTTATTATGTCGATAATAATAATAATAATAATAATAATAATAATAATAATAATAATAATAATAATAATAATAATAATAATAATAATAATACTAAAAGAGAACAGACTGGTGATGGAGTGCTATTATAAAAGCCGCTACCCTACAGAAAGAGGCTACCGAAAACGAATGAAACATCTCTGGGACATTGCTAGTGACTACACAACAACGGAACAAAGGATAGCAGATCAAGCAAGACAGATCCTCAAGCGAGGATGGTTCTCGGAGATGGAACTGACGGAAATCAGACAGAAGGCTAATGGCGAAACGGAGCAAGAAACACCACCAAAGGAGAGACCACAGGAAGAGGACGGGCAAAACATAGACACTGAAACTGAAGAGATTGAAGACTACGAAATCACAGAACCAGGGGAGACAGAAGACTGCGGAACCACAGAACCTGCTGAGATAGAACTCAACGAAAGAGAAGCAAGTGAAGTGGAGAACATTAGACGATACATGTTAGTAAACAAAACAAAACTCCCATCTCTCAGGAATGAAGTAGCGAAGAAGTTACAGGCAGAAACAGAAAGAGTAAACAGACTCCTCACACACATCCCAACAGAAACTATTACAGACCTAAACAACCTGATATATGCAGGGGCAAAATCGGTAAGTATGAAACTAAGAAACGAAGAGAATGGACAAAAGAGAGGACCGACAAAACCTGGATGGGAAATCAGACTGGAAACCCAGATCACCAAACTTCGGAAAGAAGCTAAAACCGTGAACAGAAGGAAGGAGGACATGAAACGATTAAGAAGCAAAAATCAGAAACGCAAGGAAAAACTAAATGAGAAACATGAAGAAATAAAACAAAGGATAGCAGCAATAGAAGGAAGACTGAGACGATACAGGTACAAATCAGAACAGAGTAAACAGAACAGGACCTTTGAAAACAATGAAAGCCAGTTCTACAAAAACGTAAATGGAGAAAAAACAACAACAGAGCAACCGAACCCAAAAGAAACAAAACAATTCTGGAGCAAGATATGGGAAGAACCAAAAAAGCACAACAAGAATGCCCAATGGTTGAAAAACATGAGAGATGAACTGCAGGAAATCGAAGAAGGAACCGAAACAGAAATCAACAAAGAAACGATCAAGAAAACCCTAAAAAAAATGGCAAACTGGAGAGCACCAGGCCACGATAGAATACATGCATACTGGTTTAAAAAATTCACGACCCTGCATGAAAGAATAGCGCAGAAACTGAACGGATGTATCCGCAAAACAGACGTACCAGAATGGATGACGGAAGGAAGAACAACACTAATACAAAAAGACCCCCAAAAAGGAACGACCCCCAGCAACTACAGACCGATAACATGTCTACCAATAATGTGGAAAATTCTCACAGCACAACTGAGAGAACAAATCTACCAATCCCTGGACAATCGTGGACTGCTCCCCGAGGAACAAAAAGGATGCCGGAAAGGACAAAGAGGGGCACATGATCTACTATACATTGATCAAAAGACCCTGAAGGAGGTGAAGAGCAGACAAAAGAACATAACCATGGCATGGATTGACTACAAGAAAGCATACGACAGAATCCCCCAAACATGGATAATTGAATGCTTAAAAATATACAAGATACCAGACAGGACTATTAATCTCATCCAGAAAGCAATGGAAACATGGAGACTAAAACTGACAGCCGGAGGACAATACCTGTCTGAGATAAAAATACAGAGAGGCATTTTTCAAGGAGACTCTCTATCACCACTACTGTTTATAATAGCCATGATGCTACTCAACTACATACTCAGAAAGTGTGATGCCGGATACAGGTTTACGGATACAGAACAAAGAATAAACCACCTGATGTACATGGATGACCTGAAACTGTTTGCAAAAAACAAAAAAGAACTGGAAAAGCTGATAAACACAACCAGGATATTCAGCCAGGATATCCAAATGGAGTTTGGAATAGAAAAATGTGCACTACTAGAGATCAAAAGAGGAAAACTGGGGACGACAGAAGGTATAGAACTCCCCAACCAAGAGGAGATGAGGGCGCTAGGAGAACAAGAAAGCTACAAATACCTGGGAGTTCTGGAAGCAGACACAATCAAATATACAGAAATGAAAGAGAAGATTGGAAAAGAATATCTACGAAGAACAAGGAAACTCTTAGAAACTAAACTATATAGCAGAAACCTAGTAAAAGGGATAAACACATGGGCTGTATCACTAATAAGATACTCTGGACCATTCATAGGCTGGACCAAAGAAGAACTCAGGCACCTTGACCAAAGAACTAGAAAACTAATGACTATGCACAATGCATTGCACCCAAAAGACGACACGGACAGACTCTACGTGAAAAGAAATGAAGGAGGTAGAGGACTGGTAAGTATAGAAGACTGTGTGGATAACACCAAAAAAGAGCTGGAGAAATATGTAACCCAGAACACGGAAAGACTGATCACCACAGCAAGAGACACCAGCCTAACAAACAACCCCGGAAGCACTGAACCCAGAAACAAAAAGACAAGAAAGGAAAAGTGGGAAGAAAAACAACTACATGGACGCTTTATAAGACTCACAAGCGATGAAGCCAATGAAAACAGCTGGGCATGGCTAAGAAAAGGACACCTGAACAGAGAAACGGAATCTCTACTGACGGCCGCACAGAACAATGCGATTAGGACAAACTTTATTAAAGCAAAGATAGATAAAACCCAGGAAAACAGCAAATGCCGACTGTGTGGACAAAGAGACGAAACGATGAATCATATAATAAGTGAATGCAGCAAGCTAGCACAAAGGGAATACAAGAACAGACATGACAGCATGGGGAAAGAAGTACACCGGGAAATGTGCAAACAACTGAATTTCGAATATGCAAAAAAACGGTACAAACACAAACCAGAAACTGTACTAGAAAACGAAAATCATATGGGATATGAATGTACAAACAGACAAACCCATAACAGCAAGGAGACCGGATATGATAATAATCAACAAGAAAGAAAAATCCTGCAAAATCGTGGACTTTGCCGTTCCAGCAGACCACAGAGTGAAGATCAAAGAGACGGAAAAAAGAAGCAAATATACTGAACTTGCCAGAGAACTGAAAGGAATATGGAACATGAAGAAAGTCAGTATAACACCAATAATCATAGGAGCACTAGGAACAATCCCCAAAAACATGGAGAAAAGACTAGGAGAAATAGGAATCAAAGGGATAACTGAGACCATACAAAGGACAGTAATGATCAAAACAGCTACAATCCTGAGAAATGTCCTCGAATGCAGAAACCAACCCACATAAGCAACGAATGGAGAACAAAACAACAGAACCAGGGAAAATACAACCGCACGAACGAGGCGCAAGCATAGGCTGACGCCACAAAAATTATGGACAGAGGGTCGAGGAGAGAAAGCGCAAACCAGACCTCCACTGGAAGAGCGCGGACAGCTCTGGGACCTTGGAAAGGCTTGTTGCCAGAGGGGACCAATGGCCCTTATCAGCGGGAAATTGTTGGTAGGTGGCTGTTGCGATTACCGCAAGGTCATCAGCGATGATGAACGAAAAGAGGTGGAGCATACTGGAGACCTGAGGAGACTTGTTGTCACTCGGACTCCAGGGAATTCCACAGGTTGTCGGCAGTGGGCGACCACTGACGATGACCAGTGTGATAACTCCTAGTGAGTAAATAATAATAATGATGATGATGATGATAATAATAATAATAATAATAATAATAATAATAATAATAATAATAATAATAATAATAATAATAAGATGAGTATATTACTATTAAAATAAATAAAAATATAAACTTTAAATGTTTACTGTCAAGCTTTTAATGACTATACTAACCATGTCATTTTATGGGTACGCGGCATGTTCCACCCAATTCCAAATTATAAGAAAGCGACCGAGCAACGCGGGTGCGTGCGACACGAAAAATACCGATACTCCGATTAATTTCTGTTCAGAGTCCGACGCATGACTCTCTACTACTCTTTTCTGCACCAGCAAATTTCTGTTTTGTGATTAATTATTGTTTTAAAGGTAATAAGGAAACATTCTTTGAACTATATTAAATATTTTTTAACATATAGCTTTTTTCTTTTATTTGATTATTGTGCATCTCTTCAAAAGTTTGTTCCACCATATGCAAACAGCAAACGGTGCAGAAATACTACTGGAAACCGACTCACTCGTGTGTTAGTAACGTATGGGAAACGTAGTGTTTAATGTTTACTAAATCTAAGATTAGAACAAAGAAAAGTAGGGACCGATATTCCTATGTAGATACTAATAACGTCATGGCGAATGAGATTTAGATTGGTTTTGTAGTATTTTTATCAGAATGGTTTTGTAGTATTTTTATCAGAATGGTTTTGTGGTATTTTTATCAGAATGGTTTTGTAGTATTTTTAGCAGAATGGTTTTGTAGTATTTTTATCAGAATGGTTTTGTAGTATTTTTATCAGAATGGTTTTGTAGTATTTTTATCAGAATGGTTTTGTAGTATTTTTATCAGAATGGTTTCGTAGCATTTTTATCAGAATGGTTTTGTAGTATTTTCATCAGAATGGTTTTGTAGTATTTTTATCAGAATGGTTTTGTAGTATTTTTATCAGAATGGTTTTGTAGTATTTTTATCAGAATGGTTTTGTAGTATTTTTATCAGAATGGTTTTGTAGTATTTTTATCAGAATGGTTTTGTAGTATTTTTATCAGAATGGTTTTGTAGTATTTTTATCAGAATGGTTTTGTAGTATTTTGATCAAAATGGTTTTGTAGTATTTTGATCAGAATGGTTTTGTAGTATTTTTATCAGAATGGTTTTGTAGCATTTTTATCAGAATGGTTTTGTAGTATTTTTATCAGAAACGTAACTTTATAAAGTTATTTTGCATTGACTGTGTAATCTCTGACAAACGTAGTAATCAATAGCAAGTTATCGAACGTACGGTTTAACACACGTTATTCTAATTAAATGTATTCTGTATTTCTCTACGGTGTAATGAGTTGAGTGATGAGGACATATAACTAATGATGTAGGCACTTCTATTCCGTCATGTAAATCATTAAGTAAAAAGACAAGACGTGATCGAATAAAATATAAGAATCGATGAATTCGAAAGGAGCTATTGTTTGGGTTACTTTTTGCAAACGCGGAACAATGATTGGCCTTAATAGCAGACGAAGCAGATTTGTATAAATGGCTTTTGGTTACGAAGCTAGTCCGGTCAACATTACGGTGGAAAGTACAACTCATGTATAGTTAATAATGTTTGCATATATATATATATATATATATATATATATATATATATATATATATATATATATATATATATATATATATATATATATATATATATATACGCTTGTGTGTGTTAGTATGGTTTAAATTATTTACATTGACAAAAACACACTTGTCTTAATCTGGTGAAATATTGATATTTTATTTGTACTTCAATTTATGTTCTTATCATTTTAATTATTAGTAGTAGTAGTAGTAGTAGTAGTAGTAGTAGTAGTAGTAGTAGTATGATTACTTCTTACAGACTAGCCCCTCTCCCCCTCCGGAAAAATTCTCGACAATAATAACAACTGAAATATCATTCACTTAAACGCATGACTCATATGTCACCCAGGGATATTTTTCCCAGAGACTCATTGATTTTTACAACCAAAAATCCAACCAAAAATCGTCTGCCAAAACCAACAAGTAAAAGTGTCGAAAAAGAAGCAGAAATTTAAAAAATGAAAAAAAAAAACCCCGCCCCCCCTCCCAAAAAAAAACAGATGACGAAAAGCGAAAAGAAAATGGCGCATTTCCCCGCGTCAAATCTTGTGAAAATCTGCTTTTACGGATGACAGACCTTATTTGTCGGTGGAAAAACAACAACACGAAACGAAAAATATGTCCGTGTCAAATAGTTGCTATTTTCTTATTATCATTATTTCTAGTAAAGAAACACGACTAGAGATCGCAGATGTTTGCTAGTCTATAACTGCCCCCATCTCATCCATCGAGGGTGGTATTATGACCACAGAATAGATATTACATTACACCCCAAATGAAAAGAATGAGGTAATTCCTGGGAGGATTGCATCATGAAAAATGAACATACTCCACACGAATCCCCCAAAAGATGAGGTAATGCCTGGAAAGATGGCCCAATGATAACAGAACAGTTACTACACTACGTACTCCATCCCTTCCACATTGAGCATTGAATGATAGTACGTTAGTCTGAAATAGTATCATAAACTGAACAGAGCATTAAAAGATACACCAATAATGCATACAAGTAATAGTTTTGTCTTCTGCCAGACAGATACCAAATCTCCTTTATTATTATTATTTGTACTCACTAGGAGTTCTCACGCAGATCATCGTCAGTGATTGCTCACCGACAACAACCAGTGGTATTTCTTGGAGTCTGAGTGACAACAAGCCTCCCCAGATTTCCAGTATTCTTCACCTCTTTTCGATAACGATGCGATATCGCAACAGACTCTTACCATTGATTTCTCGCTGGTAAGGACAATTGGTCTTCTGTGTGATTTGGGTGGCAATAAGCCTCCCCAAGGTCCGAGCATTCTCTGCACTTTTCCAGTGGAGGTCTGGTTTGTGCTGTCCCTCTCGGTCTTCTCATCCTCCTCGAACCTCTACAAATATTTTGTCTGGTGTCAGCCTAGGCCGGCACCATTTAAAAAAAAATGATAAATAAATAAATAAATAAAAAAAAATTGTTTAATTAATTTTTTTTTAAAAGTTTTAAAAATTATTTTTTATTATTATTATTATTATTATTATTATTGTTGTTGTTGTTGTTGTTGTTGTTGTTGTTGTTGTTGTTTGTGGTGGTGGTGGTGGTGGTGGTGGTGGTGGTGGTGGTGGTGGTGGTGTACTCACTAGGAGTTCTCACACGGGTCATCATCAGAAATTACTCGCTGATATTAACCGGTGGTGTTTCCTGGGGTCTGGTTGACAAGAAATACAGATTAGCGCTGAAAGGAAGACACACAGAAATTGACAAATAGGTTATCACTCACCGATCTCCAGTCGACCCTCGATCTGAATTTCAGGTTAGTTTATATAATAATTTGTGACACTCACGAATCAACCTGTTAACGTGATTCTGGGATTTCGCGTCGGCTGTCAATGTAGCCACGCCCCTGAGGGCATTTTTTAGCGTCGGAGTATTTCCATGTGCAACAAACCTTCGGATATAGATACCTTTGCAAGTGGTTTCGAATCAATCGCGAATGATTCTATTTCTACTCAAGAACACATTGCCAAACAAATCTCAGGAAGAAAAAGATTGGGATTGAATGACACAAGCTGACTCTTAATAGTTTAACCAAACACGCTTCTGCTTAAACCAATCAAAAGAATCTCAAATTTATTCGACGAAAGTTTGAATTTTAAAAATATTCGATTATTTGACTGAATAATTAAATATATGTTCTCTAAGCTTATTAGAAAAACAAACATAATTAATCATTTGTGTAGGGTGTTGCAAACGTGGCACCGTATAACTTATACTCTTATCTTGTACATATATTTTACTAAACTTCTAAATATCATTTCTCCTCCTCTTTTACTGTATTTTGTCTGACGCAGTTTGATGTATTTAACTGTCTATTACTCTCGCTTTCGACTCTCTCTCTCCCTTTTTATTAAAGGGAATATTGAAATAATGAAACGATTGGAACCGTAACTTATAAGATACAATTAATATCAACTGAGAAGTGATATTATTTAGTCCGAAGTCACAGAAGAAAAGAGCTAAATACATAGCGAGTAGAAAGTGATTAATTAAAAAATGTCTTTATATTTTTTTTAATTTAAAGTCACGTTTTCCTGATACGAAAAATGTAATTCGATTTTAGTTTCCTAGTATATACATACATAGATACACACACACACACAGACACACATTTATGTTTCTGCCCACTCCACACATTTATGATATACAAAATTTACCAAACATTCACAAAAAAGCTTTAGCAGAATACAACACGCGCACGCGCGCGCGCAAACACACATACATATATATATATATATATATATATATATATATATGTATACATACATATATATATATATATATATATATATATATATATACATACAGCGCCGACTGTCAGCTCTACGGTTGAGTTTCAATCCCGGCTTGAGGCACTAACTGGTCTAGTCGCACTAAAGATCTGTGATACAGCGAAACAGTGTGTATGTGGATTACTATATGAAGCTCCCTCCCTGGGTAGAGCTTATCTGTAAGGTAAAATTAATTCGAGCTCCCGGCACTTGACAAGGTGTACATTGAGATATTACTTACATTCAGTCAGTGTCGTATGATAGCGCCGACTGTCAGCTCGACGGTTGCGTTTGAATCCCGGCTTGAGGCACTAACTGGTCTAGCCGCACTGAAGAGCTGTGATACAGCGAACAGTCTGTATGTGGATGACTATATATTATATATATATAAATATATATATATATCTATATATATATAAATGTATATATATATATCTATATATATATATATATAATTCCATGTATCCACATAATATCTAGTAAATAGATATAATATATTATGTATCGAGTAGAGCAATGTAGTAAGTTATGAAAATATATTTATGGCAATTAAGCTATACTGAGGCGTCCGCGTTTAATCTACGTGGAGAATCGTCAGGATAAAATGCATGCAATTCGTGTTAATAAGTGTCTGTTTATATATCCACGTAGTGTTTAGTCTATCTAGCTAAACAAATAACTTATTATACATGAATGTATACGTACATATATAGTTTGTTTGTTACTGATTTTACTGGAGAAAGATCCATAGCTTTTTTCTGTGCATTTTATCCACTTCCTAAGCGGTAAAGAACATTGCATTAAGTCGCCGTTTTTAAAATGCCGTGTAAACCTTTTATAATATTTGCACTTGTATGTTATTTCTTCAAATAAATCATCCCGAGGAAGTCTTAAAATAAAGACGAAATGTTGATAAATACATAAATAATTTTTTTCCCATATATATATATATATATATATATATATATTATTATTATTATTATTATTATTATTATTTTTATTTTTATTCATACGGACATGTACAAAAAGCCGCGACACTGGCATGTTGATGCTATCGATCAATAGTTATTAAAAACTAAGATCTTATCAGGCGGAAAAAGTCTGATCCTTTTCTCAAATGTCCATGTTATTTATTTATTATTACTATTGAGCACTTTTTTATAAGCCCGGTTGAAATTCTGTGGATGTTTACCATGTGGATGTCTACTTTTCTTTTATTACATATATATATATATATGTGTGTGTGTGTGTGTGTGTGTGTGTGTATGTATATATATACATATATAAATATATAATATATATATATATATATATATATGTATAATAAATTAATTGAAAAGAAAACCCAATAAAGCGTTCGATTTTAGGTAGTACAAGAGCTAATATAACATATTCTATTTTAAAACTATACATTACACTGTCTACTGGGTGACCCGGGGTTTCATCAGTTTGGCCATGTTGAATCTGGTGTAGAACCGGCTGATAGTGGCAGGCCTAATCTTCAGTACAGTTCAGTAGGCCTGCCAGTATAAGCAAGTTTCTACCCAAGACCCTACATGAGAATATTGATGAAACCAGGTACACTCAATGTACTGTAATGCACAATTTTGAAATAAAATAATTCATTTGAAGCACATTTAAAAACAGAGAACGTCGAATTAAAGCAGCACTAGCAAACCATTATTGGGAGCTTAAAGAAAATGGATGCTCACCAATAATTGAATGGAAAATAATACGACAGGTCAGTACATGTAGAAATTTAGATCACTCGTGTAGATTATGTCTGAATGAGAAATTTGAAATCCTAAACTTCAAAGACCCCAAAAATCTATTAAACTGTATAAGTGAGATAACAAACAGCTGCCGGCACAGAATAAATTTTACCTTAAGCTAACAACACATGAATAAATAAATAAATAAATAAATAAATAAACAAATACGTACAAGCAAACTAAACTAAAACCTAAAAACTCAAAAGCTAAAACCTAAAATAGAAATACAAAGAACCACGTGTTGTAACTAAATTTACCTATAATAGGTAAATTTTTGACATGACAAAGAAACAGGGATAGACCACACTATAGAAAACATGAAACAATAGAATATGAAATAGGAAGTAAACTAACCGGTTGGCGAAGAGAACAACAAATAACCTGATTGGTTAACTAACTCCATGCATTTTAGCCTGAAGATTCCCCCGGAGAGAAAACGCCGGACCCTTTGTGTAGCTTAATTGCCATAAATATATTTTCATAACTTACTATATATATATATAGAGAGAGAGAGAGAGAGACAATTTTCTTTAAGCTTGACACATGTAAAACAAATGCGCCACATTGTTCTCCAGCATTGACTCTGGTAACAAAAGAGAATCCCTAGAAAATCTTTAAATTTCCACTCATTATTCATTACCGTATTCAGAATTTGACAACAGACAACATGTCACGTGTTCATTAATTTTTCCTTTTTTTTTCGCCACGACCCAGTTCAGAAAAGAACGAAGCCATTCAGTTTCGGAAGTGGTGACATCAGCCTTACTTGGGCACTATAAGAAGCCATCTTCCTTCCTCCATTTCCTTTTTACACATTAAAATATCTTCAGTTTTATTAGATTTATGCAATATAAAATCAGACATCCTCGAAAAGAACAATGGTTCTGTAAATTCTTTAAAAGAAAATGGCGGACGTATAGGACTCAAGCCACTGCCACCACTACCGGCTCGGCAAAAAAGTTTTGATTTTTTTCTTAATTTTTCGGAATAATATAGATTAAACAGCATTTCATTTTTCAGACTATAAAAACAAAATTTTAAACAAAAAGTCATTTAATTTTATCATAACATTGTCCTACTTAACATTTCTACCGGTGTTTACCCCAACATTCCATTCACAAAAGACTTTTTCTGAATGGTGACGGGCAAGGATATCATTTGTTCTTAAACTTACAAAATAATAATAATTTATTAATAATAGAGATTATGTATCTGTCTATCTGAACCAAAAACTATACTACTGAAGACTATTATACGATTGTACTTAGGTATCAAATGGTATAATGGGGTAGTGTTGTATAGACTAAAACAGTTCTGGGGTAATTATTCTTTCGTACTATAATTAGGTAATTTATATTCGAAAATGAAAAATATTATATTCTTATTAACAATTATAATTTAGTGTTTTTGTTGGTGATCGTGTAGTATCTGTTCGGTTGTCTTGATAAACTCCTCCCAGGAAATTACCTCTCTCTTTTTGGAGTGTTGTATAGAGTAGTATATGTGCTGTAGTCATGGGATCATTCTCGCAGGCATATCCTCAACATTTTGGGGTAGAAGTATCATAATTTATTTTTTTGGAGTCGCTCTAGACAAGACATGAAGCCACTTGATGTAAGGAGCTAAAACGTATAGAAGGTGCATATCAAAAATACAGCAGATGCCCATTGGCCTCAAGCTTGAAAAGACCCAGGTTATAGGCAGGAGGAAAACAATCAGCAAGAAGCTTCTTCACAAGACTGCAGTTCTCGGAAAGAAGCTACTGGTATATGAAGCTCTATTATAACGAGGTATCTGAACAGCGAATGTATGAAGACCATTAGACCAACGAGTAAGATGAGCTGAAACAAAGGAAGCAGGGAATAAATCATGCAATTCTGAATAAAATTCACAAATATCTTTCTGTTGAGCGCAATAACGTAGGGATTTGCCTTTGGCTACGATCAATGTATAGTATCTGTTCTCGCTATGTATTTTTCAATGAATGATAAAAAAAAAACTTGCAGATCTATTATTGTATATGTTTTTAATCTAAAGAAAATTGCCTCATTTATATAGTGATACTAGATCACATGTGACCCGTTGGGTCAGTATTTGCTAATGTATTTGTTATATTATTAAATATGTGATTCCTTTCCTGATAATAATCATTCGTTTTTATCCGCTATTAGCTTCTGTTTCTTTTCCCGAATCTCCATCTTTTAAAGAAAATTGCATAATTTATGTAATGATATTAGATCATCTCTTACCCGTTGAGTCAGTATTTGTTTGTTATATCAGTAAATATATAAAAAAATATAATAATCATTAATATTTTATATTCGCTTTTCACTAACCGTTCTCCCTTCTTTAAAAATGCCTCATTTATATAATGATACTAGATAACACCCGGCACGTTGGATCAGTAATTGTTTGTTATGTTAATAAGTATATAATTTATTTCCCCTTGCTTTCTCTTCTGAATAAAATCACTTAAATTCTATATCGCTACAAAATAATCTCTAACCCGTTGGTTTACCACTTGATTCTTATATTATTTAATATATAATTTTACTTTATTTCTTGATAATAATTATGCTTATCTACTTTTCCCTTTATATATATATATATATATATATATATACATCCCCCCTCTCTCTCTCTCTCTCTCTCTCTCTCTCTCTCTCCCCCTTCCTCTCTCTCTATCTCCTAAAATATTTTTTTCTTATTTATTTAATGGTACAAGTTCACTCCTAACCCGTTGGGTCATTATGTGTTTGTTATATTATTTAATATATAATTATGATTTATTTCTTGATAATAATTATTCTTATTCGCTTTCCCCTATATATATATCCCTCCTCTCTCTCTCTATATATATATATACACATATATATATATATATATATATATATATATATATATATATATATATATATATATATATATATATATATATATATATCCTTCTCTCTCTATCTCCTAAAATAAAATTTCCTTATTTATATAATGGTACTAGATTACTCCTGACCCATTGGGTCATCATTTGTTTGTTATATTATTTAATATATGTTTTTTTTTGGTAATCATTTGTTTTATCAGCTTTTCTTCTATCTTTCTCGTCGCTTTTCTCGTCGGTGAAACACGATACCGCACAGCTGCTTTCCAGCTGGCTATAGTATGGCTGTTTTCAGGAAAGCCTTGTTGAGCCGTCTTCTTAAATAATAAAATTCATCCCAGACTCAACCATCGTTTCTAATCTTCTTAAGGTGTTGTCTCATTGTCCACCTGACAAACACATTAACCCTTATCGATGAGTGGACTTTGGCGATTCAATAGTATACAACAAACAAAATTGCCCATTTATGTTATGATAGTAGATCACGCGTGACCCGTTGCGTCAGTATTTTTGTTATATTAATATTATATAATTTATTTCTTCATAATAATAGTCATTCTTTTTTTATTCGTCCTTCCTCTCTCTTTCACTCTTCCCCTCTCTTTCATTCTTCCCTTCTCTTTCACTCATCCTCTCTCTTTCACTCTTCCCCTTCTATTCAACTCTTCCTCTCTCTTTCACTTTTCCCCTCTATTGAACTCTTCCTCTCTCCTTGACTCTTCCCCTCTCTTTCACTCTTCCCCTCTATTTAACTCCTTCCCTCTCTTTCACTCTTCTCTTCTTTTTAACTCTTCCCCTCTCTTTCACTCTTCTCCTCTATTTAACTCTTCCCCTTGCTTTCACCTTTCTCCTCCCCTTCACTCTTCCCCTCGCTTTCACTTTTCTCCTCCCCTTCACTCTTCCCCTCTATTTAACTCTGCCTCTCTCTTTCACTCTTCTTCTGTCTGTCTTTCTTCAGAACAATATTTATTACTAATGAATATGTAGAAAGTGTCTCATTGAAGCCGAAACTATACTATTACTTCTATTAATGTACTAGTGTGCTATATTTTAATGCTTAATTCAATTTACTCTAATATTTCAGATTAATGTAACATCTTTTAATACTCAATTCAAGAAGTAAGGGTACTTTTTCTCATGATACAACTCTCCACGGCATTACCTCACCATTTGCGGCGAGTACTAGAGTATTGTTCTGTAGCCAAGATACAACTAAGAAATTACCTCCTACTTTTTCGTGAGTTAGTATAGTATTTGTTCTGTTGTTATTTACTTGCCTCCTCACGAGGACAGAGTAAGACACAAGGTCGGAGTTTAATGTGGGGACAAACCAGCTGCTAACAAAAATGGAAACTCTGGATTTGAACAAAAATTAAAATTGGCTCAATCTAGAAGGATGTTTCCTTCACTGACTCAGGACGAAAAAGATTAATTGTAGTATCAGAACGGATACTACACGTTTCTCCTCACTAAAGTATTTGTTCTGTTGTCATAAGAATATCCGTCAGCCATTATCTCTTCTTTTTGGAGAAAGTGTAGTAGTACATTTATAGCATATACTTACAACTACTACAACTACTACTACTACTACTACTACTACTACTACTACTACCACTACTACTACTACTAATAATAATAATACTAATAATAATAATAATAAAAACAGAGAAGCAAAATTTCAAAAATAAGTACCTCGTGTATACGGACTAGTTGAAATAAAAAAGGAACAAGAAAATCACGATCAGATTCTTCAGCCATGACATTTGAAAGAAATTAAGGGAACTCTGTACAAAATTGAAAGGTGAATTTGAAACGCTAAAATCTACACAATCGAAAAATAGTTTCAAATTTTCGGTCTAACTTTTCTTTCTTTATGTACATTAAGTTTTGATTTAAGAAGACAATTTCTACTTTCAATTTTTATTTATTGCAAATAAACGAGAGTAGAAAACAATTTTCCTGGAAATATACGGAGACTTTTTGTAACTCAGACTCCAGGAGACACAATTTGTTTTTGGTCACTATCCAATCACTGATAATGACTTGTGTGAAAAGCCATAGTGAGTATATACTACTACTACTACTACTACTACTACTACTACTACTAATAATAATAATAATAATAATAATAATAATAATAATAATAATAATAATAATATTAATAATAATAATAATAATAATATTAATAATAATAATAATAATAATAATATTAATAATAATATTAATAATAATAATAATATTAATAATAATAACAATAACAATAATAATATTAATAATAATAATATTATTATTAATAATAATAATAATATTAATAATAATAATATTATTATTAATAATAATATTAATAATATTAATAATAATAATAATAATAATAATAACAACAATAATAATAATAATAATAATAATAATAATAATGTAAATTACAGAATAAATGAATGCAGCAAACTAACCCACAAAGAATACAAGAACAGGCATAGCTGCGTGGAGAAAGCTGTACAATGGGAACTATGCAAATGACAGCATTTCGAATACTTAGATAAATGGTACAAAAAGTAGCCAGAGACAGTATTGGACAATGACAATCACAAAATCCTCTGGGAAGGAGACGGATGTCATAATAGTAAACAAGAAGGAAAAATCCTGCCAGATCGTAGACTTTGCCGTTCCAGTAGAAACTGAGTGAAGATCAAGGAGACGGAAAACGAAGCAAATACACAGAACTTGCCAGAGAATTGAAAGGGATATAGAACATGAAGAAAGTAAATCTAATATCAATAATCGTAGGAGCACTAGGAACAGTTCCAAAAAACAATTGAGAAAAGACTGGGAGAAATTAGAATCAAAGGGATCACCGAGACCATACAAAGGACGGCGATGATCAAAACAGCTGCAATTTTCAGGAAAAACCTAGAATGCGGAAATCAAGAAACATAAACTACGAACGATCACCAGTCACATAGAAGTCACAATAGAAGTAAAATAAAACGACAGAAAAAACAGAAACTGCAAGAAATATTATGAATTGCCCCTCCCCCCAAAAAAGTAATGTCACCAGATTCGGCTGATACCACACAAAATAGTCGGTAAAGCTCAAGAAAGATGGTAAGACCATGGATAAGTGCGGAGAGTGCTGAGAGCTTAGGAAGTCTTATTACCACCCAAATCCCAGTGGAGAATAATGGTCGTTGCTAGCGAGAAATAAAAGGTAGGCGGCTGTTGCGATGCCGCAAGGTCATTTGCGATGGTTATCGAAAAGAGGCGGAGAGTACTAGGAATCTGGGGAGACTCAAAGGAACACCACCGGTGAGCAATTACTGACGATGACTTGTGTAATAACACCTACTGAATACAAAAAAAATAAAAAATTAAAAAAATTAAAAAATAAAAAAATTAAAATAATAATAATAATAATAATAATGAAAATAATAATAATAATAATAATAATAATAATAATAATAATAATAATGAAAATAATAATAATGAAAATAATAATAATAATAATAATAATAATAATAATAATGAAAATAATGAAAATAATAATAATAATAATAATAATAATGAAAATAATGAAAATAATAATAATAATAATAATAATAATAATAATAATAATAATAATAATAATAATAATAATAATAATGAAAATTATTGTCCAAAATACGATTAAAACACTGGAATGTGTGGACACGTGACTCACCCCACCCGTCGCGGTCTCTTTGCTCCAAAACAAAGATAAGAAGCGACAGCATCGAGTTAAGTATATTTTTGTTTCTCCTGTTTAAACAAACAAACAAACAAAAAGCTTTACCATGTAATTTTTCGCTTTTAATATTTAAAACTAGTCAAATATGATTTACTTGCCCAAAGACTGACAGAAAAATCAGTTTTACTTTTTACTTATGGAATTTTTGAAAATTATTATCAAAACTATAAAGACTTGTATGTGTTTTATAATGCGGCGTAAATTTATCAGATAAAAACGAGAGGAGAACGTAGTGTCTCCCCTCACAGCTGTCTAAGATTAGCCTCTAAAACTTATACTATGTAGTTGAGTAACACACACACACACATGTATATATATATATATATATATATATATATATATATATATATATGTGTGTGTGTGTGTGTGTTTGTGTTATTATTTTTATTTTATTCTTTGTGATAGTGCACATTTCACCTTATTAAATATCACAGGCAAACTAAACCTGTGCCTGGTGTAGCCACATACACCAACATATGAGTAATGCGCAATAATAACAATGAACCCCGTGGGACTCAGGAGAAAGATCTGAGGGTCATGATGGGCAGGTTCTTCCTTTGATGTCCAACATGGAAGACCTGGTCTGCATCCTGCGAATGTTTGCTCCTTTTATTTTAGGAACAAAATTACGGACAAAAAACAGGCAAGTAACCCCTCCTATTCCAGGTATGACAAGGACACAGACCAAACATAAAAAGCAGAAATGAAGATAAACGAAAAATAGAATAGAAAGAAAAAAGAACAGACTAATAATAATAATAATAATAATAATAATAATAATAATAATAATAATAAATAAAAATTAAAAATTTTAAAAATATAGAAAGAAATGGACCACAAAGGAGAACAGACTAGCAATGGAATGCGACTACAAAAGTCGCCACCCCACAGGAAGAGGCTACCTGAAGCGATAAAACATCTATGGAACACTGCTACTGGCTACTATACAACGGAACAAATAGTAGCAGACCAAGCAAAACAGATCCTCAAGAGAGGATGGTTTTCGGAGATGAAACTGAGGGAAATCAAACAAAAGAACGGAACAGAGCAAGAAACACCAACCGACGAAACCCCCCACGAAGAAGACAGACAAAACATAAACCCAGTAACGGAAGAGGTCGAAGACTACGAAATCACAGAACTCACCGATGTAGAACTCACCAAGGAAGAATCAAGAGAAGTGGAAAACATCAAACGATACATGTCTAAGAACAAAACAAATCTCCCATCTCTAAGGAACGAAGATTGGAAGAAGCTAAAACTTGAAACAGTAAACAAGGTACTCGCGTACTATCACGGACATAAACAACTTGATATATGCGGGGGCAAAATCAGTGAGTATGAAACTAAAAAAAGAAAAAAAGTCTGGCCAAAAGAATAGACCGAAAAAATCTGGATGGGAAATCAGACTGGAAACCCTGATAACCAAACTCCAGAAAGAAGCTAACGCCGTAAACAGGATAAAAGAGGATAGGAAAGGATAGAAGAGCAGAAATCCGGTTCACAAAGAAAAGACTGAATAAGAAACATCAACAATTAAAACAAAAAATAGCAGAAATAGAGGGAAGACTGAGACGATATAGATACAAATCAGAACATCAAAAACAGAACAATGAAAGCCAGTTTTACAAAAACGTAAACGGAAAACGAATAACATCAGAAAAACATGACCCGACAAAGCAATTCTGGTGCAAGATATGGGAAAAGCCTAAAACACACAACAAAAATGCCAAGTGGTTGAAAAACATGAAAAATGAACTACAGGAAATAGAAGAAGGAACAGAAACGAAGAATAAACTTAACTTTAGGATAACAATACATAATAAAAAATAAAATAAAATAAATAAAAACTGAACTATAGCAACGAATAACAATATAAATAGAAATAAAACTATTCCAAGCACGCACGTGTTAAAATAAGTACACCGGTTAAATCGACTCATTCACAAAAGGGTGTGTCACTCCCATAAAAAATAAAACAAAAGAAAAAGATGCCAAGTAAAATTCAGTTGAACCTCTTTTTGAGAGAAGCTCAACCATTGGCTAATGGAAACATTAACCAGTGGGAGGGAATAACAATGAACCCGATTAGTTAGCTAGACTAAACACATCGTGGATATCTAAAAGCACTCAGAATCACGAATTCCATGCACTTACCATCATGATTCTCTGCGGGGATGAAACGCTGACGCCTCTGTGTAACTTAATTGCCACAAATATAATGTTATAACTAACAACTTAGACCTATTCACGTATTGAGAACTGTTAAAGTTAATAGTAAAAATCTATACATAATATATTATATCTCCTCGTAATAGTATGTGTATACATGAAATAAAAAGTGTATATATATATATATATATATATATATATATATATATATATATGTATATATATATGTATATATATATATATCGTTCCTTTCATTAAGTTGAACGCTCTTATGACGTTAAACCGCCGAATAAATTGTTAAAATTATCACTGTTTATTCGCTATTCAGCGGTGGCCCAGTGGTTCTAGATGTCGGTATTTGAGTTGTAAAAATACTCGGTGTCCGGGGGGGGGTCGAATCACATGACCAGTAGTGAATGGTTATATATCTATGCTGAAGACGAAACGTATACGTACATAGATAATAAATAAAACAAATATATATATATATATATATATATATATATATATATATATATATATATATTAGTTCATATATAGTATTATAAGGAGATACAATATATTATGTATAGATTTTCAGTATTTACTTAATATACAGATGAATAGTTTGAATACAAAACGCCATAAATCCAATTTGTTTTAATTTGGAAAGTAAACAATACGAACATATCAAATCTAGACTTCGACTAAAAGCTTATTTTAATCTGAAGTAAAAGTAAATCATGTCGGTATCACATCTTGTAAAATATGATTTGGGTATAGTAGAGTGTTGAAATGGAACCCCTTTCGAGGTGATAGCGTCGCAATTTTGAAAATGGCGTTTATCGCGTTTTGCATTCTAGTTCTGCAGATGATGTATTTCCACTGCACAAAACATTTTTCAATATAAGAAATATCATATTGTTTACGTGATTTCATTCATTAAAGTCTCTTTCAGCTTAGATAATGTATTTTATGTGAGATATGAATCGCCTAAATGCTGTGGTCATGTGGTCTTTGTACCCATTGGAAATTATCCGAACTATAGGTACTTTTATGGATTAAATAATCAATGTAATGAGAGTGCTCATTACCATTTGTCTCAACTACATATGATCGTTAAAAAGATTGAGATATGGGGAGTTAAGAGGCAACTGTTTAGTGGTCATAAGATTTGGGAGATTTTTCTTTAACTTTTCTGTAATACTTATATCGTATGTTTTTGTGAACTACATTTCAGATTGCTTATTCTGACACGTGGTGTTCTTTTGGAATAAATCTCATTAATTTTTTAGGATTACCACCAACGGTGTGCTACAATGCCGAATAAATTCAGTTGTCCTAATGCTATTATTTAGAATGTCTCTTACGTTTAGATAATGGTTATACCTTTTCATCTTAAGTCTTTTATTCTTTGCCAACTTTGTAAACGAATAATCAAGCGATGATTTTTATAAATGGTCTTATTTCTAAATTGCTATATTCAGTCTTCAATTGATTGATATGAAATATAGAAAATATAAAATCAAATAATATTCCTGCTATAGTAAAAATGACGTTTGTCCCCAAATATCTTACGCACCCTGTATATAACAAAATAAAATGAAAAACTCATTCTTCGCTTTTGTTTCCTCTCTAATTGAGAAATAATATGTGCCCTGACGTCTTTTGTCCACACGTAATATTTTTTCAATGACTCATTTACTGAGAACTTTCTACAAAAAAAAACTCATTTCGCTCTCATGGATACTTGGCTATTTCGTTGTACAACGCGCATGGGCGTATCTTTTGTTTTTTTATGCGTTTATTTGTGTTTTTAATATTCTGTTTTACCTTATGTATTTTATTTTTATTTAACAATTCTTTCTTTCCAGGTCGGTGTTCTCTCTCTCTCTCTCTCTCTCTCTCTCTCTCTCTCTCTCTCTCTCTCTCTCTCTCTCTCTTCTCTGTGTCTGCATCTTTCTCCCTCTCCTTTTCTCTCAATCTCTTGCACGCAACCTCTCCCATCCCTTTCTCGCTTGTCTCTTTCTCTCTCTTTGTTCTACTCTCTCTCCCTCTCTCTCCCTCTCTCTTCCGCTTTTCTTTCTCTCTCCCTCTTTCTCTTTCCTTCTCACTTCCCTCTTCCCCATTTTTATTTCCCTCTCTCCTTTTTTTCCTCTGTTCCCTTGCCCTTACCCTCTTACCATTCCCTTCTACCTCGATTTCTTTTCCGTTCTTCTATCCTTTTTTCTTTTTTCCTCCTCCCCTCACACTCTTTCCCTCCCTCTTTTCCGCTTCTAATCCCTCTTTTCCGCCTTCCTCTTTCCATCTCTCTCCCTTTTTTCTGTTTTACCTCCCCCCTCTTCTTTCTCCATCCTTTCTCTCTCACACACGCACACACACTCGCACTTTCTTACACCCCAAAAACAGTCAACAATTTTCCTTAAATCCAAAATAATTACGTCTTCTCTTTATGCCAATGAAACCCTCTCTCCCCAACACGATCCGTTTCGTTATTAACTCTCCGAGTTCCGTGCAAACAAACCAAAACAGGTCTTTTTGCCTAGAAGCGCATTTACTCGGAAAAAAAAAGCTACCCGCTGGGTTGACAGGCACACTTTTTGACAGAAAGATCTTTCGTCGACGCCATCTTACAAAATGGCGATTGCATTTTGGATGATGTACAAATAGACACAAGAGGTTGTGTGACTTAATGGCATCGTGGGCTCTACATACTGAATGCGTGTTAAAACACTATTTGCAACGTAATATTTATATTGTACACCAGGAGGAACGGAAGTCCATCGTGCAGAGGGTCGGGTTGTCGTGTATATGTGATTGAAAACAGAATATTAGATTTCTGTAATTAACTTGTTTAAGAAAGGAATGAATACCAAGCCGACAAATTTTTGCGATGAGGGACGAAAGGCGAATAGAAATAATAAAAAGATGAGAAAGAAATGTAATTTGAAAATGGTAATAGTCGTGCTGATTGTATGGAGGTCAATGGAGGAATGTCTTCAAGGATGGGGTGAACATACATAAAAGTTGTAGTTATGACAAATTGAAAGAGAAAGAAGAGAAAAGATAGAAAGAGTATTGATTTACTCCTCTCCAGGAGTTAGGCACAAGGCCAGTTTGTATCTTACTCCCACAAGTAAGATGTGACCCAAGGTCGGGTCGGGAAAGTGGGGTTTAAAAATTGTCCGGGCAGCCCTGTCGGCATTCCCCGGTAGGGGCGCCTCAGGCAGTAAGCAATAAACTTACTCCTCCCCAAAGAGGGGAGGCAAAGCCTAGGAAGGTGGGCATCCCAGAACTGCACAGAACAGACCCATTGACTGGCGTAAATCAAGACCCGAAGGCCAAGACAACACCAGTATGGGGTGAAGTATCCATCGGAACAGATACTACACTTTGATCTTAGCCAAAAGGCCAAGAAATAAGAAGAAAATATAGAAAGAGTAAACAGAACGAAAAATACGAATAGGGGAAGTGAACGAGAAGAAAAGGATAAATGATGAAGGAATACATTTTTAAATCGCAATGGTTTTCCTGCTTGTAGGAGTACGATCAAAAAGGGTGTTCAAGAATAGAGTATTTATTTACCTCCTCTTCAGGAAGTTAGGTACAGGGCCAGTTTTATCTTACTTCCACAAGGTAAGATGTGACCCAAGGTCGGGTCGGGAAAGTGGGGCTTGAAAAGCCAACGCCCGAGAATGTGAGCACTCTGGTCATTAAAAATTATTTGAGCAGCCCCGGTAGTGGCGCCTCAGGCAGTATGCAATAAACTTACTCCTCCCCAAAGAGGGGAGGCAAAGCCTGGGAGGGTGGACCTCCTAGAACTGCACAGGACCGACCCATAGACCGGCGTAAATCAAGCCCCGAAGGCCAAGACAATACCAGTCTATGGGGTGCAATATCCATCGGAACAGATACCACACTTTGATCTTGGCCAAAAGTAGCCATACATAAAAGTTTTATTTATCTTATTTGTATTATTCAGACTACTGTTCTCATCTTAGATGTTATTCTCACAATGTTTCGGCCGACGTAATCTCTGACTTTTTTCAGGTGTATATTGTCGAACTCGGGAATCTTTCCGTCAAACCCGGAAATCTGTACGGAATTTTTAACGGGTTTAGTATGCTCTTGTCCCGTCAGTCATGACCGGGTAGAAGTCTTAAGCAATTCGAAAATGTATTCTTAGTATCGACCGCACTGAGGATTGAACCTTCAACCTCCAGAAGAGTGTTTCCCAGAACTGAATTTTACTTAGTACGTTATCCGTTACGGTTCTTTGCGGACAGAAAGATTCCCGAGTTCGACAAGATACACCTCAGTCGCATGTATATCCCGGTCAAGGGAGATGATGACATTAGGTTTTGCAGTTGTTGCTCCCTACATACAGTGCCTGGTATTTCCAAATAGTTACCCATCTGGTACCAACAAGGCTCAACGTCGCTTTACTTGTAGGAAGTTCAATGAAGAATGGTGTTCAAGAATGTAGTAGACTTACATAAAAAAATATAGTTATGAAAGATTGAAAAAGAAGAAGTAAAAGGGGAAGAAGGGACAAAGGAGACAGGGGAGAAAGAAAAGGAAAATTAATAGAAATATTAGATTTTTAAATGGAAATTTTTGTTCTGGTTGTAATGATTTGAATTGAGAAAGTTGTTCTACTATCGAGTGGGCAAACATAAAATATATTGTTTATGAAAAAAGGGGGGGTGAAGAAAAAAGATAGGAAAACGAAAAAAAAGAGGTGAACAGGGAAACGAGGAGTGAGATAAAGTGAATAAAGTAATGCATATATTTACAAATGGCAAGTGTCGTGCTAGTTATAGGGAGTTTAATGGAGAATGGGGTTACAGAATAGAGTATGTAGGCATACATGGAAAAAGATATAGTCTGAAAAATGGAAAATAAGGAAGAGAACAAAATAAAGTAAACAGAGAGAACCCCATTGTGTTATTAGACAAAGAGAGAGGGAGAGAGAGAGAAAAGCGCTGGCGAGAGAGAGAGAAGGAAGAATAGAAAGAGGAAAAACGAAAATTGTGGGAAGATGGAGACGGCAGGAGGTAGAGAAAGAGAAGCAAAGAGAGATAAGTAAAAATGGAGAGAGAGAGAGAGAGGGTGAGGAGGCCAAATTAAGAATGATGTTAAGAATGAACTTGACATATATAAAAGATATAGTTTTGAAGAAAAAAAAAGTAAGTAAGAAAAAAGTAAACAAAGAATATATATATATATATATATATATATATATATATATATATATATATATATATATATATATATATATATATATTAGAGGGAAAGACGAAGGGTGATAAATAAAGAATTAATGCATACGTTTAAAATGTGTACAGGTTTCTCTGGTTGTATGGAGATCAACAAAGGAATATTTTGCAAAATCGTTGGTTGTTCGTATAATCGAACTAGGATTCTCATCTTGGTAATTATTTTTACGTTTCGGCCGATGTAACCTCCGACTTTTTTAGTCGTTTTAGTTGTAATAAGACCGTCCTTCCAGGAATTATCTTCTTTTTTTAAGAGGGTGGGGGTAATCCTCCAAGGTATTATATCATCCTTTGAAGGAGAGTTCATGTAGTATGTGTTCTGTTGTCATAAGACCAGCTTCCCAGATATTACCTCCTCCTTTTTTGTGGGGGTAAGGGGTGTGAGTAGTATCTTTTCTGTTGTTTTTCTCCTTTTATGGGGAAGATCCTTCCAGGTTATTTCTCCTCTATTTTGGAGCGGGTATATGTTCTATTGTAAGTGTTAGGATCCTACAATGGATTACCTCCTCCTTTGAGGATCAGTGTATGTAGTTCGTTAATCATGACATCTTTTCAGCTAGCAAAAATATGTAACCGGAGGGAGCATATAACTATATGAAAAAAGAAAGGATGAGAGTACTTCGACGTAATGGGAAATGAAAAAGAAAAAAACCAATAGATATTATTTTATATATTCATCTACGTTTCGTCTTTATTGTAAGACTTCCTCAGGATGGTAATTTTTAGAAAAATGTCATGCAAGTACATCGACATTTTGGGTTGACATGATGGGTTGATAAGGAAAAGTAGTAGCCGTGGCTACTATGAGCGCTGGATGAGAGTACAGGCCCCTATTGACTTCTTGCTGCTTGGACTCTCCCCCATTATTACTCTCTCCTATTATGTTACCTTACAAAGATTAAAATCAAGAAGTAATAATCTGAGAGGTAATCAACTTAACTCTACCACCTGCCGTTGCCCGGGATGTAGCGAAGTCATTGTAGTTTATTTGTAAGCTGTATTTGTTTAGCCGTTCATAGAACTTATGCAGAAAAAGAAGTGGCGATTAAGTTACTTTAAAGTCAAGTAAATATGATGAACTTAAAATATTTTGTTTCAGAATACTTAATATTGATATAAATATTTTGCCGCCATTTTTCACGTGCGTCAACACTAATATATATATATATATATATATATATATATATATGTTATTGTTTATTATCTATGTACGTATACGTTTCGTCCTTTTTAATAATCGGGACTCATCAGCATAGAGATATGACTATTCACTACCGGTCATGCGATTCGAAACTCTGGATTACGAGTATTTTCATCTCAAATCCGACGGCCAATTTTAAATAGCGAATAAACTGTGATAATTTAAACACTTCATCGGCGGCTTAACGTCTGAGAGCGTTCTACATTTTTAATGGAAGGAACGATGCATTTAAAGCTAGTGACGTCATTCTGTGTTAATACTACACTTACACGGCTTTACTTTTTCGAGGAACAACAAATAATATATATATATATATATATATATATATATATATATATATATATATATATATATATATATATTGAACTAGAAGAATACTTGTATCAGGACGAGTAAAACAAATTCACCGAACAGAACAGTTTTGCACCACTTTTATGTCCCCTTACGAAGATTATAATCATGACACTTATCCTTCTTTCTAGAACCTTTATTTAATTTTCATTAAATCCATTATATTTTGATTCTAGAAAATGTCTCAAATTGAAGACTGAAGCTTAAGAGGTCTTAAGAAGAAATTTAAATTCAGGGAATCTGGCTTAATTGGTGTGGGATGACTATGAATAAAATTCAATGCAAATCTGATATATATATGGATTTTGAAATAAGAGGTTGTGTCCATATTAATCCCCATAAAACCTCTTTAAAATACTCAGAAGAAACTCAAATTTGAGGAATATTTATTAATTTTTGTATTATACCTATTGTTAAAATTTAATAAAAATCGGAGGTATTCTGAGTTTTCACGAAATGCTTCTACCCTTTTTTACCTTATTTGTGTTGACCACTTACCTCTAGCAACTGACTTTCAACATTCATAATGATCGGAAAAGTTGTTAAGGAATGAATCTTGTACGTACAAATATACAAACATATAAACACGTGCCCATCATTATATAGAGGTAACCTTTTAATTGCATTTTTTTGCGGGGAAAAGGCAATATTTTTATGTGCTTATCTTTTGTGCCCGAGCACCTGGGGCCCAAAATCGCCTCTACATACGATAGTTATTCCCAATAAACGGCGAAAAAAAAGAGCAGACAATTGTTATGTGTTTATAAAAGGTAAATAAAAAATGATAAAATATTTTTTTCATCTTTTCTTTTAAACTTTTATTAAAGAACAGTTCCCAAATGAATGTGTAAAAAAAAGAAAATTCAATTTTTTGTCACACAAAGTATATTTCATCTAATTTTACTAGTTTTAAGCTGTGTTTAATATATTATGACGTCTTATGTATATTTTCTTAAATCAAGTATGGTACGCCGAAAGCGTAAAGCAGCGGTTTTTGACAAAAATTAAAAAATCACCACGAAACACAGACAAACAAAATTAGCGGATTATATCCTCGCGGGCCTTCTGTAAAATATGCTTACAATTTTCACAGAATCTAGTATTTAACATATTTTTTTTCATATAGAATTAACCAATTAAAAGTGAAATTTTCTTAATATTACATTTTATTGAATCACTTTTTTTGCGTTACACTAATTTATATTGAGTATTCTTTGTTTTTTAAATCGCTAAAAATAAATAAGAAACATAGATGACTTAATTTTTTTATATCACCCCCTCCAAAATAAAAGCTCATGTTTAACAAAAAAAAGACCCAAAACGGAAAATGTTCTCTTTTTAATACAGGATTAAAGTTTAAAAATCCAATTGATTTAATTATTTAATCAATTATATATATATATATATATATATATATATATATATATATATATATATATATATATATATATATATATATGTATATCCCTTTATTCAATTATATTTCTTATGATATAAAATCTATTTTGTTATACCAACTCAATTACGAGAAAACATATTTTTTTAATCATGAGGAAGACATTGGGAGGGGGAGTCAATACGTGAAACAAAAACTAAGTAAACATTTATGTTGCCCTTTAAATTTACAGTAAACATTTATTTACATAAAAGCGCTTTTTTCATTGCTTCAAATGCCACAATTATTATAAAAATCAACCTAGTAGTTAATTTTAGCTGGATGTAAAAAAATGTTCCTGTTAATTTTAGCTAGATGTAAAAAAAAGTTCCTGCTAATTTTAGCTGGATGTAAAAAAAAGTTCCTGCTAATTTTAGCTGGATGTAAAAACGTTCCTGTTAATTTTAGCTGGATGTAAAAAAAGGTTCCTGCTAATTTTAGCTGGATGTAAAAAAAGTTCCTGCTAATTTCAGTTGAATGTAAAAAAAGTTCCTGTTACTTTTAGCTGGATGTAAAAAAAAGTTCCTGCTACTTTTAGCTGGATGTAAAAAACGTTCCTGCTAATTTTAGCTGAATGTAAACAAGTTTCTAGCTAATTTTAGCTGGATGTAAAAACGTTCCTGCTAATTTAAGCTGTATGTAAAAAAAAGTTCCTGCGATCTTCCGCTTTTTTGGCATAGACAATAATTGGCCATACCCAACAAAAAAGAAACCAAATGATTAAATTAAGGATACAGGAAATGAATTTGATATTGATGTTCAATTCTTTTTATTCGCTAACTTTACAAAAAAAGAAAATCAAAAAGAACAACGCACCTATAATAATGACAAAAAAAAATATGTAAACAAAATTAAAAAATATTAATTCAAGGTTGAAAAATTATGAACACAATATAAATGTTATGAACCTAAAATATTTGTTATTTCAGAATACGGCATGTCGATATAAATATTTAGGACTGGTACAGCTTTTGAACCAGACAATACAAATACTTATGGCGACGCAGAATTGCGTAAACAGTCGAAAACAAACGAAGAAAACGAACCGGCGTCACAATCAAAACGAGACAGCGTATGTTTATTTTTATGTAAAAAGTATTTATTTTTTGACGAAAAAAAGTAATGAAACAACTGATATATTTTTTTACGAGAAAGTTAAATTAATTTTTTTTTTGGCACTGGTTCAGTTTTTGAACCAGACAAAAACCGAACCGTTTTTTTTTTATTACCCTAACCTAACACTAAACTAACCCGAAACAAACTCTAACTGAATCTACTTTTACTGCTTTTGGTAACAATTATTTGCTGACTATTTGTTTTGTTTTTCCCTATTAGAAATTTACGATTTTATCAATTTAAGAATTAACTTGTCAACTGCGTTTCTCGCCTTTTGATTTGATAAGCGCTTCAACATATTCCGGCTGTTTACGTAAGCAGTCGGAAAAGGCCGATAAAAAATCGGATTTGTCTGGTTCATAAGCTGTACTAGTACAAACTATTTTACCAGCAGGTATACAGTAATATATTTATATTAAATAACCTTTCAACTCTCGTTTCGGTGAGAAGGATTATTTTTACATGTTCCGTTTTTGTGTCCGGATTCGACGCCCCCCCCCAAAAAAAAATGTCCTACATATAAGAAAGTAACTAATAAAAAAAAGATAGGTTAAAGGAAAATTTATTTTATATTATAGTTCAAATTCCTTTCTTTTCTCTGTTTCGCTCA
>OY744541.1:73060976-73103476 GCA_963556195.1 Sepiola atlantica
AAATATCCGAAAGGATGATTAATCTTATTAAGAAAGCAATGGGAACATGGAAACTGAAACTGACAGCCGGAGGGCAACACCTGACTGAGATAAAGATACAGAGAGGCATCTTCCAAGGAGACTCCTTATCACCACTACTATTTATAATAGTAATGATGCCACTTAACTACATACTCAGAAAATGTGATGCCGGATACAAGTTTACAAACACAGAACTAAGAGTAAACCATCTGATGTACATGGATGACCTGAAACTATTTGCAAAAAGCAAAAAGAAACTGGAAAAGCTGATAAATATGACTAGAATCTTAAGCCAGGACATCCAAATGAAATTCGGAATGGAAAAGTGTACACTACTAGAAATAATAAAAGGGAAACTGGAGACAACAGAGGGCATGGAACTCCCCAACCAAGAGGAAATGAGGGTGCTAGGCGAACAGGATAGCTACACATATCTTGGAGTGCTGGAAGCAGACACTATGAAATCTACAGAAATGAAAGAGAAGATTGGAAAAGAATATTTACGAAGAACAAGAAAACTCATAGAAACGAAATTATATAGCAGGACTCTAGTAACAGGAATAGACATCGGGGCAGTAGCACTAATAGGATACACTGGACCGTTCATAGACTGGACCAAAGGACTAGAAAATTAATGGCCATGCAAAATGCGCTACATTCAAAAGACGATACGGACAGACTCTACATGAAAAGAAACGAAGGTGGAAGAGGACTGGTAAGTATAGAAGATTTTGTGGAAGACTCAAAAAGAGCTGGAAAAATACATAACTCAACACATGGAAATCCTTATCACTGCAGCAAGAGACACCGTTCCAACAAATAACTAGGGAAGCACCGAAACCAGAAACAAAACGACAAGAAAAGAAAAGTGTGAAGAAAAAAAACTACATGGACACTTCAGAAGACTGACAAGAGAAGAAACCAACGAAAATAGGTGGGCATGGCTAAGAAAAGGACACTTGAACAGAGAAACAGAATCTTTACTGATGGCTGCACAGAACAATGCAATTGGGACAAACTACATTAAAGCTAAAATAGATAAAACCCAGGAAAACAGTAAATGCGGACTGTGTGGACAAAGAGACGAAACAGTAAATCATATAATAAGTGAATGTAACAAACTAGCCCCCCCCCCAAAAAAAAAAAGAAGAACAGACATGACTGTGTGGGGAAATCAGTACACCGGGAACTGTGCAAACAATTGAATTTCGAATACGCAGACAAATTGTACAAACATAAACCAGAAACAGTACTGGAAAACGAAAAACACAAAATCATCTGGGATATGGATATACAAACAGACAAACACATACAAGCAAAGAGGCCAGATGTTGTAATATTCAACAAGACGGAAAAATCTTGAAAAATCGTAGATTTCGCCGTTCCAGCAGACTACAGAGTGAAAATCAAAGAAACGGAAAAACGAAGCAAATACACAGAACTAGCCGGAGAACTGAAATAAATATGGAGCATGAAGAAAGTCAGTATAATACCAATAATCGTAGGAGTACTAGGAACAATCCCAAAAGAACTGGAAAAAAGACTGGGAGAAATTGGAATCAAAGGGATCATTGGAACTATACTAAGGACAGCAATGATCAAAACAGCTACGATTTTAACAAAAATCATTGAATGCGGAAACTAACCCGCATAAGCTACGAAGGGTCACACGGAATCTACTACATGAAGAAAACAAAACCACAGAAAGAACACATCACAAACAAAGGAACAGAAAATGCAAGAAACATCGACCCCTCTAAAAAAATAAATAAATAAATAAATAAATAATCAGCTCCCCCCAAAAAGAATAATAAATAAATAAATAAAAAATATTTTTTTAAAAATTTAATTAAAAAAAAAATGGTACCAGCCTAGGCTGACACCACACAAAATATTTGCATAGGGTCAAGGAGGATGAGAAGACCGAGGAGGGACAGCACAAACCAGACCTTCACTGGAACCTTGGGATGCTTATTGCAACCTAAATCCCAGAGAAGACCAATGGTCCTTACCATTGAGAAATCAATGGTAAACGGCTGTTGTGATACTGCAAGTTTATTTGCGGTGGCTATCGAAAAGAGGTGGAGAATACTGGAAATCTGGGGAGACTTGTTGTCACTCAGACTTCAGGGAATACCACCGGTTGTCGGTGAGCAATCACTGATGAGCTGTGTGAGATCTCCTAGTGAGTAAATAATAATAATAATAATAATAATAATAATAATAATAATAATAATAATAATAATAATAATAATAATTTTAATGTTAACTAATAAGAAGCTTCTGATATTTCACTTCGGGGTTCGGAAAATAATATGTTTGCTTTCCGTTTGAGTTAAACGTAATTGAAATTCTTCCTTCCCCAAAAAGTAACTAGTCACGCTAGAGAATAAAAAAATACCGTTATTTTTTTCAGGATCCGATGAACATTTAAAATCTCGAGCGTATCGATTTAAGACGTCTTTTTGGTACATATAAAAATGTTACATTTATTGTGAATTTTAATGTTAACTCATAAGAAGCTTCTGAAATTTCACTTCGGAGGTCGGGAGATATGTTTGCTTTTTGTTTCGTTTGAACGTAATTGAAATCCCCCCATTCCCAAAAAGTAGCTAGTCACGTAAGAGAAAAAAGTTAACGAGTTTTTTTTATCTCGATCGAACGTTTGATAACTTTGCATAAATTTATTAGACAAACATGGGAGGGGAATTTATCGTCTTTTTTTATTTTTATTTAAGAGTATCCTAGAAAACTATACTATGTAATTAGGTAACACATATATATATATATATATATATATATATATATATATATTGTTTTTTTCGTAAACGTGTATTCGTGTGTGTGTGATAGTGCATTTTGAACCTCATGTTACATGATCACAGTTAAACAAAGCCTGGGCTTTGTGTTGCCACAAACACCAAACCATGATAACTGTCTATAAATACAAATAAACGCCGTGGGACTCAGAAGAAATATCCGAGGGGCATGATAGGCAGGTGTTCCCTCGATGGCCAACATGGGGGACCCGGTCCGCATCCTGCGAATGTTGGCTCCTTTGATTTCGGGAACAAGACCACGGACAAAAAACAGGTAAGTAACCAATCAAATTCCAGATATGATAAGGACACTAACCAAACACAAGAAAGCAAGAATGAAAATAACAGACCAAAAAGCCATAGAAAGAAATGGACCACAAAAGAAAACAGACTGGTAATGGAGTGCTACTACAAAAGCCGCCACCCCACAGAAAGAGGATACAGAAAACGAATGAAAGATCTATGGGACATTTCTACTGACTGTCACACAACGGTACAGAGGATAGAAGATAAAGCAAGACAGATACTCAAGAGAGGATGGTTCTCGGAGATCGAATTAATGGAAATTAAACAGAAGATAAATGGCGTGACAGATCAAGACACATCACTTGACAAAAACTCCCAGGAAGAAGACGGGAAAAACATAAACACTGAAACTGAAGAAGCCGAAAACGACGAAACTATAATACTATCTGAGGAAGAAGCAAGAGAAGTGGAAAACATCAAACGATTAATGTCCGAGAACAAAACAAAACTTCCATCCCTAAAGAACGACGATTGGAAGAATTTAAAAGTTGAAACAGAGAAAGTAAACAGAGTACTCACGTACATCGCAAGAGACACTATCACAGATCTAAACAACTTGATATATGCGGAGGAAAATCAATAAGTATGAAACTAAAAAGGGAAAAGAAGACTGGCCAAAAGAATGGGCAGACGAAATCTGAATACTGAAAACCCAGATACCAAACTTTAAAAGGAAGCTAAAACCGTAAACAAGGCGAATGAAAATAGTAAACGATGAAAGAGCAGGAATTCGAATCGCAAAGAAAGACTAAATAAGAAACATGAAGAACTATAACAAAAGATAGCAGTAAACGAAGGAAGATTAAGAGGATATAGATACAAATCGGAACAGTACAAACAGAACAGGACTTTTGAAACAAAACATTTCTGGAGCAAGACATGGGGAAAACCTGAAGATCACAACAAAAATTCTAACTGGCTGAAAGACATGAAAGATAAACTTCTAGAAATTGAAGAAGGAACAGTTACAGAAATTAATGAAGAAACTATTAAGACTACACTTAAGAAAATGGCAAACTGGAAAGTACCAGGTCACGATAGAATACATGCGTTCTGGTTCAAAAAAATTCCCGACCCTACATGAAAGGCTAGCACAGAAACTGAGAGGATGTATCCATAAAACAGACGTACCAGAGTAAATGACCAAAGGAAGGACAACGCTTATACAAAAAGACGCCATAAAGGGAACGACCTCAAGCAATTACAGACCAATAACCTGTTTACCAACAATGTGGAAAATCCTAACGGCACAACTGAGAGAGCAAATTTACCATTCCCTGAACACTCGTGGTCTACTTTCTGAGAGACAAAAAGGATGCCAGATAGAAAAAAGAGGGACGCATGATCTGTTATACATAGATCAAAAGATCCTGAAAGAAGTTAAAAGCAAGAAAAAGAACATATCTATGCCATGGATTGACTACAAGAAAGCGTATGAAAGAATCCTCCAAGCATGAATAATTGAATGCTTAGAAATGTACAAGATACCCGACAGAATGATTAATCTAATCAAGAAAGCAATGGAAACATTGACGGAGATAGAAATACAGAGACGCTTTTTCCAAGGAGACTACTTATCACCACTGCTGTTTATAATAGCTATGATGCCACTCAACTACATAGTCAGGAAATGTGATGCCGGATACAAGTTCACAGGAAGAGAACAAAAAATAAACCATCTAGTGTGCGTGGACGACATGAAGCTATTTGCAAAACGCAAAAAGAACTGGAAAAGCTGATAAATACGACCAGAATCTTCAGCCAGGACATTCAAATAGAATTCAGAACAGAAAAGTGTGCATTGCTAGAAATTAAAAAAGGAAAGCTGGAGACGACTGGGGCCATGAAACTATTCAACCAAGAGCAGATGAGGGTGCTAGGCAAACAAGACAGCTATAAATATTTGGGAGTTTTGGAAGCAGACACAATCGAATCAACAGAAATGAAACAGAAGATTAGGAAAGAATATTAGAAGAATAAGAAAACTCTTAGAAACGAAATTATATAGCAGAAACCTAATCAAAGGAATAAATACCTGAGCAGTACTACTTATAAGATATTCTGGATCATTCATAAACTTGACTAAAGAAGAACTCAGGCACCTTGACCAAAGGACTAGAAAATTAATGACCATGCACAACGCACTACATCCAAAAGACGATACAAAAATACACTACGTGAAGAGAAACGAAGGGTGAAGAGGACTGGTAAGTATAGAAGACTGTGTGGACGACACTACAAAAGAGCTGGATTAATTTATAAACAAGAATACAGAAAGTCTGATCACGGCAGCAAGAGTCACCGTCCCAACAAACAACGCATAAAGCATCGAAACTGGACACAAACAAACAAGAAAATAAAAGTGGAAAGAAAAACAACTACATGGTTTTCCAACAAATTGGTTAATCCTGGCGACACAACTGAGAGGACAAATCTACCAATCTCTAATCAAACGTGGACTACTCCCCGAAGAACAAAAACTATGCCGGAAAAGGGAAAAGAGGGACGCATGATCTGCTATACATCGATCAAAAGATTCTGAAGGAGGTATAAAACAGAAAAAAGAACATATCCATGGCATGGATTGACTATAAAAAGCTTACGATAGAATCCCTCAAGCATGGATAATTGAATGTTTGAAAATATACAAAATATCCAAAAGGATGATTAATCTTATTAAGAAAGCAATGGATACATGGAGACTAGAAGTAACAGTCGGAGGGTAACACCTGACCGAGATAAAACAAAAATACAGAGAGGGATTTTCCAAGGAGACTCCCTATCACCACTACTGTTTATAATAGCTATGATGCGCAGAATCAAGACTAAACCACCCGATGTACATGGATGACCTGAAGCTATTTGCAAAAAGCAAAAATGAACTGTAAAAAGCTGATAAATACGACCAGAATCTTCAGTCAGGAAATCCAAATGAAATTCGGAATGGAAAAATGTGCACTACTAGAAATAAAAATAGAAAAACTGGAGACGACAGAGAGCATGGAACTCTCCAACCAAGAGGAGATGAGGGCACTAGGCGAACAGGATAGCTACAAATATTTGTGAGTTCTGGCAGCAGATATCATCAAATCTACAGAAATGAAAGAGAAAGTTGGAAAAGAATATTTACGAAAGACAAGAAAACTCATCGAAACGAAATTATTATATAGCAGGAATCTAGTAAAAGGAATAAACACTTGAGCAGTATTACTTATAAGATACTCTGGACCATCCATAGTCTAGACTAAAGAAGAACTCACGCACCTTGACCAGAGGACTAGAAAATTAATGACCATGCAGAACGCACTACATCTAAAAGACGATACGGACAGGCTCTACATGAAAAGAAGCGAAGGGGGAAGATGGTTTGGTTAGTATAGAAGATTGTGTGGAAGACTAAAAAAAAAAGAGCTGGAAAAATACATAACTTAGAATACGAAAAGGCTAATCATCGCAGCAAGAGACACCGTTTCAACGCGCAACTCAGGAAAGCACCGAAACCAGAAACAAAACGACATGAAAAAAAGTGTGAAGAAAAACAACTACATGGACGCTTCATAAGACTCACAAAAGAAGAAACCAACGAAAATAGCTGGGCATGTGTAAGAAAAGGACACTTGAACAGAGAAACAGAATCTTTACTGATGGATGCACAGAACAATGCGATTACGACAAACTACATTGAGGCTGAAATATATAAAACCTATGAAAACAGTAAATGCAGACTGTCTGGACGAAGAGACAAAACAATAAATCATATAATAAGTGAATGTAGCAAACTGGTCCTAAAAGTATACAAGAACAGACATGACCGTGTGAGGAAAGCAGTACCCTGGGAACTGTGCAAACTATTGAATTTCGAATACGCAGTCAAATTGTACAAACATAAACCAGAAACAGTACTGGAAAACGAAAAACACAAAATTATCTGGGATATATAACAGACAAACTCATACAAACAAGGAGACCGGATGCTATAATAACCGACAAGAAGGAAAAATCTTGAAAAATCGTAGACTTCGTTGTTCTAGCAGACCACAGAGTGAAGATTAAAACGACAGAAAACCGAAGTAAATACACAGAACTAGCCAGAGAACTGAAATAAATATGGAGCATGAAGAAAGTCAGCATAATACCAATAATCGTAGGAGCACTAGGAACAATAAAAAAAACTGGAACAAAAGACTGGGAGAAATTGAAATCAAAGGGATCGTTAAAATCATACAAAGGACGGCAATGATAAAAACAGCTGCAATCCTCGAATGCGGAAACCAACCCGCATAACATATTGAATTTACAACAGGAAGAAAACAAAACCACACGAAGAGCACTACATCGCAAACAAAGGAGCAGAAAATACAAAAAACATCATTTCTTTAGCTCCCCCCTCATCAATAAATTACACCGGCCTCAGCTTACACCACACAAAAATTAACCAATGAACAGCAATGGCTCTCCTCCTTCCCCCTTCTCCCCCCAAAAAACAAATTGAGAAAGAACAAAACTTAAAAATGGCTCCGACCAAGGCTAACACCACACAACATATTTGTAGAGGGTAAACGAGGATTAGAAGACCAATTAGTGACAGCACAAACCAGACCTCCACTGGAAGGATGCGCAGAATGTTGGGACCTTAGAGAGGCTTATTGCCACTCAAATCCCAGAGAAGACCAATGGTCCTTACCAGCGAGAAATCAATGGTAAGCGGCTGTTGCGATACAGCAAGGTAAATTGCGGTGGTTATCGAAAAGTGGTGGAGAATACTGGAAATCTGGGGAGGCTTGTTGTCACTCAGACTCAAGGGAATACCACGGGTTGTTGTCGGTGAGTAATCACTGACGATTACCAGTGTGAGAACTGCTAGTGAGTACAAATAATAATAATAATAATAATAATAATAATAATAATAATAATAATAATAATAATAATAATAATAATAATAATAATAATAATAATTATAATAATAATAATTATAATAATATTGAACTTGTCAGAGAGCTGAGACGTATATGGAACATGAAGAAAATCACTATAATATCAATAATTGTAGGAGCACTAAAAACAGTCCTGAAAAACCTATAAGAAAAGACGAGGAGAAATAGTAAAAGATGGAATTGTGAGACCAGACAACGAAATGCAATGATAAAACACACACAAATCTCGATTAAAATAATCCTTGAATGCTAAAACCAACCAAAATAACCAATGAACGCTAACCTGCCACACAATTTTAAATAAAGAAAAAACAAAGCATATAGAAATAAGACCACACGAGCCTAACGGAAGTGAAAACTACCAGAGATCCAATAAATTGATCCCCACCTCCACTCTCTCACATACAAATCACAGTCCTACATACAAGCCCCACTTTTATTAAGAGTCAAGGAAGATAGAAAAGACCCAGGAAGGAAACCACCAACCAGACCTCCATTGGAAGTATGCGAGAAGTAGTGGAACCTTAGATAAGTTTATTTCCACTCAAATTCCAGAAAGGGCCAACGATCATTGCTAGCGAGAAATCAATAGTAAACGGCTGTTGCTATAACACAAATTGAATTGCAATGGTTATAAAAAGAGGTGGAGAATGCTGGACCGCTTCGGGGTACTCGTTGTCACCCGGACTTCAGGGGACGCCACTGGTTATTGTCAGTGAGAAATCACATGTGATGATAACCTGTGTGAGAACTCCTAGTGAATAAATAATAATAATAATAATAATAATAATAATAATAATAATAATAATAATAAAACAGAAACTGCAAGAAACAGCACTTCATAATCAATAAATTACACCGGTCTCGGCTATCACTACACAAAAATGAACCAAAGAAACAGAAATTACAAGAAACACTATAAGCACCTCCCTCTCTCCCCACCCACTCCCCAATTTTTTTTTTTTAAATTAAAAAGAATTAAAATTATTATTTTTTAAATAAGGAAAGAGAAAAGAAAAAAATTAAGGAATTGAAAGGAAAATAATAGAAAAACTTTAAAAATAGAAAAAAAATTAATTTAAAAAAAAAAATTAATTAAAACAAAAAAAAAATATTTATTAATTTATATTCATTTTTATTTTTTTTAATGGTGCCGGCCTAGGCTGACACTAGACAACATATTTGTAGAGGGTCGAGGAGGATGAGAAGACCGAGGAGGGACAGCACAACCCAGACCTCTACTGGAAAAGTACAGAGAATGCTGGGACCTTGGGGAGGCTTATTGCCACCCAAATCCAGAAGACCAATTGTCCTTACCAGCGAGAAATCAATGGTGAGAGGCTGTTGCGATACTGCATCGTTATCGAAAAGAGGTGAAGAACACTGGAAGTCTGGGGAGACTTGTTGTCACTCAGACTCCAGGAAATACCACTGGTTGTTGTCGGTGAGCAATCACTGACGTTGATCTGTGTGAGAACTCCTAGTGCGTACAAATAATAATAATAATAATAATAATAATAATAATAATAATAATAATAATAATAATAATAATAATAATAATAATAATAATACGTAAACAGGTCTGACATTGGCAACGTGACAAAAGATTTGAGAAAGAAAATCAAAATTGCGGTCAGATGTGGGGGCATTCGGGAAACGGAAATGACAAGCTATTTGATATATTATCCAATAAAGAAAGGTTCACATCCCACTTCCCGTTCGATTGCTCAGAACACAGGCGCACCGACCTTTGAAACCTCGACTCGGCTGCGAAGGAGATGTTGGCCGGCGTAATTTCAATAATTAAATCGTTTATTAAAGCGAAAGACAGTATTAGAGTAGAAATTAATTATCTGTGCTCAGCGCCTGTCTTGTTTATTCTTTCGAACCGCGTTCGTTTCTTTAATGATATATATATATATATATATATATATATATATATATATATATATATATATATATATATATATATATATATATATATATATATATATATTAGAGATCCTAGGTAAACAAATTTACGACATTCATTTACATACGTTACAAGAATTCGTCATGAACAACAGTTTCGTGTACGATCGTTTCTGAGACGATATCGATTTTTATTGAGATCAGGTTTTCATCAGCACATGATATATAGACCAACTTCGAAGTGAAAATATAGTATCAAGACCAGAGTATAGATCGTTCTTAGTTATACAGCAATTCGATAGGGGGACAGAGGATTGAGATATGATAAGTGCAATCGACCTCTAGTATATTACAAAACAAAAAAAGAGAATATATAAAAAGACACAATAGGGGAAAGAAAGACTGTCAAAAGTAAAAGTATAGAAAAACAATACATCAATAACACAAATAAATATTTTTACAATTATATATATATATATATATATATATATATATATATATATATATATATATATATATATATATATACTATGTCTGTCTAAAAAATATCCTACCTTAGGCAAGAGAAAATATTTCAAATACGTGACGGGGTCGGGACCCTATATGTATATATATATATATATATATATATATATATATATATATATATATATATATATATATATATATATATATCGAAAGTAGAGTTCATATATTTTTTTTGTAAGCATCTATTAGAAATTTAAGAATAAGAAATGAGGTAAAATACCTTCAAAAGCATATTTAAGACGCGATATAAATTTAAAAGAAAAACTGAAACATTTTTTTTATAAAATATTGATACCAATGCTTATAAACTGGTCTGACCGATTCACATAATGTCTAACTACCCCCCCTCTACTAATACGAACAAATACCTCATCAACCTATATCCACTTAAACTTCAAGAGCAAAAACTCCGACCTTCACAAAAATACAAAAATATTTAATTTAATTATCAGTCACTAGATTACTCTATAAATCCATTTAAACAAACTATATCCACATAAATTCCAAGAGCAAAAACTTCGACTTTCACCAAAATGCAAAAATATTTAATTTTTTATCAACCACTAGATTAATCTACAAACCCATTTTAACAAACTCAAATATTTCATATTTCCATCTTAGTTACCTCCCTTAGATCCAAATTTCTTCATTAAAATCTCTCCAATCTGGGGAAAAGATTCTTACACATCAACGGTTTTTTAGAACGCATACCTTCAAAAATATAACGGCTAATGATACAAATTCATACTTGGCTCACGGGAATTTCAGAGAAACCCTTTCTTTATTTTTATTATTTTTGTTTTTAATCTTTAATTTTTAATTTTTAATTTTTAATTTTATTTTTTATTATTATTATTATTTTTAATCTTTAAATTTATTTTTAATTTATTTTTATTTTTATTTATACTTTTATTTATTATATTTTTATTCTTTTTATTCTTTCTATTTTTATCCTTTCTTTCTCTCTCGCTCTTTTTTATTCTCTACATTTTATTCTCTATATATATATTTTTTAACCCCCTTTTTTTCTTCTTTTTATACCTTTTTATACTCTTTTTCTTTTTTTATTCTTTTATTCTTAGTATTGAAATGTTTTTTATATATATATGTTTTTTATATTTATTTATATATATATATATATATTTTCATATATATTTTTTTATTTTTTACCCCCCTTTTTTATTCTCTTTAATCTTGAATTCTCTTTCTTCTCCCGTGTTTTAAATCTCAACGGTCTTATTACACTAAATTCAAATTTAAACAAACACACACAACACACTGAGCAAATAACGCGTCCCAACAAGAGTGTCATGTGACCTCACATTTCCAAAACAGATGACAACAGAAGCTGAAGAGAGCCGGATGGGTAAGACCTTCCGTGCTTGAAACCGACGGTACGAATGTTGTACTAATTTTTCTGTACCAGAATAAATAAATATTATGCTCTTAATTTTTAACTTTGATTCTTAATTAATCGAGCACTCTGCTGGGACTTTTCCTACCATTCTACAAAGAATTTATATATATATATATATATATATATATATATATATATATATATATATATTATTTTAAATAAATAATATTAAATTATTATTTTTTTATGATTTATTTTTATTATTATTTTTAGCTCTTTCCATTAGCCGATTCTTTGTCTTTGTTTCGGTGGGGAATTGGCTGATGAATCTGCAATAATCGTTCCAAGTACTTTCGAGCCCATCCGAGTCTATATTCCGTATGAATAATATATTTTCCGGAAAAAACTACCTATTTATATAAACACCACGGTCTTCCCATGATTCCCCTTAAGATGGATTCGTATGGGCTTGAATATACTTAGGACACAAATGTGTATGGCAGATTCTTCGGCCAATTCCCCAGCGAAACAAATGGACTAATTCAGCTATAAAAAGAATCCTCACAAACATATCAACCCATAAGTTGTCTGTTATATTGAACGATATTTGTCTTAAACAAGAAATGTTGCATATATATATATATATATATATATATATATATATATATATATATATATATATATATATATATATATATATATATATATATATATATATATATATATTGGTAAGAGTGACATTCTTGAACTCTTTCTCTCTTGGATCTGAATATCCCTATCTCCTCGAATTGGAAATCTATACAACTATGGGTATCTTTATAATATTGCAAAAAGACTTCATGAACACCCTGTATATTTAGAGAGTGTGGTGCTATTTATATATTAATTATACTAAAGTTATTCTAGTATTTTTTAAATTTTAAATTGTTTTTAATGCCAACTCGTAGGTAAAACAAAATAAATTGCCCGAGACTATTAAAATTATTCCCCACGCTATTGATAATGTTTAGCTATTCATTTATTGTTCTATTACCGCTTATCTTTGAATTCATGTTTTGAAACATAGCTTAAATAAGAAATCTATGACTTCACGCTAAAGCTATAATTATTTTGTTAAGTTAATATTTTAAGCTGTATTTAAAATAAAGTTCAAATAGCGATGTTGGTAGATCGTCAGGCTGAAAACCTCAGGGTCTCGGTTTCGATATCCGGTCTTGGCATCCGCTTTATATTGTTGGTAATTTATTCTTTACTAATAATTCAATATTCACCATTTCGACAAATAGTTAAGATCTCTGAAATGTCGAAATATTACATTCAACTAAAAATAGTAACTGACGGAAATATAGTGGCGGTGGACAGATGGACAACATCTCAATTTAATTATATAAATATACAACACTGATGTTTTGTTGATACATGTTTGTATCCTTCCAATAAGTGATTATTTTACTCCCACTGGGCTGGAAGAACATAGAAAATTCACATAGATAAAACTGATAGTTGTACAGGATTCGAATATGTGCCTCCGCAGAGGGATCACCTTGACCACTTGACTGAGTTCCGATTTGTCCAAGTTTAGTAGTGTTATGATGTGATCTACCCTATTTCGTGAATATATGGACTCTTCCAAACACTATGTATAGAGGAGATTACAACGAAGTCTCTCTGCCGCTTCAGTTGCTTAGAAACTATTGACCGCTAAATACCAGTCTACGATATGTTCTCAACAATCAGTCGAGCAGAAACTAGTACCATTAGGTGGCCTTTTATCTGTCGAGCTGAGGTATTGGTTCTGGGTAGTCCTAGGGGGTCCACCCTCCCAGGCCTTGCGTCCCCTCTTTTAGGTGGAATGTTTATTGCTTACTGCCTGAGGCGATCCGACCAGGGAATACCGTCGGGGCTACCCAGGCAATTTTTAATAGGCAAAGGTGCTCCTTATGTGGTACTGGCTTGACTTTCTCCACCTTCCGGTCGTGTGCCACATCTTCCTGCGGTGGGAAGGAAGTAAATATTGTAAGTCTCTCCGCAGCTTCAGTTGCTTAGAGACTCTTGACTGATAAATACCGGTCTAGGATTCGTTCTCGACAATCAGTCCAGAAGAAACTGGGACACTTCGGTGGGTTTTTTTATCTGTCGGGCTAAAGGTTCTATTAATACCCTAGATAGAAGCAGAACTAGTGATATTTTTCAAGTAATAACAATGATAATAAATAATACAAATGATATTCGACATCAATCAATTTCGAGAATTTCACGTGTGGTATCGACATCATATTAGCACAGTCTCCTATTTGAAAAATAAAATATTTCAGATTTACATTTAATTTAGTCCATTGTCATTAAACACCAAATACGCAAGATTTCAAGAATTTCGATTTCTTTTTAAGACTTCTTAATCCTTACATTTTAGACTTTTTCTAGAATAAAAATATTATATATATATATATATATATATATATATATATATATATATATATATATATATATATATATATATATAAAGCTCCCTTCCTTAAGTAGAGCTTATTCGTAATAATATCGCTGCCATTAGCTTTAAGGCATAGCTCATTGGGTTAAAACTAATTTGAGCTCCCGGCACTTGACAATGTTTACATTGAGATACCACTTGCATTCAGCCATTGTTGTATGATAGCGTAGGGGAAGATGCGTCGACTGTCAGCTCGACGGTTGAGTTTAAATCCCGGCTTGAGGAACTAACTGGTTGGGCCACACTGAAGAGCTGTGATACAGCGAAACAACTAGTATATGGATGACTATATATATATATATATATATATATATATATATATATATATAATAATCCAGGTAAAACATCCACAGGGTAGTAATCCAAAGAATTTTAACCTGGTTTATAAAAAGTGCTCAATATCAAATAGAGCTTTTATATATGATTATTTTTATTTACACAGACATGTACAAAATCTGCGACACTGGCATGTCGATGTTATCGATCAACAGCTATTACAAACTGAGATCTCATCAGGCAGAGTTAGAATCCAATCTCAGCCCTAGAACATATTTGGAAAGGTTATAATTATATATATAACCATATATATATGTATATATGTATATATGTATATATATATATACATATATGCATATTTATATGTATGCATATATATGTATATATATGTATATATATGTATATATATAACCATATATATAATTATATATATATATATATATATATATATATATATATAAAACTTTGAAAAACATATAAAACTACGTTCCAAAACTCGAAAGGTTGAAATCTATTTACAGAAGTCAAAACCCGACCCGATATTTTTATGCGCCAGTGTCTATAGATCATTTAATGATCGCATAATACTTCAAGATCGCCATAGCCATGAAATATGTGCTTACATCAGAGACTGTTTTCCATGTCGTATGGACACTGCCTTATAGGTGTTTCCGTGTTGCACTTGCGAACAACACCGCTTTTTTCGTTGCCCTCTATTGTCCCTCCACCGAAAGCGTCAATGTCATTGAGGAAACCTCTGAGAAAATTGGCAAGATCCTAACTGTTTACCCTTTTGCTAGCATTTATGTTGTTGGTGACTTTAATGTTCAAAATGTTTAACAAGACTGACGACAAAGGGAGGTTTTGTTACGACCTTCCTTGCTCAAATTGGTAATTGCTGATTGACATTTCGCAAGCTTTCTTGATATTTTTGTACTTGCACTGAATAAGCCACATCTACTGTTCTGTCTCCTCTGAGTTCCTCCGACCCCTTAGTTGTTTTAATTAAGATCAAAGCTAGGTGTAGAAAGTCTCCTGGTGCCCCTTTCTATCGCAAAGTTTACATATATTCAAGAGACGATTGGGACACCTTAAGATCCTTCATATTCGAAATCCCCCTCAAATCCACCTTCAAAAAGAATGTGTCCTGCATCGCATCTTAAATATCTGAGTTTTTTTATCGCTTGTATTGATAGCTTTAATACCTTCCAAAACACTCCAACAGTAACCGAACAACCACCAAAAAAGCGCTACAAACGAACCCTCGGAGCAATAATACAACCTCAGGCACGAAAACTTGCTGACCATGTCCAGAAAATAATTGAAAAGATTATAAAATGGTCTTCAATCAGACATGTATACACACTTGATGTCTGAATATATATATATATATATATATGAATAGATGCGAAAGACTTTTCATTTATCCCGACTATATTCATATCAAAACACGTACAGCTTATTAAATCAAATTTTACATTTAAATATTCTCAAACACATCATATAAACCCAACAGAACACTGCCAAAATACACTCACCAATATGCTTCATTTGAATAATTATTTTATAAACACTCTCAAATAAATTAATATTCTGCACAATTCATTTTTATTTTGGTACTTCACTTTCTTGCCATCAATATAATACTTTTCCTTATATTAAAATTTATATACTTAGTAGTAGCAATATTAATTACAAATACTTAACGAAAAACATTTAACATTCAAAATTATTATTTTGAAATTCGAAAGCTAACGCTCGGTTTTGGTTGTTGCTGACGACGACGATAACGATGATGATGATGATGATTATGAAGTATTACATTTGCCATTAAAGAAAACAATAAAGATAAAAAATAGAATCGTATTTTTTTAATATGAAAAGAACTAAGACTACAGCTTGATTAATTGCTCTGCCTGGAGGGCGGGTAGTTTTTGTTTTGCTAGTATATATATATATATATATATATATATATATATATATATATATATATATATATATATATATTTGTTTTTGTTTATTATGAGGTTAAGACGTTGGAGGAGGACCTAGACTAACTGAGCTCGTTAACGACACCTCAACTTCCTTCACCCTCCCTATATACCTTTCGTGGTAAATCATGCAATTTCCCCCTCTCTAAAAATATGTATTGCTCTCTTTCCCTCTCACTATATTGCCTTCCGTTATGAATTGGTCAATCTCCCCCTTCTCTCTATATATATATTAAATATGTTGTCACACTCTCTCCCCCACAATATACGTCTAAAATAGTTCATTTCCTCCTTTCTCAAAGTATGTATTAAATATGTTATCGCTCTCTCTTTATATGTGTATTGAAATGGAGAGTGTGAGTTTCTCTTTTTTCATTTTCGCTTGGATGATTGAAAAGGCCGTAGGTTCGAAATAAATTATTGCACCGGTGATTATGTGATTCCATGTTATTTTATTTTATTTTAGTCTTGCTCTGTTTATTACATTGAGCTCTAATACCCGGATTTCCTTCTGGAATTAATTTCACTCTAACACTATATATATATATATATATATATATATATATATATATATATATATATATATATATATATAAATACATATATCATAAAATACGATTTTCATTTATAATATGTACACCCGACTGACTGCAATTCAGTATTAAACTTAAGATTTATCGCATGAGATGAGAGAAAAGCCGTAGGCAGACAAACAGGTTATGGGAAAGAGGCTTCCAGACAAGGATAAACTAATTTTGACAAAACTTTCGGAGTGTTATTTAAGTTCTTAGTAAACGGCACCTCGTCAATTTCTGCCTCGTTTAAGTTTACATATTTCAATTACGGACCAATATATATAGTAAGTTATGAAAGTATATTCATGGAAAAACATAACATAACATAACATAATATATATATATATATATATATATATATTCACAAATCCTGTCTCACAGCATTTTATTTCATGATATATCGTGTACTGTATAATAAATATCTTCTGATTATTATATTATCCACATACGTATACGTTTCGTCCTAATGGAATCGTCAGTGTGAAAGATACTTATTCAGCCAGTCACACGATTGGAACTCTCTAATTCAAATTCAGGCGATCTAACCGAATGGCCAACTTTAACAGCTATGCGATAATCCGAGAAATAAATCATGTCATATAATGCAGACAATATAGTCAGCCGTTTTAACAGTATTCAACAGATCACGTGATATACAGAAAGATGAATATACATACATATATATATATATATATATATATATATATATATATATATATATATATATATATATATTAAGAAGCTTTATTTATACAAACATAGCATAGCTACATATTTCAAAACATATTTCAGTCGTTCAAAAAAAGACCAATCTTCACACCTTCATATTGTACAATATAAAGGCATGAATAACAGACTGAGGGGTTGGAGCTTATTATAGTTATGACTAAAACTTTGTAGCCATGCTATGTTTGTATAAGCACTATTTTAATTATAAATGAACAGCTCTATAAATTATTGAGCACTATCATATGAACATAGTAAAGATTATCTGGAATTTAATCTTGTAGATATTCACCTTACTTAGATTACTAATATATATATATATATATATATATATATATAGATTTAGATTTTTCACTTATAAAATAGATCATTCAGTGAAGACCGGGGTTGTTCCAATAAAAAACAAGCTCGATGATACTCGATTACAGAGTACAGAGCATTTATATGTGATTTTATGAAGGCTTACCAAATCATTCCTTTCAAGACATCAATGATCACATATATATATATATATATATATATATATATATATATATATATATGTATGTATATATGTATATATATATATATATATATATATATATATATATATATATATATATATATATATATAGGGTCTTTCCAGATATGATCTGAGAGAAGATTTTCTTCTCGCCTGATGAGCTCTCAGTTTCTAACAGCCGTTGATCGATAACATCTACATGCAAGTGTCGCGGATAATGTACATGTATGTATAAATAAAAATAATTATATCTATATACATATATTCAGTCAAAAGCCTATTTAAAAATTCAATAGGTAAACCGACAATATTTAATAGTGTAGCGAATTTGCAATAAAACATTTATTATAATAACCTTATTTTTAGCCATGAAAAGAGTTATAATTTTTATTTTTGTTATTTTAGACAAATTAAATTGTTTACCAATAACATGTTTCAATTTCATTTTTTATTACAATTATGTTGGCTACGATCGTTTCAGAAATAGTAATTGTCAACTTATATGTGAAAACATGAAAAAATGTAGAAAAAGTTCAAGATACATAAACCAAGCTACGGTCAGTTTTAAAATTTGGCTCATCACTTCTTCAAAATCGGTGGTGAAAATGTGTTTGTAGCCATCCAGGAGGCTCTATTTCGTTTGTAAATTATATGAGTAATAATGCCTGGGTTGAAACGGATTAAAATCTCAATAATTATTTTCTGCATTGTCCTTTTTTTTTAAATATAAGTGAACCATTAATATTTCTGAAACGATCGTAGCTAACATAATTGCAATACAAAATTATAATGAAACTTTCGAACATGTTCTCGGACAATAATTGTCTTTTATGAAACATGAAATAATTATATATATATATATATATATATATATATATATATATATATATATATATACTAAAGTGAATGTGTGATATTATAATTATTTCCACAAGCAGACATAACACCGCATGCTTCGCAAACCATAAAAGTCCCCTTTTGAGCTCGTCATTGAGACACTTCCGCACTAAGGATTCGAAACCCGAGTCATTTGTAGCGCAAGAAAAATACGCCACCACGCCATACACAATAAAGTTTTGTAATTCGTGATATTTTCCCTTTTTTTGTGGCTTCCGTTTTCTGCGAAGTTGTTTTCAAAATCTTCTAAATCGGTGCACTGTTTGAAAATATCTTTTCTGATTATAGGTTAAGTAAATATTCAGAAAACATTATTTCACAAATAATCAATCCAATGTATTACTTTTATTTCGTAATTAACAATAATCAACAGAATACCGAATTCATTGTAATAGTATTTTTATTGTTTTCAAAAATTGTCTTTTTGTTTAAAATTCTTCATCATAACATTGTTGTTTTTTATTTCTTTTTAATTTTTTCACAAATTGTTTTTATTTTTATTTTTAATTCTCAATAAACACATTATATTGATATAAAAGAAATATTTAATTTTCTTATTATTACATATCATAAGATTTACGTATCCAATATAAAATGCTTCTAGTTTCCAGAACAAATTCATTAAAACGTATGTTTCTACAGCTTAGTTCTACAGGTGGAATAATATCGGTAATTAGTTCCAACTTGTCCATTATCAGAAAGTAATCGCAAATCAAGAATTATCGAAGAGGAAGACAATCAGTAATCAGAAGTGAACCGGAAGTCAAAAATAAAGAAAACTATTATGATAATATTTTTTGTTAATCACAAAATAGTTCTAACAAAAGGCAAATTCGTTTAAGTATATGAAAACAAACATTTTCGTACATTTTCAAGTATACAAGAAATACTTTTAATAAAAAAGAGTTCCGGCTTTTCTATATATCATTATTCAAAAGGGAGTTTTGTAACGTTGCACCGGCGTATAATTCTCAAAAAATTACTCCGCAGAAAACGGAAGCCACGAAAAAGGAAGATGTCTTTTTTAGAATTTCATGGGTCGGCATTTCCTGGTTAGGGTTCCTCAGGCAGTTAGCGATGAGGGTTGATCTCCTAGAACTAGCTAAGACGAATACCACAGCCTGACGGATTTAGCCTAGTATTTATCAAACTGATTGTCAAGAATAGATCCTCTACTGAAGTATTTCTTATAAATGTCAGAAGCAATACTCTGTGTTTACTTCCTTCGCACCGCGGGATGATGTGGAACAAGGTCGGAAGATGGGCAGAGTAAGTCAGCGCCCCTAAAAGAGGTGGCCTCTGCTCCCTTAAAATGTTAATGCGTAACCCCGTGGTTAGGACTATTCTGTTAGTTAGCGATAAATAAACTTTTTTCCAAATAGGGAAAGGCAAGGCCTGGGATGGGGGACCTTGTAAGACTGCCCAAGACTAATACCACAGCCCGACAGACAAAATAACATTGAAGTGGCCTTGTCTTTAGCAGACTGGGTATTTACTTCCTTCCTACTGCAGGAAAATGTGGCACGAGGCCGGAAAATTGACAGAATCAAGCCTGCACCTCTAAAGAAAGGGCACTCTGGCATCTTCAAATAGCTTGGGTAGCCGCGTCGGCATTACCCGGTTTGGGTGGCTTAGGCAGTTTGCAATAACCTAACTCTACCTTAAAGAGAGGAAACAATGCCTGGGAAGATGGACTTCATAGGACTACCCAGGACCAATACCTTAGCCCGACAGATAAAAAGACACCAAAATGGCCGAATTTCTGTCGAGTGATTGGCGAGAACGAATCCTCGACTCGTATATATCGGTCTGATGTATTTGAACAATTTTGAAAGAAGCAAGACTCTCTGCTAATCTGGTGTTCACCCTATATATATATATATATATATATATATATATATATATATATATATATATATATATATATATATTCATTGGCAACAATTTCTTTAAAAAAAAACGTGTTTACATTTTAGCAGCCAATAAACATTACAAAGATACGTACAATTCTTTCTGATTAAATAAGATTTTAATTAGCATTCGTTAAGTATATTCTTATTATGAAGAATAACGTTCCTTTATTTAACTCACGACAGGTAAAAGGTTTCGAAATCAATTTCGAACACGGACCGGCGTAACGTTTAAAATCATTATTTTCATCTACATTTTCCGATTCATCACACATTATTCGATATTAATTCATAGCGAACATTATTAAGATTTATTTTATAACTTCGTCCCTGAAACTGTTACCGGTATAGTAAGTCAACATGAGAAAAAGGAGGTGTAACAACTATCTGCTCGCTGTGAAAGAAAAGTGGTTGACGCTTCATACTTATTGTTATCAATTTTATTCAATAATCACCGCGAATACTACAAATAACTAAATGGATAACATTAAAAAGGAGACAAGGGAATACATTTCATTAGACAAGTTAACATAAGGAGGGAATGGGCAAATTCAAAAAAGGCGGGAATCAAGGGAGGCGCAAGAGCGCTCTATCTCTTAATAGACTTCAAAAACGGCCTGTGCTAGAAATCTCATTTCTTTGATCAATCATAACTCAAAAACCAATGAATCAAATTAGTTAAAACTTTGCACAAAATTTTTTTTTGATATGTTCTATAAGTGTGTAGAATTTCAGCATCATTAGTCAAGGCAACCCAGAGATCCAGAAAGGTCAGGCATGATTTTGTGTTATCCGTGTGTACGTACGTACGTATGTGCCACCCTGTATCTCATCAACTATTTGATGGATTCAGCTGATTTTTTTGGCAGAGATAGAGGGTCTAGTGTCTTGTTGATGGCATTTTAATTTCAGTTCACCATATACCTTAGTTTTCCAGAAAATTCCAAAAAACCTTAAAAATTACCATTGTATTGAGGCATAGTCTTTACAAAAGTAGTGACATTCCATGATAAATGCCAGTATACTGAAATTATATGCCCTTAATAGGGTTAAGATGAAAATTCATATACACTAAATGTACAAAAGCAAGGAAATTCCCAATTTTTTACACTTTTATTGTCATTAAGGGTATGCGAGCACAACAGGGCTATGTATTATACTGGTAGGAATTTTTCTTCAGCGCACCTCACACACTTCATCCACTCATGCATAGAGATTTATACTGTAGTGATGTGATAATGAAATGGTTTGGTTGATATGTAGTCATTTTTCATGGAATCATAATTACTGTTTGTCTCTTTTGCTAGCACTAGTTGGAATAAGGAAAGGGCGCTATTTGTCCGTCGATCTTATCCCCATTTTCTGTTTGAGTCGCAAGGCTCGCAGTAAATTAAGGTTATAAAAAGGGTTAATTATCAAGTTATCGAAACTATTCAGATAATTAGATATTTACGTTAAATATACGATACAAATGTATATATAATAATAATAATAACAATATATAACTCACTAAAAGGTCCATCTAGTGTCCGTTACAAGGTGGGTGTTATTCCATTCCCACAAAAAATAATGAATCAATACAATAAAATAAGAAATCGATCGACCGGCGTAGATTGATTCTTTAACTAGTAAATGATTACTTTTTTGTTGTTTTATTTTATATTGTTTTTATACTTTCGCTGGAAAAAAAAACATAATTTAATCTGATCTGCTCATGTATTTCGTTTAAGCAACATCGATTAGCAATTGATTTTTTTGTAAATGAATTATTTGCAAAAATAACAAACGTGACGTTTTTATAAGAATATAATTAAAACTTGTTTTGGCAATAAAATATGATTTATTGGAAGAAAGCTCAGTCGAATCGATGAATGATTCGTATAAATAGCCAGTATCATCCTCACGATATTTGATATTTCGGGTTTGTTTTTCTTACTGGAACTTGGAGTATTATTCAAAAGAAACAAGGTGTTAAATACAACAAATAAGTATGTATTTGTCATGAGGAGATGTAGTTTGCCTGAAGCATTGCGTGTAATATTTATAAAGAGAGGTCATAAAAGGCTATCACAATGCAAGAAATGGAAATATGTCAGTGTTGAGAAGAAGGGCAAAGACGAAATGATGTTTCATAGTAAATCTTATTTGTTTAATTAAAAGCTCTACACAGTAATCTAATGTGTGTACCTGTTCCATAATATATTTCGTGGTAATATCTGTTTATCAAATTATGGGTGTTTCAAATATCTTGAAACTCGTGTGCAGAACACATTTAAAAATCACTTCGTGTTTTGTCCTCCTTCTCAACACAAATGTATTTACATTTTTTTGCATTGTGATAGCCTTCTATGACCCTCTATATACATATTATACGCAATGCTTCAACCTAACTATTTCTTATTACAAATGATATATTTAATAATATTGGTATATAAAAACAATGGTCAATGGTATTTAACATTTTTGAAACGTAAATATAAAAGACAACGATCAGATGATCGTTGTTTTCAACAAACGACATTTATATCCGAAAAATAAAGTGTTGAGCATATTTCATTTGCAGGTGCGTGCGTAGTGCTATCCATTGACAACTGAAGTTCAGTTAAAGATGAATTATTATGTAAACAATTGACTAAAATAATTATCCACCTTGATAGAGGTTTTGTTGAGTGTTATACGCACGGAAATAAATGTCATGTGAACGCTGCAGTTTTTTTTCGGTAAAAATGTAAAAGTCTACTTGATGACGACTTCCGGTTTTGTGAAATCGGATATTGACAACCGCTGTTTATCAAGAAGCAATCCTTTATGATGTTATACCGCTTAGATTTTGGCAGGAGTTTTAATTTTACTAGTTTCTAAAACATTTCGTTAAGAGAGTAAACCAAATTTATATTGACACTAACCTTAAGTCCGAATTGCAAGGACGTAAAACCACGCATAATCTCCTACAAAGTAGCACTCCAACCTAAACTTTGATATGATGATTTATAATTAAAAAAGCATTCCAATTATGAAAAAGAATGTTCCATTTGATTATTTTTAATTAAAAAATGTTAATTATAAAAACCAGTTTTATTTTCTAATGAATCAATAATTAAAAAAGAAATAATGGTGAAAACCAATGATTAATTGCACAAAGGATAACATATCCGACGTAAAATATAATGGGAAACTGTTTTGGTAAACCATGTCAATTTCTGATTTCAAAACCGCAAGCCGTCATTAATTAGACCTTTTCACTATAATCTTTTTTTTTTCATAGAACTGCTGCTAATTTCTTTGGTCTCGCCTATCATGACGCGATATTGACGAAATGTTGTCAGTGTCGTTCTTATTACAAATTTTAAAAAGAAAAAGAATGGACAGAACTGGTTGCTTTCATAGTTGGCTCTAGATCGTTTTGGCCAACATGAGAAAGGGTTCGTTGTTAGTTTGTTTTATGGTAATTTTCTCCAGACAAGGAATGTAGTTACTTGATGTAAGGAGTTAAAAATTACTACTTCAAAGTAAAAAAAACTAGCCAACGATAAGCTTTAGATAGATAGACCTGGAAAACAGAAATCTTTCCCCTTTGCTCGAAATTCAAGTCCAGACCTTCGTGTGACAATGTAGATCTCTCGGATCGAACTTTCTTTTTCTTTTCCAAACCGGTTCTTTCATAGACAACTTCGTATTTTATGCGCATGCATTTTGTGCAGGGTGTCTGCCCATGTCATCATCGGCCTACATCGCGGTCGCTTCCCGGCGACTTCTAATGCAAAGACAAGTTTCGCAACGGTGTCGTTGTTGGCCTTCAGTACATGTCGAAACCGTCTGAGCCGCCATTTACTCATCTTCCCCGCAATCGGTGCGATACCGTAGCGCCTTCACAGGGTCTTCATTGAAGGATTCGGGTTAGAACATTTTCGTTTCCATAACAACAATATTCACTCCGCCTTTTTGTTTTTGGTAAGCACCTGGTGGTATACAAAGCGACATGTCTCACAAGAGTCCGGTTGATCTTTGTACTTTGTACTTTAGACGATCGGTGATCTTGCGCTCACAGAGAATGCGCAACTTGAGCAAAGGATCATGTCATTGTCGTATCAGGTCGTATGACGAGCAAAATATAGTACAATTAATAGAAGTAATAGTACAGTTCAAGTTTCAGACAGACATATAGCAAATCTCAATTAGTGATTTATTGCAGAGTATTGTAGAGTTCAATGGCGAAGATGACCCCCTTAGATATTCAGACGATTATACAAACATGAATTTGTTCAAGAGTAACCTGTACTGGAAAAAACCTGACCCACTAGAACATTTACCCGCAATTTAAACTTTACAAACCACACCTTCCTTAACACTGTATCCGCTCTCCCATATATATATGAACATGAAACATATATGTATGTTGATAATAAATATTTATTAAAAAAATAATTATTAAAGCTCCGTTCAAGTTGAGTACCTTGAGAGAAATATAAAAAGTTTCATATGAAGCAATATTGCAAGAAGTGTCTCCCTTGGAAGATTGAACACTTTTTGAAGCCTTACTATATTTGTAAATAAGATATATGATTTATTTCTATTAGATTAAACAATACTATCACGGTGGCTGTACTAAGCTAAGCTTTATTCAACTAACAACTGTTTGGACAAATGGTGTCGCGCATGGCGAGCTTTGATACAAGTCACCTGGACGACTTCCGGTTCCGCTAGTGTGAATGGAAGCCCATATACAAGTACTACAAATAAGTGGTGTGAATGGAAGCCCATATACAAGTACTACAAATAAGTGGTGTGAATGGAAGCCCATATACAAGTACTACAAATAAGTGGTGTGTATGGAACCCCATATACAAGTACTAATAATAAGTGGTGTGTATGGAACCCCATATACAAGTACTACAAATAAGTGGTGTGAATGGAAGCCCATATACAAGTACTACAAATAAGTGGTGTGTATAGAAGCCAATATACAAGTACTACAAATAAGTGGTGTGTATGGAACCCCATATACAAGTACTACAAATAAGTGGTGTGAATGGAAGCCCATATACAAGTACTACAAATAAGTGGTGTGAATGGAAGCCCATATACAAGTACTACAAATAAGTGGGGTATATGGAACCTCATACGCAAATACTACAAATACGCACTGTGACATTCTTCCTTGCCAGAAAGAAAGAGAAAATAGTAGCTTCAATATTTTACTCTACGTTTACTTGTTTGTTTTGGTTGTTACTTTATTTTCTCACTAATTTTATCCAGTATTAAATTTCTTTTTCGATGAATAGTAAATGTACTTTTTTAAAAATAGTTAGTGTACTTTTTTTTCTTCTTTTTTTTTAAACTAAGCTACTCCAGCCAATATCCATGTCGATTGGAAAGCTTTGATACCCGACTGGATCGCCTTAGTTCAGGCTGGGACAACGTGTCATCATGGGCCCCGTTATGACATGGTATGTTATCCTGTACTGGCACGAAATGGTTCCCTCTATTTTGTTCCTCAATAAAAGACCTTGAGACTGTCTGGGCTTCGGGAACAGACACAGTAGAGTTTCGTATATTTGGGTACCTAATGTTTCCATAGGTCGGGTTACTGTAAGGGAGCTCAACTTAGTTTACATATTACTTCCTTAGCAATACCGGTCCAGGGGTCATTAGCCAAGAGGGAAGCGAGTTTCCTTGAGATGAACGCCGCTGGAATGTGAAGAAACGTTAATGTGGTATGGCGTTATATGCTGTACACAACAATGATCTCTGTTAGTGGAGCACCTCGGCAAGTACCAGTTCCCAATGTTTTTCAGACAGGTTACACGATCTAAGAGCTAAACGAATCGCCTTCCATATAATACCATAAATTCTCTCTACCTGTCTGTTCCGGTTGGATGATAAGGAGTGGTATTACTAGTGGCAACTCTTTTCTGGGAGAGATAAGATTTCAGTTCCTTGGATATGAAAGATGTGCCTCAATCTGAATGTATATAACGTGGTATTCCACATAGGCTAATTAGCAAATCTAAACATTTGATCACTGTTGTCGTCTGCATATTGGGACATGGAAAAGCAACATGGAAACGACAGTATCCATAAACTAAAATAAATACATAACAATTAGTTGATATACTAGGCAGAGGACCCTTGAAATCAACACTTAGGCATTCCATAGGTTTTGTTGCTTTTATAAGACTTCCTTCTGGTAAGCGATAGAATTGAGGTGTTAGTTCTGCGCAAATCCTGCAAGAAGCACATATCTTCTTTACCTCTTCTGTAGAAAAATAGAGATGCCTTGCTCATACAAATGAAGCAGTTTAGTTATCCCCAGATGACACAGTCCATTGTGGATGTCAGCGAGTGTGGAGGTATTAAAAGTTGAACAAGTGTATGTTCGGGAAAATGTGTCAGAGACCACATTATCCTTACCAGGACGATACTTGATCGTGTAACTGAATGCGGAAAGTTTCAGTCTCCATTCCTGAATATTTGCATTCTTAATTTTAGTACGCCTTTTACTATCGAACATAAAGGCTACTGACCACTGATCGGCAATCAAAGTAAAATGGCGTTGCGTCAGATAGTAGCTCCATCTTCAATAATGGCAGTCGCTTCTGTTTCGACGATGTGGTATTTTAGTTCACTGCCTTGTAGTTTTCTAGACATAAACGACACAGGGCGTCCTACTTGATTAAAAACAGCGGAAATAGCAACATCGGACGCGTCTCACTCTACCTCAAAGGGCAAGTTTTCATCCACCGTTGGTAGAGTAGCTTTTTTCAGCTCTCTTTTCAGCAAGTCAAAGGATTTTAAGGCCTTCTCTTTCAATGAGAATTTTCTCGCGTTTTTTAGCGGTCCAATTTTAATCTGATCGTCCTTGCTAAAACGTCCGGATTTGGCAGCTATTGATTTGCAGCTTGAAGATACATTTTGAAAAAGAGACGGCCTTTCTATTTTAAGATTACTACTAGTACTGCAAGAATCCAGGAGAACACTTAACCTTTTCTCATTAATAGTTGCATGCATTGCAGCTTTAGCGAGCCATTGTTGTATGTTAGTAAGTGTGGTCAGTAAGTAGGAACTGACTAATGTTGTCACTGAACTTAAGGAAGACTTAGATTTGCACATGCGAGCATAATGTACTTTCTTACAAGTAGCCTCGCAGGCTGGACAGCTATCTTTTGAATGGTTGAAGAAACCACAGAAGATACATTTACGATTTTTATGTGTGGGATCCATAGCTGATAGATTGAGAGCAACTGGAGGGTTAAAATAATCATTTTCACATACCTGTGGTGATTCTGGGTTCACACCCGTAGCCAGGTGGGCACCCGGAGTTACATACGCATTGCTATTACGCTGGGCTATATTTCACGCAGAGGCTTGATTGTGCGCCGTTAGAAGTAGCCACTATCGTATCGCAAGCGAGGATATTCCAGTAATGAATGTGTTACGCATTGCCTCGTTGCCACACTCCTCCACACTGTGGTCGTGGAAGTTGCAGTTTGTTTTTTAATTTTTCTAACTCTCGAAAAAAAACCCAACTCGTCCATGGATTATCTTAGCTTCTGCCGTCTGGTTGCTAGTAAATGTCTTGCAAATACTTCGTTTGGTGTTTTAATGAGCAATCTGTCCAGTTTTCCTATGGCAGCATACAAGTTTACACACGTTTCTATGAACTTAAAAAGACTAGAGCTCATACATCTTAACGGGTCACGGTATTTGTTGGGTATCCTTTCTTGATAGTCTTCAAGATCATTAATTAATATCGTACGCCAGTGTCGGTATTCTTTGGCAGCTGTTGGTTGACTAGGATCAATGTCTAGGCATTTCGGTTTCTATGTCACATCCATATTTTAGGATCAGGGTAAACGTCCAAAATGTAGTTGAATAAACTGTACTAGCACACAAATACTTGTTACTTGGAAGGTGATGGTGTCGAACACTCTGTGGCAGCTTACTATATATTCGATTGTAAAGACATGAATAGACTTTAATTCTCCATTGTTCCGCGTAGCTGTTAGGTTAATCGCATGGACAAAATGGTATTAAAAGGTGACCGGTGTCTAGGTTTCGAACGGTGCGACAAGCAAAACAGTTATCTCCACACTGACGATTCTCGAAAATGATAAAACATATGATAATTTTTAAATATTTATTATAATATTTCTATATTTATATATATATATAGATAGATGATGATGATGATGATGATGATGATGATGATGATGATGATGATGATGATGATGATGATGATGATGATGATGAGTAAGAAGAAGAAGAAGAAGAAGAAGAAGAAGAAGCTCTGGGACCTTGAGAAGGCTTGTTGCCACTCGGGCCCCAGAGGGGACCAATGGCCCTTATCAGCGGGAAATCGTTGGTAGGTGGCTGTTGCGATTACCGCAAGGTCATCAGCGGTGATGAACGAAAATAGGTGGAGCATACTGGAGGCCTGAGGAGACTTGTTGTCACTCAGACTCCAGGGAATACCACAGGTTGTCGGCAGTGGGTGACCACTGACGATGACCAGTGTGATAACTCCTAGTGAGTAAATAATAATAATAATAATAATAATAATAATAATAATAATAATAATAATAATAATAATAATAATAATAATAATAATAATAATAATAATAATAATAATAATAATCTAGGTAAAACATCCACAGGGTAGTAATCCAAAAAATTTCAATCGGGTTTATAAAAAGTGCTCAATATCAAATAGAGCTTTTATATATGATTATTTTTATTTACACAGACATGAAAAATCTGAAACACTAGCATGTCGATGTTATCGATCAACAGTTATTATAAACTGAGATCTCATCAGGGAGAGTTAGAATCCAATCTTAACTTTAGATCATATTTGAAAAGAACCAAAATATGTAAGATCGGATTCTAACTTTGCCTGATGAGATCTCAGTTCATAATAACTGTTGATCGATAACATCGACATGCCAGTGTCGCAGATTTTGTACATGAATGTGTAAATAAAAATAATCATATATATATATATATATATATATATATATATATATATATATATATATATATGATTATTTTTATTTACACATATATATATACTGGTGATACCAGATCAGGCTGCCCTGTGGCTCCCTGAGACGAAATTCACCTACATTGACGTTTTTTTTTTAGTTTTTTTGTTTTTTTGTTTGTAAAACTTAATTATGTTCTACAAAACCAAAAACAAAAACAACAGCCCCTCTCCCTTTCTCCCTCCCCTTTTTTATTTTTATTTTTCCTACCCTACTCCCGGTTCTGGATATGACCTTAAACTACATTCGATGGTGAGATCCGGCTTACGGACTGGTGGGGTTGTGGAGCCTCCTCTTAATTACCATTGCTCCCAGGTCCACCCTGACCCGGAGTGGTAGTACCTGTTAGGGTCCAAACTATGGGTTAAATAGAAACAGATATTAAAAGGGGAAAGAAACAAAAAAGAGAAGAAAACAAGACCAGATTCGGCATTAAATAACCCAAAAAGGGTTGATATGCCGTAAAACAAAACTACCAAACTACCAAACTAATCCAGGTAAAACATCCACAGGGTAGTAATCCAAAGAATTTCAACCGGGTTTATAAAAAAGTGCTCAATATCAAATAGAGCTTTTATATATGATTATTTTTATTTACACAGACATGAAAAATCTGCAACACTAACATGTCGATGTTATCGATCAACAGTTATTATAAACTGAGATCTCATCACGTAAAGTTAGAATCCGATCTTAACCTTAGATCATATTTGGAAAGAACCAAAATATGTAAGATCGGATTCTAACTTTGCCTGATGAGATCTCAGTTCATAATAACTGTTGATCGATAACATCGACATGCCAGTGTCGCAGATTTTGTACATGCATGTGTAAATAAAAATAATTATATATATATATACATATATATGTATATATACATATATACATATATATATATATATATGTATATATATATACATGTATATATATATATATACATATATACATATATATATATATATATATATATATATACATATATATATATATACATATATATATATATATATATATATACATATATGTATATATATATATACATATATATATATATACATATATATATACATATATATATACATATATATATATACATATATATATACATATATATATACATATATTTACATATATATATATATATATACATATATATATATATACATATATATATATATATACATATATATATATACATATATATATATATATATATGATTATTTTTATTTACACATACATATATATATCACGTAGTAGTTCTATGTGAAAACAAAATATCATAGCCGTAATTTTTAAATTAAGAAAAAAGTGTCATAACTGAATATAAAAAAAACTGGTTTGGTTCGTTCATTCTTTTCCTTCTCAATCGAATAACGGATTTGTAAATTAATAATCGCTCGCTTCAATTCGACTCGCGAGATTTCCTCCCTTCTTATTCGCACCGTCTCCCTTTTTCTCTTCTTTGTCAAATTCGGCCAATGCATGAAACTAAAGACTCCGATAATTCGCGCAATATCCTCATAATTACAGAGAATTTCCCAGCAAACAAACATGGCGCCGAACATTACACAGAACAACTAAAGGAGGCCAAATTCAGATTTTTTTGTTGTTCGCAGAGCAAAAATAGTTTTTTTTTCAATAGCTAACTAATGATGTGGGAAAATAGCCTTGGCGCATTGTACGTTGTCGAGGCTGTTTCGTTCGCTTTTCACGCTGCGATGACTCTCGGTAAAGAACGACTAATAGGCATAGACAAAGACACCGAGAGAGATAGAAAGAAAGAGAGAGAGATAAAGAGCGATAGGAATAGAAAGAAAGAGAGAGAGAGAGAATATATACTATATATTATCTCTCTCTCTCTCTCTCTATATATATATATATATATATATATATATATATATATATATATATATATATATATATTATAGAGACAAATATTCGAAAATAACTGATAGGCCGAGAGAAATGAATGAACGTGGAAATAGGGAAACACAGAAAGAGAAGAAGATGGAGATGGGGAGATGATTATATAGAGACAGGAGAGAAAACGACTGATGGGTCAAGAAAAATAAATGCACACAGAGAGAGAGAGAGGGTGGGAGAGGGAGGAGACTTGATAAAAGAGAGGGTGGTGATATAGATGACTATATATAGACAGAGCAGAGATCGACAGATAGGTCCAGAAAAAGAAGTGTTCAAGAGGGAGAAGAATAGAGAGAGAGGGAGAGAGAGAGGGAGAGAGAGAGGGAGAGAGAGGGAGCGGGAGAGGGGGGATTAATATATACAAACAGAACAGAACGACTAAGAGGTCCAGATAAACAAATGTACAGAGATATAGAAAGAGAGGGGGGGGGGGCTGGAGAAAAGTCGATGGCGACAGAGATGTAGAGAGAGAAAAAAAAAGAGAACAAATAATAGACGGAGAAATAGAAATCTGGAAAAGTAAAGAAAGAAAGAGAGGGGATAGAAACAAAGAGATATAGAGAAACAAAGGGCGGTAACTAGTAATAGTAACAGAGAAAGAAATGTAGAGACAGAGAGAGAGGGGGAGGGGAGAGGGGGAGAGAGAGAGACGAAAATATAGATGGTAAATAAGAGCGCGACTGATAGGCACTGAAAGGGGAGAGAAATACTGCTGAAGAGAGAGAGGGGGAGAGATTGAGAGAGAGAGAGCGATTGAGAGAGAGAGAGACGGAAACGAAGATCTAGATACAAAAGAGGGATAGTCTTACGTGACAAAGTCGAATTTCAAATCATTTGACGATTATGTGTGACCAATGAAGGGTAAAGCAGAATTTTACTAATAAAAAAAGATTTTTAAGTGCAACGTATTTGAAATTAAATCATTTTTATTTTATTTTATCAATACGTTAATATAGATGATTGGAAGTATGAAACTATACTTATGGTAAGTAAGCTAAACAGAAACATTTGTTTCATTAGCGTGGGAAATCAATTAGCCTTATGATTTTACTCGAGAACGAAAAAAACGTTTCTGTGCAGCTTACTTTCCATAAGTATAGTTATACTACTATGTGTGTGTGTATGTGTGTTAGTTGTTTACTATTAAAGTGAAAGTAGTAGCAGAGTTTTTTTAACGAATGGGTCACCGCTTATCAAGTCCCAGGAGCCATCCGAGGATAAGTGGGTGAGTTTAGCTCGGGGTAATAGATTCTAGATAACTGTTGTGTTGTATCGCAAAGACCATTGGCTTTTATACTTAAAAGTACAAGGGTTTTTATTGCTAAGTTTTATATACGTTGATGTGTAGTTTCCGTTATTTTATTTAACCAACATATATACATTAACAAAGTGTTTTTTAAAAACAAGAGCAATAATCATAAAGTTCGTTATTTGCCTTTAGCATGAAAGGGCTGAGCTTTTGGCTAAGATCAAAGTGTAGTATCTGTTCCGATGGATACTACACCCCATAGACCGATACCGTCTTGGCCTTCGGGTCTTGATGACGCCGGTCTGTGGGTTTGTCCTGTGCAGTTCTAGGATGTCCACCCTCACAGGCTTCGCCTCCCCTCTTTAGGGAGGAGTAAGTTTATTGCTTACTGCCTGAGACGCCCCTACCGAGGAATGCCGACGGGGCTGTCCAGGCATTATTTGTAGGCCAGAGTGATCACCTTCTCGGGCGCTGGCTTTTCAAATCCCACTTTCCCGACATTGTGTCACATCTTACCTTGTGGGAGGAATATAAATAAAATCATGAAGACTGAATCTATTTAGGGGAGAGGGGGTCGATGGTCATCCAATTTTGTCAAAGACTTTTGCGCTTAACCTACGCTAGACACTCTCACCCAGATACAGCATTCACTTTGTGGATTGATCTTACTTTGATGATCCCCAATTAGTTTTTTTTTTTTAAATATTTACGAAAAATGTATCTGGAAGTTGAACAACATTTACAAATATTCAAAAAAGGAAGAAAGAATGTAGTTTACTAGGTCTCTCTTACCCCATTACTAAATGTTAGGGCTCTAACTGTTTTTCTGGTGCTCCGAAAGCAAGCAAGTCGGTTTCTAGATGGGAGTGGGAGCTAAGCGGGATGTCAAAAATAAAACAGATCGGGGTGGAATATGAGAATGGGTGGTGTCCTCCAAGATATAATACAACAGTTATGCGGTGATTGAGGGTAAAATCAATGTGGGGAGTGAGCATCTTTGGAGGATATTTAGTGCCAAAAAACAAAAGAGGGTCAACACTCATTCACCATACTAGCTAAGGGTGCTTTTAAATTTGAGGGGTGGGTTCTTCGGAACCCAGTACCGTGTGTATCATAAGTATCTATTAGAAGATCTAAGATGTTTTTTTTTAATTGTTTTTGTTAAGTTCGTATGTACATTTCAGTACAGAGAGTTTTTAAAAAGTTGTTTGCAATGTTTTAATCACATTAAAACTTTAGTAAGTATTAAAATGTCATCAACATATCGTAAATAAATGAGTGGTTAAATATTGTGTTTTCCAGCTTTGACATGTAACAATTACTAAACGTGGACTCAACACAGAACCCATTGCGACGCCATCTTTTTGTATGAAGATGTTGCCGTGATGGTCATGAAATGGAATTTCAGTGGTGTAGGCTAAATGAATGTTACGAAGGATGTTAAAGTTTATTTTGACGAGCGGATATGTTTTTATGTCGATTGTTTCATTTACAGATACGTTAGTGAATAGATTTTCTACATCACAGGATAAAATGACTCCGTGGTTGAGTTTTTAGGCTCGTAGCGTTTGAATAAGTTCGTGGGTTGATTTAATACTTCATTAAGTTGAGATATATATGGAGTAATCTTTTCATAATATGTAATGTAAAACAATTAATATTAAAAAATTGAAAACGTTGAAGTAGGCGGCACAGCAAGCCCATGAAGGGGCACAGCAAGCTTATAGAACGGGTGGGGATGACGTCACTTGATAGAGGCTGACTGGTTTCCGAGAGAAGATAATTAGTCTCGCTAGTCTACCAAAACGTTAATATAATTAAGCGATGCGCTTAAAATATAATGTACTCTCTCTTTCTTTTCCTGACCCATTGACTTTTCAGCTACACGACGATCAGTTAGTTGAATATAACTTGCATTCCTCTATGAAATTGTTGTTCGATTTAATTGCATGATAATTAATGCAATAAGTACGCGTGGCTTCTGTTTCGGACAGGATCACACAGATGAACAACGCGTGCACAACACCCCCGTGGCACACAACGATGGTAAGGATTTTAATTTGATTAAAATAAAAATAAAAAGCAACATAATTACATAGGGCCATATTAATGACACCCCTATGACACCCCTATGCCTATGTAACAGTAGAACTTTAACCATGAATCACTCATCACCCCTCAATATGAAAAACTTCCTCCATTAATTCTTGTATGTAAATTACAGAAGCGAATGTTTAAACCGCTATAAAATGGCAATTATAAAACATCTAATAAATTGGAATAAATTGATCACCTTATCCAAAATAATTTCCATCAATGAATTAAAAACATTAATAGTGGGGCGGCTAAATGCAATATAAGTATGCAAATAACTATACAAGCACCAATATTGGCATGATGACTCCATAAACATATTCTGTCCGCCTAGCCACCTAAAGATCCAAGATGGCGACCATTTTTCAAGATGGTCACCATCAGGAGCTCGCGATAATGATGTTCCTTATAAATTGGTATTTATTAAACGGATTGTAGTTATCTTGGTGTCAAGTTGTATATTTTGGGGCATGCTGAATTCATTTATGACACTTTAGAAAACATTTAAGCCCCACTTACATGACTATTAATAAAATAAACCAAACATTACAACATTAAAAAAACATTTTATTAACGACATATCACATACTAAATTAATAAATGTCGTAAATGTTTAGTAACCCCTATGGAGTCATCACGCCGATGTTGGTGCTTGTATTACCATCAAACTACTTGCCACTATAAATCACTGCATGGATATGATTCGAAACACAGTGTTTTCTAAACCCTACCCATAAACTCTAACCCTACCCCTAAACTTTAACCCTAACCCCTAAACTCTAACCCTAACCCCTAAACTCTAACCCTAACCCTAACCCTAAACTCTAACCCTAAACTCTAACCATAACCATAACCATAACCCTAACCCTAACCATAACCCTAACCCTAACTCTAACCCTAACCTTAACCCCAGTTATAGCTGCTGACCAGCCACTCTTTGCTTTTGTTAAGCAAATCCAGTGGCGGTGGGCAGAAGAGTATAGTGAGAACAAGTTTGTCATCATATTTGGGCGATTACACATAGAGATTGCAGCACTGAAGTCATTAGGACCCCCCCCCCCAGAAGGCAGTGGATGGACCAGTGCTATTGCTAAAGCAGTGGTAACGTCATGCGGTATAGCAGAGTTATTTCTGGCTGTATCAAGTGTCGCGAGAACAAGACTTGTCCATCAGATCACAGCATGCAGCCTGTATACACTGATGAAGAAAGCTCATCGTGACTATTTTTCAGATTACGTGATGTCAGGCAACTATCATATTTCCTTTGAAGACTGGCACCAGAGGCAGTGTAGTGACAGTCCAGAGTTACAGTTTTGGAATATTCCTCTTGACTGTTCGTTTAGGGAAAGAGATTTCGAACTCTTCCCAGAAGTCCTGGCAGAGCTGATTCCGAAATTATTCGCAAACAACAACATGAACTGAGTCAGCTCCATATATGCTAAAAGTCACAGCTGACTTAAATTCTTCAATCCGAACTGACTTTACTAGAAAGAAAACCAGAAGGAAATGCCATCATCATTGATGGAGCAGCTTTCAACAATGTCACACATCCACGGAGCTCGAAATCATTTGACAATTATGCTAAAGAAGATATCCTGCCGAAAGTGAAGTCCTATGCCGTCAAATACGAAAGCGTGGACGTTGTATTTGATGTATACAAGACGTTAAGCCTGAAATCTGAAACCAGAACCAAGAGAGGACGAGGGATCAGGCGAAGAGAAACAGGAACTGCCAAGACGCCCCAAAACTCGAGATGCTTTCTGCGAGATGATAGCAGCAAGACAGAACTGATTAATTTGCTCGCAGACATAATGTGTGATGCTGACACAATAAGCACCATCATCGTGGCAAGAGGAGATGATGTCATCAGCAACAAAGTTAGGTCCTTCGATGCCGTGGCCTCGTGCTCCCATGAGGAGGCTGACACCCGAGTATTTGTACATTCTAGAGATGCAACATCGCTAGGTAGCAAGTCTATTACTATTTTAATCAAATGACACTGTCGTCGTTATAAAAGTGTCGACCATGCCATCCTTACAAGAGCTTGGCCTAGAAAAGTTGTTGATAGTGTTTGGACAAGGAGCGAGTGCTCGGTGGAATCGTGTTCACGGAGTGGTTTCTTCAATAGGGCCGGAGAAGGTCGCCGGTATCTTGTTCTTTCATGCTTTCACAGGATGTGATGTGGTCTTTGGTTTCCATGGCAAATGGAACAAATCTGCATGGCAGACATGGAATGTATGTGAGGATGTTACCGAAACCTTCAAGAAACTCAGCAACTGTCTGCAAAAAGTTTTAGATCATGACCTGCAGAAACTGGAAAATTTCGTTGTCCTAATGTACAACCGCCCCAGTGTAGCTAGCTGAATTAACGAGGCGAGGCTGGATCTTTTTGCCCGCAAGCAAAGGACTTATGATGCGATTTTACCACTCAGAGCTGCCTTGAGGGAGAACGCTAAACATGCGGCCTGACAAGGTGGAGTCATATTGGGTCAGGCGATTGTCCCAAATCCAGAAACAAGGACCCCTGCTGACTGGGATTGGATTCAAAGTCACATCGGACAACCCAACCACCAATAGTTGCAGGCTGCCAAGAATTAACCAAATGCGGCTGCAAGAAAGACTGCCTCCAAAAAATGCACCGGACTTCCTTGTACCGCTTGTCGAACATTTGAAAGATAACTGTGAATAATGTGTGTATTATTCTTTTAGTTTTAATGTCATGTTCAACACAGTCAGTCAGTAAGACTCTATAATCATTCAGTCCATCAATTTAGTATGTAATATGTTGTTAATAAAATTACTTCGATGTTGTAATAGTATTTTATTTATTTTATTAATAGTCTTGTAAATGATGCTTAAATGGTTTCAAGAGAATCATAAATTAATTTAGCATGCCCCAAAACATACAATTTGACACCAAGATCACTATAATCGGTAGAATAGATAGTAATTTATAAATATCGTTATCGCGAGCTCCTGATGGTGTCAATCTTGAAAAATGGCCGCCATCTTAGATAGATTTTTTTAGGTGGCTAGTCGGACAGAATATGTTTAGTATACCTTATTGAGTCATCGTGCAAATTTTGGTTCTTGTATAATCAAATGCATGATTTTTCCACTAGCCGCCCCACTATAAACAAGTCTTAATTAACAAACAATTTCCCAATTACTTTGTAGATAAACAATATAAATTAACCATTAGAAACCTATCTAAAACTATTAAGTACCAGCTCAGCAATTCCTACTATATTAACATATTCTATCGAAACCAGATGCATCATAATTTTTAATTAGACAAAAGTTATTAAAAACATAATACACAAACATATATCTCACGTAAATAGTAATTAAAAAAAATCAGATTTATTATTTATCATAAAAAATTCAAAACCTATAAACTCATAATCAACAATAACAATTCTCTGGCAAAAAACTAGTAAAACGAACCAACGTAATATATCAGTTCCAATGCTCGTTGGAAGAATGTATCTCCTCCAATAATAATATTAAAACTAATATATATGTATTTGAAGACATTTAACTGTATGATATATTTTCTAATCAAAATTAATCAAAGATTCGCCGCTGGAAGCCTGTAAAACATGATAGCACCAAAAGAGTAGTTAAGGCATATAATACTTCATCAATTTAAAAAGGAATTCTCTAGTCACACCGACTCGAAGTCGCTCCAGACAAGGCATGAAGCCACTTGCATGTAAGGCATTAGAAAAACGAAAGATGAATAAAGTGGCCTTAATCTTGAAAATATCAAGGCTATCGGTACGAGGAACACAGTCAGCAGGAAGAGAGTTCCACAAAACTGGAGTTCTTGGATAGAAACTAGTGAAATAAGATGTATTATAGCTATATATCTGAACAGCGAATTGATGAAGACCACTAGATCAACCAGTCAAATGAGCTGAAACAAAAGAAGCGGGGAATAAGTCAGACATATATATCTCTTTATATTGATCCCAGCCAATATGTCTATTAACGATTATTAATATCTATGTAGCCTCTTTATAATAAAGAGCAATATATATTTACTTGCATATATATATATATATATATATATATATATATATATATATATATATATATATATATTCGTCCCGTCACACAAACGTTTGTAAACTGCACACTGTAACCATTTCAAGTATTTACGGAAATTAAGAAATCAAATAGCAAATCAGGCAACCCCCACTTTTAATCTATTCCTGTAATAAGACGTTTTCTATACTTTTACTTTTTGTGTTCTATACCGATTAATACGTTTTTTTTCTCTTATTAAACTCCCCAGTTAAACACGTTGTCTTTCATTTTTTAACTTCATTGATTCAGGAGTTAGTTTTTATTAATATGAATATCAGCGTAATATTTTTCAGCCATTTTTGACGGAGGATGTATACTCGTACATACGCACGCAGTGTTTCACGCATCACATAATAATCGAAGTTACATTTATCGAAATGCAAACTTTTAACATTTGTTGAGTAATTTTATGATAAAACTGGTAACAACGATTCAGTTACAAGCATCACTCAAAAATATCAAGGGGCGTCCTAGAACACATAAGCTAGGTAGCCACGTTTCAGTCGAATGCATATTTGAAGGTCGGCGTGCTAGCCTAGGGTTATTTTAAAGAAACCTCAAACAGGGTAAGTCTGGAACTATTACTGCATTAAATGCAGTCTGCACCAAGAAGATCTAAGCGTTAGCAACAACTTTGCATGCCATGTTCACCAACTCACTCGACTGAACGACGGACACCAGGCGCATGACTCTTAGGGCGCCTCATGATTTACATCTAAGGTTAAATTGTGACAGATTCTTTTATATTTCAATAAATGTAATCAGCCCCTGACCCATGGTCGCAATGAACCATTCTTATGCTTGTTTCACAAGCACTTCCACGGAATGTATTCTGAGTAATATACTGCATTTATATCTCTTCAACATTTTAACTGGTTAATTAGGAAGATAAAAAAATATTATTCTTAACTTCTTTACTAACCCAACGTTTGAGAGGTAAGGAATAACTTTAATGGAATCTCTATGTATCTTATACATAAATCAAGTATTAACTCCAGGAACGAGTCCCTTGATTACTGAATACTTTGAGTGAAGTTAAATGAATATCTCTGCACGTCTCTTTGTCTCTCATATATATATATATATATATATATATATATATATATATATATATATATATATATATATATATATATATATATATAGTCTAAAGAAGCTTTGAGTTATTTTAAACAAAAAGACAAAAAAAAGGAAAATGCAGTTTAAATTCCCAGAGAGACTAACTAAATCCAAAATAGTGTAGACTTAACATTTGTTGGAAAATTCATGAATAAATAATATATAATAGTAAGTAAATTAAATAAAAAGGGGGATTAAGTATCTAACAGTGAAACAAAAGCAGGAGACCTTAACGTAAGCATATAATATTAACACGGGGATCTTCAGCTGTTTACCATGTAACTGTTTCGGAGATTTAAAAACAGGACAGTTATATGCATGGCTCTCCAATGGTACAGATAAAACTACCATTTCCCCAATAATCAAGTGTCGAAATAATTCAGCTTAAAATGTTACTTATATATACATAAATAAATAATAAAATAATAATAATAATAATAATAATAATAATAATAATAATAATAATAATAATATACTACCCTTAAGACTACCGTGTGATATGGTAATTTGCATATCAAATAAAATTCTTTATAACAATAGTAATACTACTACTACTACTACTAATAATAATAATAATAATAATAATAATAATAATAATAATAATAATAATAATAATAATAATAATAATAATAATAATAAAATACTATCTAAACACTACACCTACGAACCATTCTACGATATGGTAGCTAGAAATAAAATTATATAGGAATTAAGGTTGCATTAATATATATATATATATATATATTTATATATATATATATATATATATATATATATATATATATATATATATATATATATATTGTGTTATATATATGTGTTATAATGAAATAATTCTAAGAGGAAATCCGGGTATAAGAGCTCAATATAATGAACAGAGCAATAATGAAATAAAACTTAGTAACACGAAATTACATAATCATCGATGCAATAATTTATTTCAACCTTGTGGTATTGTCAATCATCCAATTTAGATGATTACATTTTTGAAACTGAACAAAGGGGGAATTCACATTCGACAATTCAAATATAATTAGAGAGAGAGGGAGTAACAACCTATTTAATACATATTTAGAGAGAGGGGGCAATTTGAAGCATATTTAATCTATAATTTTATAGGGAGGGGGGAATTACATAATTTATGACTGAGAGGGAATAAGAAGTCATATATATAAACAGAAATTGGGAAATTGTAAAAAGCGGGTAGGGAGGGTATTCAATATCTCTCAAGAAATCGGGTCGTGGCAAAAATCACCAGTTCGCCACTCTGCCACTGCCCTTTAGAAAGTAGCATCTACTGTCTGGCGACTAAAAATGTATATTGGGGTGGGAGGGACATAAGAAAAAATTTGAAAACAGACACTAGACATCCAAGGTCAGAGACCATATAACGTATATACACATACACAGTCATGTATATACACGTACATACAAACACATATGTACATAAATACATACATACACGCACACACATATATATATATATATATATATGTATATATATACACGCACACACACACATACACATATAGAAACATATACACATATATATACATATATACATATATATATGTACATCTACACACATATATACATATATACACATATATATATACATCTACAGAAACACACACGTATATATATGTAGTCGACATCCATCCACAAATAAAGCAATTAAATTCACGTGTTTTAACGTGTTATTGAAAGAAGACACTCGTAAAACCATACTATTTTAAG
>OY744541.1:73108476-73128476 GCA_963556195.1 Sepiola atlantica
TACGATCGCCATCTTGGATTTCTGCGATGTTTGTGTGACGAATAATTTAATTTCTAATAAATAGCACTTCGAACGGGTTAAAAATACAAACAAATGCCACAGGTAAGTTTGAAAATAACTTTTATCGCCTACAGTTACTTTTATTTGTTGTATATTTGTATTTGAGCGTTTTTAGTCTGCTAAGTAAAGTAAAAGAAACCCAAAACTATTATATTGTATATGAAAATGGAATAGACAAAAATAAATCGACTATAATTACTTATATGAGGTTTGCGAGTGGCAGAAAGGGGTTCTCTGGTCCCTCAATTTTCCTAGGTAAAAAAACGAAACACAAATCTCAATAGTATTCTATAATTTAGAGTATTTTTTTACAATTACTTTTGGCGTGTATGTTCGTAGTTTAACACCGAATATATTTAACATGATTTGCATATCCCAGCCTATGATATTGTTTAATATAACTCTAAGAAATGATTAATGATGCCACATGAGAGAATTGCAATGGTTTAATCTTTTTTATTTTTTGCTTACACTGAAAGGGTATAAAATTAGTAAACATATAATGAATGAATAAATGAATAAATATAATGGAAATATAATGAAACGCAACAAAACATGAAAGAGACGATTATCCTATAAGGGCATGTCTCGTTTTAATAGTGTAACAGGCAAGCGATACCTAATACATACCCGCTAAACAGTTCGAATTACTTGAATAATATGCTCCTCCCCCGGTCGCATAGTTTTGCTAATATATATATATAATATAAGTGTTGATTTTACTAATGAACAGCTGATTGCAACAAGTTCTCCATGACGCATCATCGACCCCCCCCTTAAAGAACGAGTTTATCACTGGGTTATCGCCTCATGTCAACAGAACTGATACTACACTACCATCAAAGAAAGAAAGAATGCGTGAAACACTGGTCTCATAGCGATAAAACAGATACTACACTAACCCCCAAAAGGAAGAAATAATGCCAGAGAAGAGTGTATCAAGACAACAGAACAGATATTAGCCAATATCTCGCAGAAATGGAGGAGGTAAGCCTGGGGTGGTATCATAACAACAGAACATATACTACACAACCACCCAAAATAGTAGTCTCTCCATCTTAGCAAGGGTAAAACAATATTTAATCTAATAGGTCCCTCACTCTTTATAAAGCTCCAGTCAATGTCCATCGCCAATAATGTTGCATCTCTGCTTGTTTACAAGTATTTCATTGGAATCTGATCTGATGACCGTCGGCGTAATTACTCCCGACAAACTCGATAATCAACAAAATAACATCTTTTCACTGCTAAAATTCCAAGATACCGGAAGGCTTTCTACTCTAATAGCTTTGTAAATCTCTTCCTGCTCCCCGTTTCCCTTGCTGTATAAACATGCAAAACTTTAAGTGCAATACGAACAAACATCTCGCTGCACGACTCCTCACTTGGGATGCCCCTATGGATATGGCCCAAAATTCACAGTAGCGCCTAACGTCTAAGTAGCGATGTGCCTTGTTAGAGTTGAATTAAAAAATGTATATATACTACACTACTCTAGAAAGGAGATTGTAATGTCTTAGATGGTGGTCTCGTGACCACAGAACAGGTACTACACTAGACCCTTGCATTGATTGGGCATTAAATATAGTACAATAATATATTAATAGAAGACATTTTGATTCTGTTTTAGTGATGTCTTTGTGCCCTTATTTTCACTAGTCTGTCACATACTTATCCAATATTCCAAATATTCACATTTCATTTTTCTGATATTTTCATTTCATGTGTTAACCTCTCTTTATATATATATATATATATATATATATATATATATATATATATATATATATATATATATATATATAGTCTTGGAATTTTCTCAACAATTAAAACTATATTAAAAAAAACCCAAAAAAACGTAAGTCCCAAGTCGTTCGGTGGAAAATCACTCATGTAACTCAATTTAACTTTTTCAGTTATTATGTTAGTTTGATTCTAACATTATTTAAGGGATCATCAGTTGTTTACCATGAAAAACTCTTTCGGGAATTTAAAATATATATATATATATAGAGAGAGAGAGAGAGAGGGAGAGAGAGAGAGAGACATATATATAGATATATATATATATAGATATAGATATAGATATATATATATACATATACGTTTATATATATATATATATATATATATATATATATATATATATATATATATGTTGAATAATGGCCCTGTGAGGCCGGGCGCATATTAAAGTGGACGTATGAGTGGGTGATCGTTTGGTTTGGATTGCGCGATTTAGTGCGGGTGAACCCGTAAAACTGAGTGCAAAATAGAGCTGTTTTCACAGTCGGAGCTCAAAGGCGTTGACAGAGCCACCACATTGACGAGACCTCAGGTCAAGGGTCAAGGTGCACCTGCGCATAGGGGTTTTGTGACGTCACGGGCTTTTGTGTGGGAAACAGAGTTTAGTGCGTCTGGGTTTTGGAAGCAGGCCGAACAGACGATTTCTCTATGTAGTCTTCACATTATTAGGGGAATGAGATTCTTTCTTCCCCCCTCCTCGAATGGCTAAGAACTTAAGCTAAGAATTAATTACGTTAGAGTAGTAATTGTGTCTCTCGCTTAACTGACGCCTGAAATAAACAGAATCAACATTTAAAAGCTTGTTTGTCTCGTGAATTGAATTATGAAGGTTTTGTTGCAGACACAGCGGACGGCGATGTTCACGGCAGTACAGAAACGAAGAAAGACTCAACCACTAGACGACATCGAGTCGGCGCCCACTTATGTTTTGAAGCATGTCCGTCCGTCCGTCCGTCCGGATTTTTCTCCGCAACTATCCCTTGAATTTCTCTGAAATTTTGCAAGAAGTTGTAACTTTGGTCAGGTTAGAGAGTGACATTCTCCGATTTTTGAAAAAAAATCTGGTTAGCCCCCCCCCCAGGGGGTCAAAAGGCCCCGAAATGGCAAAAAATTACATTTTTTGCCACATAACTTTGCATCCATCCATTCAATTTCTCTGACACTTGGCCAACATGTGGAGGCAATTGTTCTTAATAGAAAATAAGTATCGCTGACCTTGGAAACAATCTGGTTCGCGCCTCCAGGGGGTCAAAAGCCCCCAAAATGGCAAAAAATGACCTTTTGCTCCCATAACGTTTGATCCATCCATTCAATTTTTCTGAAACTTAGCCAAAATGTAGAGGCAATTGTTCTGGATATTAAATGAGCATACTGGACGTCAGAAATAACTCTGGTTCGCGCCCCCAGGAGGTCAAAGTGGGGGGGGGGGTCAAAAATGCCCAAAATTGCCCAAATTTATTGCATTTTGCACTCGCCACATCGAGTTAAATACAGAGGGGGACCACGCATGCGCGGCTTGTTTAAAATCGTAGCAATTTACATCTTTTGTAAAATGACTAGCAAATAGAAGCTTCATCTGGTCGCATAGTTTTGCTAAGCTAGAAGTAGTATATAACTGTGACAGAACTACATACAATATTTAGTTAAAGCAAAATAAATATTAAAATATCATTGTTATAAATCAAATAAAAGTAAAGTACCTTATTTATGGATGTCAAGCGTGAAGGTAGACCCCCATAATATTTTTATAAATAAAATAAACGAAAACCTATTTGCTTTTTATATGTGTGAAAATAAACGCAGACATCACAACATTTTTATGAATAAAATCAAGTCAAGCGTATTTTCTTTTTTTAAAGAAGCAAGAAAAAAATTAAAGGAAATTACAACATGGCCGCCAGCGATTTAAGCATTGCATTAAAGTTCGATTTTTAAGTATTTAAAAATAAATTAGAATTTTATTTTAGGGTAAAAAATATAATTTGAGATCAATTAATAAATTTAAACCAAAATGTGTGCGAAAATCAAACGAAATAATCGAGATATTCAAATAATTCCTATAGTACGATTGAACGCCGAACGGAAACGTCTATTTCGTCTATTCAGTTTTCAATTTTAATTATTTAGTAATTTGAAAAGTTTTTTTTTAAGTTTTAGACATAAAGGAGGATGTAATACATGGGAGGATTTCCCCAGACTCTCTTAAAAACGGAGGAAGTAATTTCAGAGGAGGACGGTCTTACGACAACCGAAACTATACTAGACGATTTAAAAATGTCTAGTCGTTTTTATTGCTCCTTAGCATTTTAGCTAACATCAAAGTGTAGTATCTGTTCTCTTAACATCAGCACCGGAAGTTTTCATGTCATTATCTCCCTTGAAACTGAAAGTTTTCAAATGTTTTGAAACAGCTGTCATTTTTAGAAAAAAATCTCTTTAATTGAATGTATTAATAATTATAATAATTATAATAATATTACTATCGAGGAAAATATTATAAATATATCTAAAAATGTTACACTAACCATTATAAATATATATTACAGAATATTAGTTTATTAGAAATGTAAAAAGAAAATAAATATGCAAATGTACAAAAGCGGGTTTCGTTTGACGGCGTTTAGAGATTGCTATATATACTGTATCATTACATTTAAGTGTTAATGTTTTGATGTTAATATACTTATGAAAGATTCGCATTTGTTCATATTTAGATTAGATTAGATTGAAATATTAGATTGGCACAATGCAGTATCCTTCATTATTTTGCAATGTCTTTATTTTGTTTAAAAAATTGTATCAGACAGACAGACTGACAAAATCCCTATTTATATAAGAAAAATATTATTTGTGTTTTTAACGTAAAAATAATTGTTAGCTAAATATTCTTCGAATCAATAAAACCATTGTCACATTGTAAACTGTATTTATTTAAAATTGTACTGTTTTAGTCGACAGGACAACATAATTTGATTTGGGAACAATTAATTTCAAAATAGGAAAAAGCGGAATCGCTTAAATTAGCAATATCAGACTAATCACGTTTGCTGAATATTATTTTTAAAGTGTGTGTGAGAGGTAATAACGGAACATGAAATACCTTAGCGTAGTATTATATAGATGTCAAATAAGTAAGTAGGCGGGAATATGAGAATCACTGAGGAAGAGCAAATATTTTCTCAGAGTTCCCAAAGAGTATTGGTTATCGTAACAGAAAAACGGTCGAGCGCTTCCATGCGTAATGACGAGTATACTTTTCAAGTATGTACGCGGCTTTGCAATATCGCCGAACTCAGGTACGCGCCTGTCTGTTTGTCGTCCCACTGGAACAAGAAAGCGTGCGTGCAAATGCATGTGCACGCATGATTACGCCGCTTTACAACGTAGTTGGGGTCGCGTGTGGCTAGGTCGGCGCAGTGGGGAGCTCGCGAGGGCGGGAGGGCGACTAGTAGTGCAAGGGACGTTTATAAACGTGCAGCGCTCGCGAGCGAAAATTGCGGGATTTTCTGACGCGCGGCAGTTGCGGCGCGTAGCTGCGTGAACAACGCGATCGTTCATTCACGTGGAAAGTCCAATAAATCCACTCTTTTAAATATTACGTTTCGCCCAAATGCTCTTTTGTGCAGTTGGCGGGAAAGGCAAGAAAGAAAGGAAAAGAGTAACGGCTATTGATAATGAGATGAGATGAGAGAGAGAGGATGACGGATGTGAGCAAACGGATAGAGATGGGTAGATGGATATTAACAGTCTACGGGTGGAGAAATAGATATATATATATATATATATATATATATATATATATATATATATATATATATATATATATATATAACGGACTTAAATAGATAGATAGATAGATAGATAGATAGATGCATGCATACATATGGACGAACTGAGATGGATAGATAGTTAGACAGACATAACCCTAAGATAAATAGATATGTAGATTGATGATAGACATACGTGACATATATATATATATATTTATATATATACATATATATATATAAATATATATATATATATATATATATATATATATATATATATATATATATATATATATATATCATAGTAAGTTATGAAAATATAGTTATAGCAATTAAGCAAAACAGAGGCTTCTGCGTTTAATCCCCGTAGGAAATCGTCAGGCTAAAATTCATGGAGTGTGTGTTGCCGGGTGTTTATATATATATATATATATATATATATATATATATATATATATATATATATATATATATATATACAGGTGGTGTTTAGTCTGGCTAGTTAACCAATCAGATTCTCTGTTATTCTCTTAGCTAATCGTTGGGAGTTTCGCAAACAAAGGTTCGGTTAATTTTACTTCTTATTTCCTATTCTACTCTTCTGTTTTCTATAGGGTTACTCATCCCTGTTTCTTTGTTGCGTCGAAATAATGGGTGACCTTATTTTAACACGTGTTCGCTTGTATTTCTATTTTAGATTTTAGTTTAGTTTAGTTTTTTATTTATTTATTTATTTGTTCATTGATTTATTTATTTTGTATTTTTTTTATTATGTATTGTTAACTTTGCGTGGATTTTATTCTGTGTAAGCAGTTGTTTGCTATTTCACTTCTACAGTTCAATAGCTTTTCGGGGTCTTTAAAGTTTAGGATTTCAAATTTCTCATTTAAACATAATCCAGACGGGTCGTCTAAATTTCTACATGTACTGGCCTGTCGTATTATTTTCTATCTTTGAGCTTCCAATAATGGTTTGCTAGTGCTGTTTTAATTCGGCGTTCTTTTTTTGAATGTGCTTTTGTTGTCGTAATATCTGGTTTTAGGTCACACCCACGTTATCTCTACACTGATGATTCTGCAAGGACGAAACATATACGTATGTAGATAATATTTAAATATTTATTTATATATATATATATATATATATATATATATATATATATATATATATATATATATATATATATGTACCAGCCAACATTCGGGTCGCTCTGTCGACAGGGCCACAAATTTGCCGACTGCACTCCCATGTAGAGTGACAAAATCCACACATAAACATGGCTATTTGTAGGTCGTGGGTAGCAACCCGTGATTCTTTAGAACGGGATTCTGGTGGCTGAGCCATTCCTCCACTTTTTTCCTTACTTCGACTAGACGAGAGATCGGAGAGGCTTGCCCTAATAAAACGACTGGTCACGTTATGCGTTAGTATCTATAAGTTTATCCCTAACCGTGTGATTGAAAAATAAAAACCTTATTTCTGCTTTTTATTTTTTTCCCAAATATATACTACAAGGCGCAGGTCGAGGGTTTAGAAAAAAAGAAGATTACCAATGCCAAAAAGTGATGTTTTCAAATAGTTATTTTTTCAAAGAATAATGTTTTTAAGAGTATGTTTTCAATGAGTAATGTCTTCAAATCGTAATGTCGTCAAAGAGTAATGTGTTCAAAGAGTAATGCTTTCAAAGAGTAATGTCTGCAAAGAGTAATTTTTAGAGAGTAATATTTTTGAAAGTTGTGTTTTCTGAGAATAATATCACATTTTTCTCTGTAAAATTTCCTTCTAAGAGTAAGTTTATGTGGGAGAAATGTTTAATGAGAGAAATAGCGCTATCTTCCCTATAAAATTTCCTTCTAAAAGTAATGTTTTCTCAGAGTAATGTTTTCTCAGAGTAGTTTTTTCTTATATTAATGTCCCCACTATCACTGTAAAATGTCCATCTAAGAGTTATGTATTCTGAAAGCAATGTATTCTTGGAGTAACAATTTTTTTAAAGTAATTATGGTAGCATCCTTTTGAGAGTGATGTTTCCTAAGAGTGACGCAATGATTCTGAAAGCAATGTATTATGAGGCAATGTAGTCTGAGAGTAGTATATTCTTAGACAAATGTATTCTGAGAGCAGTGTATTCTGAGACCAATATATTCTGAGAGTAATGTATTCTGGGAGCAATGTATTCGAGGAGCAATTTATTCTGAAAACACTTTTTATCTAAGAGTAATGTTTTCTGGGAATATGGTTTTATCAGAGTCATTACTGATCTCTCGCTCTCTCTGTAAAATTTCCCTCTAAGAGTAATTTTTTCTTGGAAATATGTTTTCCGAGGGTAAATCAATATATCCTGAAAGAAATATATTTCGAGAGCAATGTATTCTTAGATCAATGTATTCTGAGACCAATGTATTCTGTGGGCAATATATTCTGGGAGTAATGTTTTCTGAAGCCTTTGTATTCTGAGAGCAATGTATTAAAGGAATATAAAATAATTACTCTACCTAGAGAATTATATTTGAAACCTTAATTTGGCATTAAATAACCCATAAATGGTTGATATGCCGTAAAACAAACACAACCAAACAACTTTTCGGTCAGAAAGTTTTTTCAGTAATATTTTTTAAATCCAAGAAACAACAGGTTGCAAATAAGCATACACGTCCATATGCCATTAGATCAGCAGCAGACAGCAGTTATAGGTCACAGGTCGTCTAGGTAAATGACCCCTTGACTCTCCTTGTTTTTAGGGATAACCGGGAACAGTCGATGTCGTCTAAAAATAATGACATCATCCACTCTGTCCGGTTATTGTTTAAATGTATGACGCCATTTTTTAGTGATGTCATCAGTTTGATGTCGTCATCAAATGTGCAAAGAGTACAAGATAAGAAGCAAGCAAGATACACAGGGTTTTAGTAGAATATAAATAGATCCGCAGCGGTTAGCAATTACGGCTGCTACTGCTGCTTTCAAACAAATATACATTTGCACAGACTGGTAGTAGTATTATTATTATATATATATATATATATATATATATATATATATATATATATATATATATATATATATATATATATATATACGAGACGGATATCCGTGCAAGGCAGTATAACATAATTACTTCGAAATACACAGTTTTGCATTAATTTTATGCCCCCTTAAATAGATGAAAATCAGCATGTAATGATACAAAACCTTACGTCTACAATCCTCATTCCAATTTGAATCAGAATCCATGAAATGATTTTGATTCTAGAAAATGTCTAAAATTAAGCTTAAGGGATATTAAAAAGAAATTGAAATTCAGGAAACTTCGCTTAATTCGTGACTAATGACTATCGATCAAATTCAATAAAAATCTGATATATTTAAATTTTCAAATATTCTACTCCCTAAAACCTTAAAAACCTATGAAATTTAGGATATATTTACTAAGTGATGTGTTATACCTATTGTCAAAATTTCACTATAATCAGAGCTGTCTGCATTTTGACGAAAAGCTTCTACCACCTTTTCAGGTTTTTTGCATGAGCCAGAATTAAACTAAATATAGACCAAATTATACACCCTTACGCATAGCAGCTCTGTTCCCAAATCGGGTAATTATTTAAAAAGTGAATCCTGTACATAGAAATACATTACATATACACAAACCTAACTTTTATTAATAGACATTAAGATAAAGAAATAGATAGATTGATTGATTGATATATAGATAGATCGATTGATAGATAGAGAGATAGCTCGATTTATCAATAGATAGATAGATAGATAGATAGAATGATAGATAGAGAGATAGATAGATAGATAGATAGAGATATTGATTGATTAATCGATTTATAGATAGATAAATAGATAGATAGATTCATAGATAGATCAATTAATAGATACATAGAAAGATACATCGATTAATAAATAAACAGATTGAGAGATTGAGAGATAAATAGCTAGATCAAAAGATAAATAGTTCTAATGACAGATTTATATATAGATAGATAGATCGATTGAAAGATAGATAGATTGATAAATAGATAGTTCGATTCAAAGATTAGTAGAGAGAAAAATAGATGAATTGATATATAAATAGGTAGATATATTTATACATAAACAGTTCGATTGATAGATTTATACAAACATAGATGAATAGATTGATTGATATATATATTGATAGATATATAGATAGATTGATATATATATATATATATATATATATATATATATATATATATATATAGAGAGAGAGAGAGAGAGAGAGAGAGGGGGGGGGGAGAGACAGCGATAGAAAGATAGATAGATATATAGAGAAGGATAGATTGATAGATATATAGATAGATTGATATATAGAGAGAGATAGATTGATAGAAACATAGATGAATAGATCGATTGAGAGAGAGATTGATAGATATATAGATAGATTGATATATCGAGAGAGAGAGATGGATAGATAGATAGATAGATAGATAGATAGATAGATAGATAGATAGATAGATAGATAGATAGATAGAGAGTTCGCTTGACAGATTGATAAAAATTTAGACTGATTGATCAATTTTTAGATATATTGATAAATTGACAGACGGATAGATCAATAGGTAGCTAATATCCGACTACCACAAATCCTAGAATGAAAAGAATTTTTATGTAATGAGTATTTGATTGTTTTGCCTGACTATGCATTTAATTCGATGTATTGATTGGAAACTGAGTAAACAGCGCGGTATTAGGGATAATCATATTTACGTTCATCTCGGACAAACATAGCTTTCATCAAAGGGTATCTTCGTTTATGCAACGACCTTAACTTATACACGCATACACATACACAAACACACACACACACACACATATATATATATATATATATATATATATATATATATATATATATATATATATTTATATATATATATATATTCTCGGAAGTTTCTCAACCATTAAAACATATATATGTATATATATTTTTATATATATATATATTTATATTGTGTGTATTTAGGAAGCATATTTTAATTTAAACAAACATTATTAAATAACACGGAGTGTTTTTGCTTGATAATATTTTTTTTTTCAATTTTATCAATGGGCCATTTAGTGTTTCGATCAAATTTCTGTAGTTAAGTTCGTGGATTTCTTGTTCCCATTTCTTTTCTTTTTTTCGAGAGTATTTTCGATTTGATTCGTCAAATGATCATCAGGCGGTGTTAGTCTTGATTTTTGAAATACTATGTCTTTACGGTTTAGTTTTTTATTATTATTTTAACGGCCAGTAATTTACAACGTAAAAGGAGCGTCTATAATATTGAGATTAGGTTCTAAGTGCGTGCAAGATTCAAAGGTTTGATTGCTTAACTGCTAAGAATTTGATTACGTTCGTAGCGCGTTTAAGATTCAAACGTGTAATTGCTTAATATATATATATATATATATATATATATATATATATATATATATATATATATATAGTATGTTTTTAAAAGGCTGAGGTCAATGCAAAGTCCCGGGTAGGTTGTAAGCTGGAAGAAACAAAAATAATAAATCGAAATGGGACTTACTATTTTTGTTTTAAATCTTACATAACAGCAAGTGTGGTGTCAGCTGTTTGTGTGTTGTTCGGATGATTATTAAAAATAATCATCATTATTTTACAACCTTTGCCTTTTTAAAACATACTACTACTATTCTCAGCAATGCTTCAAGCAAACTACCATTCTCTCTCTCTCTCTCACGGTCTCTCTCTCTCTCTCTCTCTCTCTCTATATATATATATATATATATATATATATATATATATTAAATAGATATTCACTTAGGTATATAGCAAGACTCCGAGTAAGGTCCTCGAGTCCTTTAGTCTTTCGTAATGTTTACGGTGTAATGGCATAAATATAACTTAATTTCTCCGTACAACATGGTAATTTGAAATGGCCGTGAGGATAGAGTGAAAGCATGTGTAGATCCGAAGGTTGCTCTGTGAATATATATATATATATATATATATATATATATATATATATATATATATATATAGGTGTAATTAGTCTACGTAAAACTATAAGCGCTCAAGTGGGTTAAGAAATAATAGATAAACACTGAGAATGAGTAAACAAATAAACGTTCAACTTAAAATTGCGTGCTGAGTTTTTTGTACGATTTTAAAAGCAAATTAAATCCCAATTTTTGTTTTTGTTTAGCTTGTGCGTATGAAATTTTCGGGAGCGATTCCCTTCTTCAAGCCTTCAATGAAGTGTAAACAGTGTTCTTGAAAAGGCGAACTAAAATTAATAACTCTCTATCTATCTCTATATATACCTATGCAAGTCTGGTTGAATACCACAGAATTTTCGCGTTTTGTTATTTTCTTAGTAATGATCTCGACGCAGCAAGCAAGCTTTCCGGTCTCCGCTGATAATATGGCTCAGAGGGTTCATATTGTGGCTATCTCTAACGCTTTCGATCGTCGTGATCGTCAACGGTTTTATTTTAAGAAGCTTATTGTTGTCATTTTATTTCTTTTGTCATTTTTTTATTTTCTTGAACGTTTTGGCAAGAGAATAGGGAAAGGAAGAGAAAAAGAAAGGGTTTGTGGTTTCGTCTATTGTTTATTTTTGTATTTGTGTACTCGTTACTTTTGTTTCGTTATATTAATTTTTAAATTTTTTTGTATATCTATTAATTTATTATTTTTAATTATGGAATACATTTAATATATAAGTACATTAAATATATATATTTATATATATATATTGAGAAAGAGATGGGGGATGGAGATAGCGTTTGGTGTGTAATTAATAAGAGATACTTGGAAAGATGGAAACTGCATGTATTTTGTTTGCTGCACGTATGTTGTACAAGTCAATGTAAAATTGAGGAGATACCCGTAAAAATGACAAGTGATGTTGATAAAAAGGCGAATGAAAGAAAGTAGTATTACATTATTAAGACAATAGTTTTGTGAGTGAATATCGATTATGAATGAATTAAAAGCACGTACATACGAAGAGAGGATTAAACGAATTCATATAATGAAAAGTGATGAAATAAGAATGAATAGAGAAATAAACAGAGAAATAAATGAAGAAAACAAGAAAGAAAAAAGAAGAAAGGTTTCAGAATAGAAAAGGGGTAGTAAAAATCAAATAAAAGAGATATGAAAATAATGAATGAATAAATAATATAGAAAGACTGATATAGATTTAAAAAGTTAGAAATAGACTAAATGGTTGCGAAGATAAAAAATAATAAAAAAGAAGAAAAATGAATGAACGAAGAAAGAAGTAAAGATAAAAGAACAGTTATACATGGAAATATTTCAGACAAACATGAAGTATAAAAACTTTACAAAAAAAAAAAAGAAATTAGAAAAATTAAAAAGAGAGAAAAAAATTAGGAGATGACGAAGGAGATGATGAAAAAAATTGTTTTAAACTAAATAGAACTATGGATGAGTTACGGGAAAGTGTTTTTTATAAGATTCAGGAATTTCTTGCAAAGTTCAGTTTTTAGAATCTGGTTACAGGATGGGGTGAACCAAAGGATTTTCCCTTTTCTTTAATAATTTTATTATTAGTATTGTATTCTTATCGGCATTCAACCACTCAACCACCAAGAACTATCACAGGTAAGGAAAGAAACAATTTTTAGCGTTATGTTACAAATGTTATGTTAATGCTTAAATTATGTAGATTAGTTTTTAATGAAACGCTTGAACTTTTAATGACCCAATAAACCGAAATACAAACTGTCATAGAATGAACTTCACTTGAGGATGAATATATATATATATATATATGTATATATTTGCTATTGTTTATTTATGTATGGACGTATACGTTTCGTCTCTTTTCAATCAAGACTCATCAGCATAGAAGTATGACTATTCACTACCGGTCACACGATTCGAAAGTATTTTTCAACCCCAATCCAACGTCGCTAACCGATCGGCCAATTCTGAATAGCTTATAAACAATGATAATTTAAACACATTTAAAGCGGCGAGACATACAGGCATTCTACTTCTATAAGGGAAGGAATGATGCATATAAAGCAAGTGACATCACGCTGTGTTAGTACTACCATTTACAGTGCTCTACTTTTTTACGAGGAGCTTCAAATATAAATATTTGTTATTGTTTATTTATCTATGGATGTATACGTTTCGTCTCTTTTCAATCGAGACTCATCAGCATAGAAGTATGACTATTCACTACTAGTCACACGATTCGAAACCCTGGATTACAAGTATTTTTCAACCCCAATCCAACGGCGCAAACCGATCGGCCAATTCTGAATAGCTTACCTACATACACTAGTTTTTCATGCCTACGCACTCATCAGTGTAAGAAAATGGTAATTACTGCCGGTCGAAGGGTTCGAACCCAGTCATAAGTCACGTTTGATTTTTCAGCGCGGCATTCAACGTCTCAGCCACTATGAACTATCACGTAAAATGAAAGAAAAGTAAGTTCTACATCGATGCAGCGAACAAATACAGTAGCAAGTCAAATAGCGTCAACTATAGATGCATGAATATTGCATTACGCTAAGGTTGACAGCTTATCATAACTATTTTAAGCAGGTCAAATCCTATTTATAATGGGGTTATAACAATATTTTGTAATAAATTAATAGTAATTATATTTACTTACAGCTAATAGTGTGTTATGCTTGCGCAAACATCAGTGTAGGAAATTATAATTTTGCCAGTAGAAGCATTTGAATCCAATCACAAAGTCACCTTTGCCATTGCAGCCCGGTATTCAACCACTCGGCCACAAAGGACTCGCTGTAATTCCACTGCGGTAATGATCCTCTGATGAGAAGAATTTTCTTTGCTTGAACTTTGAATTGTAATCAAATTTGATTCGCACCTTATTTTATTCTTTCATTTCATCTAATGCTATTAATGCTCCATCCAGTATATTCAGCTTCATTTTTATCTGGATGTTCACTAATTAAAGATATTAGTTGCCTCTTATATCTTTTGTTGTATTAACGTTATATATATATATATATATATATATATATATATATATATATATATATATATATATATATTGTGATTGTGCCGTATATATATATATATATATATACATATATATATACATATATATATACATATATATATATATATATATATATATATATATATATATATATATATATATATATATATATATATATATATATATATATATATATATATATATATATATACGGCACAATCACGTTGACACACCGGTTCCCGTTAGATTACCGAAGTTAAGCGGCGTCGAGCCTGGCCAGTACTAAATGGGTGACCATTTGGGAATACCAGGTGCTGTATGTGCTCTCTGCTTATCTCGGCATTGTTTCCAGTCGTCCTGTATTACTACTTGCCATTGGAATCAAGCAATGCCGACTCAGGAGAGCGGTTGTTGGATATTTCGCAACCCTTGCAATTACAAATTCACGCGCGGGCAGCCCCAGGTGGGGCACTCATACGTCGAAATCGACGGGAGAGTCCATCATATATATATATATATATATATATATATATATATATATATATATAGGCGTTAGGCTCGTGATTCTAGGCTGAATCTACGAACTGCGTTCGAGCACGTGCGACTGCCTGCAATCGCCACTCCTGCACTGATGAGGTTAGTAAAGCCGAAACGACGTCGTCTGTAGGTATAAACACACTTTAATATTTAAAAAAATATGTGTATAGTTAAAGCCCCTTTAAGATTTAATAGTCTTAATAGTAGAGTCCTGTTTGGAGTAACGAGATTGTTGTCGACAAAAAGACACTTGCTCCCGCCTCTCGGGTAAGTTTACGTTAATTTCAATTATTGTCGGTGTACTGATGTGAGTAGAAACCCAGAAACGACGTCGTCTATAGGTATAAAAACACTTTAATATTTAAGAAAATGTCATATATATATATATATATATATATATATATATATATATATAGTAAGCTATGAAAATATATTAATGGCAATTAAGCTACACATAAACTCCCTGTGTAGCTTAATTGCCATAATATACTTTCATAGCTTACTACCTAGCTATACTTACGTATCGAGCACTGTTGAAGTAAATACTGAAAATTGATACATAAAAAATTATATCTCCTTATAAAATGTGATGTGGATACATGAAATAGTAATATATATATATATATATATATATATATAGAGAGAGAGAGAGAGAGAGAGAGAGAGAGAGAGAGGGAGATAGATAGATAAATAGATAGATTCATTTAGTATGAATCAGATAATTCTATTGCTGGCATTGGTTTTCCTGTTATATTTTTAGTTTGAATATTTTATACAAATGCATCGGGTACTTACAGGATGAGCCACGTTAAGTTGGTAACACTTTATGTGAAAGTATTTATGCGGGACGAAGTGGATTTGAACTTAGCACACCCAGGTTGCAAGTCCGTGTTGTTAATCACTTAACCACCGCCACATCCTATATAAATAGCTGGTATGAACACTCATACAAAAACAGACACACACAAACACGCACACATATATATATATATATATATATATATACTTATATATATACATATATATATATATATATATATATATATATATATATATATATTTATATATAGTAAGCAATGAAAATATATATGGCAATTAAGCTACACAGAGGCCCCCGCGCTTCATCCCCAGGGGAATCTTCAGGCTAAATATATACTGTGTGTATTTAGGAAGCATATTTTAATTTAAACAAACATTATTAAATAATACGGAGTGTTTTTGCTTGATAATACTTTTTTTCAATTTTATAAATGGGCCATTTAGTGTTTCGGTCAAATTTCTGTATTTAAGTTCGTGGGTTTCTTGTTCCCATTTCTTTTCTTTTTTTCGAGCGTACTTTCGATTTGATTCGTCAAATGATCATCAGGCGGTGCTGGTCTTGATTTTTGAAATACTATGTCTTTACGGTTTAGTTTTTTATTATTATTTTAACGGCCAGTAATTTACACTTTCAAAGGAGCGTCTATAATATTGAGATTAGGTTCTAAGAGCGTGCAAGATTCAAAGGTTTGATTGCTTAACTGCTAAGAATTTGATTACGTTCGTAGCGCGTTCAAGATTCAAACGTATAATTGCTTAATATATATATATATATATATATATATATATATATATATATATATATATATATATATAGTATGTTTTTAAAAGGCTGGAGGTAATGCAAAGTGCCGGGTAGGTTTTAAGCTGGAAGGAACAAAAATAATAAAACGAAATGAGACTTACTATTTATTTTTTCTTAAAATCTTACATAACAGCAAGTGTGGTGTTAGCTGTTTATGTGTTGTTCGGATGATTATCAAAAATCATCATCATTATTTTACAACCTTTGCATTACCCTCAGCCTTTTTAAAACATACTACTATTCTCAGCAATGCTTCAAGCAAACTACCATTCTCTCTCTCTCTCTCACACGGTCTCTCTCTCTCTCTCTCTCTCTATATATATATATATATATATATATATATATATATATATATATATATATTAAATAGATATTCACTTAGGTATATAGCAAGACTCCGAGTAAGGTCCTCGAGTCCTTTAGTCTTTCGTAATGTTTACGGTGTAATGGCATAAATATAACTTAATTTCTCCGTACAACATGGTAATTTGAAATGGCCGTGAGGATAGAGTGAAAGCATGTGTAGATCCGAAGGTTGCTCTGTGAATATATATATATATATATATATATATATATATATACATACATATATATATATAGGTGTAATTAGTCAACGTAAAACTATAAGCGCTCAAGTGGGTTAAGAAATAATAGATAAACACTGAGAATGAGTAAACAAATAAACGTTCAACTTAAAATTGCGTGCCGAGTTTTTTGTACGATTTTAAAAGCAAATTAAATTCCAATTTTTTTTTATGTTTAGCTTGTGCGTATGAAATTTTCGGGAGCGATTCCCTTCTTCAAGCCTTCAATGAAGTGTAAACAGTGTTCTTGAAAAAGGCGAACAAAAATTAATAACTCTCTATCTATCTCTATATATACATATGCAAGTCTGGTTGAATACCACAGAATTTTCGCGTTTTGTTATTTTCTTAGTAATGATCTCGACGCAGCAAGCAAGCTTTCCGGTCTCCGCTGATAATATGGCTCAGAGGGTTCATATTGTGGCCATCTCTAACGCTTTCGATCGTCGTGATCGTCAACGGTTTTATTTTAAGAAGCTTATTGTTGTCATTTTATTTCTTTTGTCATTTTTTTATTTTCTTGAAAGTTTTGGCAAGAGAATAGGGAAAGGAAGAGAAAAAGAAAGGGTCTGTGGTTTCGTCTATTGTTTATTATTGTATTTGTGTACTCATTACTTTTGTTTCGTTATATTAATTTTTAAATTTTTTTGTATATCTATTAATTTATTATTTTTAATTATGGAATACATTTAATATATAAGTACATTAAATATATATATTTATATATATATATTGAGAAAGAGATGAGGGATGGAGATATGGTTAGGTGTGTAATTAATAAGAGATACTTGGAAAGATGGAAACGGCATGTATTTTGTTTGCTGCACGTATGTTGTACAAGTCAATGTGAAATTGAGGAGATACCCGTAAAAATGACAAGTGATGTTGATAAAAAGGAGAATGAAAGAAAGTAGTATTACATTATTAAGACAATAGTTTTGTGAGTGAATATCGATTATGAATGAATTAAAAGAACGTACATACGAAGAGAGGATTAAACGAATTCATATAATGAAAAGTGATGAAATAAGAATGAATAGAGAAATAAACAGAGAAATAAATGAAAAAAACAAGAAAGAAAAAAGATGAAAGGTTTCAGAATAGAAAAGGGGTAGTAAAAATCAAATAAAAAAGATATGAAAATAATGAATGAATAAATAATATAGAAAGACTGATATAGATTTAAAAAGTTAGAAATAGACTAAATGGTTGCGAAGATAAAAAATAATAAAAAAAGAAGAAAAATGAATGAACGAAGAAAGAAGTAAAGATAAAAGAACAGTTATACATGGAAATATTTCAGACAAACATGAAGTATAAAAACTTTACAAGAAAAAAAAAGAAATTAGAAAAATTAAAAAGAGAGAAAAAAATTAGGAGATGACGAAGGAGATGATGAAAAAAATTGTTTTAAACTAAATAGAACTATGGATGAGTTACGGGAAAGTGTTTTTTATAAGATTCAGAGATTTCTTGCAAAGTTCAGTTTTTAGAATCTGGTTACAGGATGGGGTGAACCAAAGGATTTTCCCTTTTCTTTAATAATTTTATTATAAGTATTGTATTCTTATCGGCATTCAACCACTCAACCACCAAGAACTATCACAGGTAAGGAAAGAAACAATTTTTAGAATTATGTTGCAAATGTTATGTTAATGCTTAAATCATGTAGATTAGTTTTTAATGAAACGCTTGAACTTTTAATGACCCAATAAACCGAAATACAAACTGTCATAGAATGAACTTCACTTGAGGATGAATATATATATATATATATATATATATATATATATATATATATATATATATATATATATATATATATATACAGGGTGGGCCAAAATAAGGGTCCTATCTTTAAATTTGAATAACTTGAATTTGAATAACTTCCACAAAATAAAAGTTAAACTCACCAAACTTTATGTGTGTGTAGACTGACCCTTCCGAGATTTTTTGAAATAAACAAAACAAATTTTAGCCGAAAAACACTTCTTAAAACTTACAAAAACTAAAGTATTGTTTTTTACACTGTTTTGAGTTTTTTAAGCAAAAATAATGTTTTCTAAATGAGGGTACGTTCCTTAGGGCTAATACGGCTCATGCTTGCTTCGGAAGGGGTCCTTTACTTATTCTAAAAAAAAAAAATCAATAAATAAAAAGTTATGAATTTTTAAAAATAGGACCCTTATTTTTGCCCACCCTGTATATATATATATATATATATATATTTGCTATTGTTTATTTATGTATGGACGTATACGTTTCGTCTCTTTTCAATCAAGACTCATCAGCATAGAAGTATGACTATTCACTACCGGTCACACGATTCGAAACCCTGGATTACAAGTATTTTTCAACCCCAATCCAACGTCGCTAACCGATCGGCCAATTCTGAATAGCTTATAAACAATGATAATTTAAACACATTTAAAGCGGCGAGACATACAGGCATTCTACTTCTATAAGGGAAGGAATGATGCATATAAAGCAAGTGACGTCACGCGGTGTTAGTACTACCATTTACAGTGCTCTACTTTTTTACGAGGAGCTTCAAATATAAATATTTGTTATTGTTTATTTATCTATGGACGTATACGTTTCGTCTCTTTTCAATCGAGAC
>OY744541.1:73133476-73183476 GCA_963556195.1 Sepiola atlantica
GTCAAAACAAAAAACCGCTGCAGTTCCAGAAGAACGTTTACAATTTAAATTGTGGGACGTCAGAATTAGCGTCGCAGGATACATTTTATTTACGTTAAACATTTTAAAATCTTGTTTCTCGTTTCATAAGTAATGTTATTAATTTTAGGTTGGTAGGTTTTTGTAAAGATAGATTCAGTTATTTTGAATTAATAAAATAGTTTCACAATGTAATATTTTCGTGTTTTACAGTAAGGGGAGCAGCTATGTTTTTAAAATGTTTATAAATTGAGCATATTTTTGCTACGTGTTTTATTAAATTGCTCAGTAAAATGTGTTTGTTTTTTTTTTACAAAAAATGAAAGAAAATAACCGCATCTTTTATTTTAATGAATAAAACACGCAATAATAAAAACATAGATTTTAAACAAAATTTACCCCTTACCGCGTAAAATGTAAAACAAAAAATCATAAACTCACTAAAGGTCGTAAATAGATGATAATATTTGAAGTTTTTCAAATCGAAAAAAAGTGACCCTAAAATAAAATCAACAATTAAAAAAAATAAAATTCAGTGAAATTAACACAATTTTAAATTCAATTATTTAATTGCTCAGTAAAATGTGTTTCTTTGTTTGTTTTTAAATAGTATTTTTTAAATAAATTATTTTTTTAAATTAAACAATTTGATTTAATAAATGTGTGTTTTAAAACATTATTTCTAATAAGATTAAAATAATAAAATCAAAGTAAATATATAATTTCTGAGCGACTCGTACGATCAATCTCAGAGAATGTGTTGTTTACATGTTATTAATCAAATAATGCACCCCTGTCTTGTGTCCATTTCTCTCTCTCTCTTTTCTCTCTCTTTCTCTTTCTCCCTCTTTTACTCTCTCTCTTTTTCTCTCTTACATTTTCTCTTTCTCTCTTTCTTTCTCCTTCTCTCTTTCTTAAAATAGTACTTTCTGTGCGTTCGAAATAGAACGTTATACTTAATAATCAAAGGGCGGATAACCAAATGTTGGAGTGTGCGCCGGATGTTCTATAATATTCCATTACAATCAAATTTGATTACGAAACATAATTATATAGATAAAAAAAACAATGTCTTTAATTAATTTTATTTATAATTTTTATTAAGATTATTATTTTAAATACATCTGGAAATATGAAAAAAACAACAATCATGGGTGTATATTTGCGAATATTTATTTATAAGAAGCTTTTAAAAAATTAATTATATAGATTTGAAAGACGCGTGATGTTTGGTAAAGTTTTGGAATGGTATATATAGGAGCTGATAAGTAGATATAAAAAGAGAGCGATCAAAACTAATAATATAGTTTCGGCTTCAGACAGACAGATACATAATCCCTATTATTAATAAATTATTATTATTATTATTATTATTATTATTATTATTATTATTATTATTATTATTATTTTAAGAGTTGTATTTTGCTAACATTTGTCCTTTCTTAACCTTTTGGGGGTTTGGGAAGAGTTGTTTGTAGCTACAAGATTTAGTGTCTTAAATTTCTTGTAGTAAATAATTTTCTTATTTTAGTACTCTTGTCAATTTATAAAATACCATATATATATATATATATATATATATATATACATGTGGTGGTGCAAAAGACGCGCATTAGTTTGTTTAGGTGATAGAAACTACAACATTTCAAGTGATTTACTAGGCTTTTCTGATAAATAATACATTTACTTGGTAATTTTGTTACAGTAGGTTTTAAAAATAATATCTTTTAAATAGGCACCATTTTCGGCCTCACAAAGACGGGCTCTAGTTAGGGCATTTTCCATTACAGTCCTTAGAATAACTGGCTCTAGTTCTTGGATTTCATGTCTGATATTTAAGCTTTAAGATTTAAGCTCTTGAATCGTTGTAGGCTTGTTCACATATACCCTTTCATTAAGAAAACCCCAAAGGGAAAGGTCAGGGGCTGTTAAATCCGGTGAACGTGAAGGCCAGTTAAGATCAGAAAATCTGCTAATTAAGCGCTCGCCAAACAATCCCCTTAAGAGCGCCATACTTTGTCGGGCAGTGTGGGCAGTAGCTCCATCTTGTTGGAATCACATTTCTGGGTTGTCCTGAATAGCTGGCCTTAAAAAATGTTCAATCATTTGTTGATATCGCTGTGCAGTTATCGTCACCGCGACAATTTCTTCGTTTTCAAAGAAATATGGACCGATCACTGTTTCCGAGGTAACACCACACCATACGGTACATTTTAGTGGATGCAATTCACGCTGATGAACGGTTCTTGGATTTTCAATGGCCCATATTCTGCAGTTTTGCTTATTTACGAACCCGTTCAGATGAAAATGGGGTTCGTCGCTCATTATCATGGATGAACTCATTTTGTTCTCTGGCTAATTGCTGAATGTGAACAGCATAAGCTACGCGTGCTTGCAAATCTGTGGGTTGTAATGCCTGTACCAATTGAATTTTGTATGGAAACAGATGCAATTCACGCAAAATTCTTTGAAGTGACCTTCTGGACATCCCAATCTGAGTGGCTCGTGTTCGAGTTAAGGTGTCTGGATTTTCAGCAATGCTATCCTCAACGAGTGCGACATTTTCTGCTGTCCGTACTGAACGTGGTCTGCCAGATCGTGGAAGATCACTGACTGAACCCTGCTGCCGAAATCGGGCCACAAGACGATCAATTGTTGTCTGACAGGGCGATTGTCTGACATTATAATGCCGACGATAGGCTCTTTGGATTAAGGATATTGAACGATGGTTTACGAAGTAAAGTTCAATAATTTTGGTTCGTTGTTCAGTGCTATATTTTTCCATGATAAATTATCAATGTTTATATCTGTAATATTCTGAAAAATAAGGAGAAAATTTGATTAAATGAGAAAGTTATTACTTATTAAAAATAATGCGTGGCTTTTGCGCCACCCTGTATATATATATATATATATATATATATATATATATATATATATATATATATTTATATATATATATATATATATATATATATACTGTGTTTTTGACAATTGTGTGAAAACAGACACAAAAGTACTCAAGTAATTCTGTAAGGGCCTAATTAATTAAAGAGCGTAGCTCGTGTAGCAGTTTTGCGTTCAGCTACACGAGCGACGTACAACGTAGCTCCATATATATATATATATATATATATATATATATATATATATATATATATATATATATATATATATATATATATATATATGTGTGTGTGTGTGTGTGTGTGTGTATCTTATACGTACATAAAAGTAATCCATGGGCACGTGTTTCTGGCTCAAAGCCGTCATCACCGTAGCTAACTTAGACAAGGATCAAACCTTCGATATTGTTGTCTATAGTACGCTGTTTTACTTCAGGACCATGCGCCTTGCATACATACATATACATATATTGAGAGAAGGGAAAATTAACTATTTTAAGACATATATTGAGGGGGAAAGAGTGTGACAACATATTTAATATATATATAGAAGGAGGAGGAGATTGCACGATTTATAACGGAAGGCAATACAGAGAGGGGGAAATAGAGTAATAGATAGAGAGGGAGGGGGAAATTGTATGATTTACAACGGACAGTATATAGGGAGGGGGAGGAACTTGATGTATCATAACCAGGTCAGTTTGTCTATGCCCCCCTCTAACCGCTTAACCCAAAGTTCTTTTAAATCGTCTATGAAAGCCGGAAAATCAAATTACAACGTCTTCAAACTCTCCGTCTGGCGATTGTTAGGTGAAAATACAGAATAGTTAACAAAGCGCCCCACTCCTTTTCATGTTTAGAATGGCTTTTTACATAATAACGTTATTTTTAGAAAGCCATTTTTAACATAGGAAAGCTTTGTTGAAAATATGTAAAAAAGAAAACATTCCAATTATAATAAATAAATTTGTATTGAAAATGAAACTATAAATTTCCAATGAACCAAATCGCTTTTCAAAATTTATTATGTGTTGACCTAGATGTTCGTATGTGTAAAATACACAGGGGACTGATTTTCGCACGTCGCCGCTTTCTGCTGAACAAATTCTTAACCGGAACTGATAAAAAACATGTATGATTCAAGGCATAAAATGACCGAACTGTGGTTGACATACCGAAACCCCAACTATAACAGATGTAACTTTAAATAACTATTTTATCGCAAGATGCACAGATTGTTTCTCATATAAATATCTTGTCGTTTTTATTTCCATAATCCGTTCTTTATAATGTCTTGTTTTCTTCTATTTTTCCCTTTCTGTCTTTCTTTCCGTTGCCTCGGCGATCGTCCTTAACTTAAATTCCAAAAGATGCACCTGAAAACGGTGTACGGTTACATCGGCCAAAACATTGTGAAAAGTACAAGGAAGATGAGAATAGTAGTCCGAATAATGCAAACGATACAAAAAGACTCTGCAAATTTAAATTAACTTACAGATCAATCGTATATAAAAACATGTACGGTTCAAGGCATAAAATCACCTAACGGTGGTTGACATGCCGTAAAACACAACTAAAACACGTTTAATTTTGAAATAGCTATTTTATCGCAAAATGTGCAGATTGTTTTCCATGGAATTTTTTTTTAATTCCATCATCCGTTCTTTCATCCTTCTTTTATTTATTTCCCTTCTTCCTTTCCGTTTCCATAGCGACCATGGAGGGTCCTTAACTTAAATTCGAAAAGATGCACCTGAAGAAGGTCAGAGGTTACAGCGGTGGAAATATCGTGGAAATAACAATCGTTATGTAAATAGAAGTCAGAATTATCCAAATGAAATAAAATTCTTTTTAAATTAAAAAAAAAATAATCAGTCGTATACATGTACGATTTAAGGCATCAAATGATCTAAAGATGGTTGACATGTCGTAAAGGCAACTATAACATATTTAACTTTAAAATAGCTATTTTATCGTTAAAAATAGTTATTGTACTGTTAATAAGGCTATTTCATAGATATAATAGTTATTTTATCGTTAAAAATAGTTATTGTACTGTTAATAAGGCTATTTCATAGATATACTAGTTATTTTATCGTTAGAATAGTTATCATATCGTTAAAAAGCTATTTTATCGTAAAGATGATAAGATAGATTACATGCCGTAAACGCAACTATAACATATTTAACTTTGAAATAGCTATTTTATCTTTCAAAATAGCTATTATCTTGTTAATGAGGCTATTTTATTGATAAAATAGCAATTTTATCGAACAAATAGCTATTGTATCGTTAAAATAGCTATTATATCGTTAAAAATCTATTTTATGGTGCAAAAAATGGTTATTTTATCGTCCAAAAAATGGTTATTTTATCGTTAAAAAGGCTATTTTATCGCGAAATGCGGAAATTGTTTTGAATACAATTTTCTTTTCTTCTTCATTTCCATAATCCGTTTTATTCTTCCTTCCTTTCTTTCTCCCTTCCTTCTTTTATTCCTTTCTTTTTTCCTTCCTTCTTTTATTCCTTTCTTTCTTTCTTTCCTTCTTTTATTCCTTTCTTTCTTCCTTTCCTTCTTTTATTCCTTTCTTTCTCCCTTCCTTCTTTAATTCCTTTCTTTCTTTCTTTCCTTCTTTTATTCCTTTCTTTCTCCCTTCCTTCTTTGATTTCTTTCTTCCTTCCTTCCTTCTTTTATTCCTTTCTTTCTTTCCTTCCTTCTTTTATTCCTTTCTTTCTTCCTTTCCTTCTTTTATTCTTTTCTTTCTCCCTTCCTTTTTTATTCCTTTCTTTCTTTCCTTCCTTCGTTTATTCCTTTCTTTCTCCCGTCCTTCTTTTATTCCTTTCTTTCTTCCTTCCTTTTTTTATTCCTTTCTTTCTTTCCTTCCTTTTTTAATTCTTTTCTGCTTTTCCTTCCTTCTTAAATTCCTTTCTTTCTTTCCTACTTTCTTTTATCACTTTCTTCCTTCTTTCTTTCATTTATTCCTTTCTTTCTTTCCTTCCTTCCTTTTTTATTCCTTTTTTTCTTTCCTTCCTTTTTTTATTCCTTTCTTCCTTCCTTCCTTCCTTATTTTATTCCTTTATTTCTTTTCTTCGTTTTTTATTCCTTTCTTTCTATCCTTCCTTCTTTTATTCCTTTTCTTCTTGCTTCCTTTTTTATTCCTTTTTTCTCCATTCCTTCTTTTATTCCTTTCTTTCTTTTCTTTCCTTCTTTTATTCCTTTTTTTCTTCTTTCCTTCTTTTATTCTTTTCTTTCTTTCCTTCTTTTTTTTATTCCTTTCTTTCTTCCTTCCTTCTTTTGTTCCTTTCTTTCTACATTCCTTCTTTTATACCTTTCTTTCTTTCCTTCCTTCTTTTATTCGTTTCTTTCTCCCTTCCTTCTTTTATTTCTTTCTTTCTTTCCTGTCTTATTTTATTCCATTCTTTCTCCCTTACTTCATTTATTCCTTTCTTTCTTTACTTCCTTCTTTTATTCCTTTTTTTCTCCGTTCCTTCTTTTATTCCTTTCTTTCTTTCCTTCCTTCTTTTATTCCTTTCTTTCTCCGTTCCTTCTTTTATTCCTTTCTTTCTTTTCTTTCCTTCTTTTATTTGTTTCTTTCTCCCTTCCTTCTTTTATTCCTTTCTTTCTTTCCTTTCTTATTTTATTCCATTCTTTCTCCCTTCCTTCTTTTATTCCATTCTTTCTCCCTTCCTTCTTTTATTCCTTTTTTTCTTTACTTCATTCTTTTATTTCGTTTTTTCTCCCTTCCTTCTTTTATTCATTTCTTTCTTTTTTTATTCCATTATTTCTCCCTTCCTTTATTTATTCCTTTTTTCTTTACTTCCTTCTTTTATTTCTTTCTTTCCTTCCTTCTTTTATTCCTTTTTTTTCTCCCTTCTTTCTTTTATTCCTTTCTTTCTTTCCTTCTTTTTTTTATTTCTTTCTTTCTCCCTTCCTACTTTTATTCCTTACTTTCTCCCTACCTTCTTTTATTCCTTTCTTTCTTCCTTTCTTTCTTTTATTCTTTTCTTTCTCCCTTCCTTCTTTTATTCCTTACTTTCTCTCTTCCTTCTTTTATTCCTTTCTTTATCCCTTCCTTTTTTTATTCCTTTCTTCCCTTCCTTCCTATTTTTATATCTTTTCTTTCTTTCCTTCCTTCTTGTATTTCTTTCTTTCCTGTTTTCTTTTATTTCTGTCTTTTTTTCTTACTTTCTTCTTTTCTATATTTTCGTTACCCTGGCGACTGTTCTCAACGTACCCTCATTTATTATCCTAAGCGAGAAATACCGTTTTCTTTTTGGTTTGGTGTTGGTTTTGCCGTCAAATATTCGCAGATTCTGTCGTGATGAATAATACCAGAGATGACCAGAAGAAACACCCGACACTCTCATACACTGTCCCAAACCCGTCCCTGACAATAAAAGGAAATGGCCGGGCATCTAAAACTGCATAGAGACGTAGGATGATGTAAGAGAAGGTAGTGGGAACAAACTTCACTGACATCTGTGGTTTTCTCTACTGGACGGGGGGGGGGGTACACGAATAACATAGAACCTCTGTTGTTACTTTTATTCACCCAAAACAGGGCATATTGCCACTGAAACGTACGGGGCTACTATGATAGGAGTCAGATTTTTCGGGAGGAGGATGCCTAAGTGAAGAGCTGGTCAGCAATATGTTTGTTAACATTACATTTACTAAAAAAAACAACCTTTCAATACGTTGCATCATCATCATCATCTTCTTCTTCTCTTTCTTCTTCTTCTTCTTCTAAGATGTTCGTCTTCATCATCTTTTCTCTTTTCTTTCTTTCTAATTCCTATCTTTTCTTTCTTTTATTTCCTTCTTTCTTTCTTTCTTGAATTTTTACTCGTACGTTTTAGTATGAGACTTTTCATTTTTATTCCTGTTCATTCTGTTATACAATGGGTCACCGCTTATCAAGGCCTAGGGTCACTCAAGGATAAAGGTTAATGAGGTTGAATGCTTACTAGTTGAAAGATGAAGTACCTCGCGGGGTGGGGTTGAGGGGATTAATGGATTGAGTATTCGTAGGGACGGTCTATGAAAGGACTGTTGTTATGGGATTTTGAGATGACCATGTTGAAATCTGCAAGGAAACAGTCCTGCGGCAATGTGGTCCATAAAGGGGAAGCCTTGCAAATATGTTTGTTCGTTGTAATTTCGTCTAACGCTAAGCACGAAGAGGTAGAAAGAAAAGTGTTTTCGCTGTGGCAGAGAGATGAGTTCTTGTTGTGAAAGTCTTAGAAAGAGGAACCAGACATTTGCGCTCAGTTAAACACCTTCTATGAACGTACCGATCGAGTAACAAGACTAACAATGTCTCTTCTGTGGGAAATGGACTGTAGTCTAAGAACAGATTGGCACCCATTATTAATTCACAACCCTGTGGGTTTTTTTGGGTTTTTTCGGTCGTGGTTTTTGTAAAAAAAAATAATTTTTGGTATTGTTTCAATTTTTAGATTTTGATGTGTAATTCTCCGACGCCAGAGATGAAGAGAAGGCGATCGAGGGCATCATGACACCGACTTAAATTTACGGATCAAGGAATAAAAACTCTGTTCACTTGCAGACTACGCAAATTTGTTGGCGCAAATGCCGAATTAGTATCAAAATTGTCGTCTGGTACAAATCGGCTCGTCATCTCTCGGGCGTTTGCGTAGGATAGCCGAACGCTTCCGACAAGAAACTCGCGAAAACTGGGTCGAGATCGATATAAGTACTCAATTGTCAATTCATATGTTTAAAAGTTTATAGCTTTATGTCTGCTGTTTTGAATTCAGCGCTGGTAAATATTTAAAAGAATGTTTCGGAAGTTTGAGGTGAGGATCAATAACTTGTATATATCTTTTTGTCGAACTCGGGAATCTATACGGAATTTAGCACGGAACCGTTTATTTAAATCACGAGGGTAGATTGTTCTCGTTCCGTCAGCTGTCTTAAGTAATTTGTGTCGGCCGCACCGAGGATTGAACCTTCAACCCCAAGAAGACTGTCACTTAGAACTGAGTGTTACTTAGCACTTTATCCGTAACGCAACGGGTCCTTGTGCAAGGGCAGAAAGAGTCCCAAGTCCGACCAGATACACATGAAAAAGGTCGGAGGTTACATCGGCCAAAACGTTGTGGGAATAACATCCAAGATCAGTTCGAATAATCTAAATTATACAAATTTAAAACTGTGTTTGTTTGGTTCAGTTGCTTGACTGTTTTGATAGACAAATGTTGAATTAAATTTCTTGGGAATTGATGAAAACGATTCTTTTCATCTTCGCTTTTTCTTATCTTTCTTTTTTCTTACATTTCTTGTTCTTGTTCTTTTTCTACTTCGAATACTACTACTGCTACTATTACTACTACTACTACTACAACCACTACTACTACTATTACTACTACTACTACACCTTCTCATTCGACTTCTTTTTCGTCTTACTTTCATTGTATATTTTCTTCTTTTTCGCTGTGGTTTCTCATTCTTTGTTTCGACCTCTTCTTCTTTGTCTTCTTCTTCTTTTTCTTCTTCTTCTTCTTCTTTTTCTTTTTCTTCTTCTTTTTCTTCTTCTCCTTCTGCTTCTCCTTCTTTTTCTTCCTGTTCTTCTTCTTCTTTTTCTTCTTCTTATTCTTCTTCTTCTCCTTCTGCTTCTCCTTCTTCTTCTTCTTCTTCTTCTTCTTCTTCTGTCTCTCCTTCTTTTTCTTCTTCTTCTTCTTCTTCTTCTACTTCTCCTTCTTCTTCTCCTTCTTCTTCTTCTACTCATTTTTTTACTCATCATTTATTTCTTTTATTTTCCTTCTTCCTCCAAGTTTATTTATCGTATTTTTCATTCTTCTTCGATTTCTTTTCTCACCCTTCTTTCCATCTCACCGTTCTTCATCATCCTATGTTCTTTGCCTTTATTTTTTCTTCTTTCCTTCTTTTTCTTCTTCAAGATGGTAAAAATGGCACTATATGATGACGATAGCGATGACGATGATGATACTGAGATAATAAAAATGACCAGAGTGTCTTTTCATGATTCGCATTCGTAGAAAATGGCCTGTGTTGACCTTTTTTTCTAACGTTTGGCGTGTCTATTCCAAAGATGTATCGGCTAGCTTTTATATATGACGTTTATTCCAAAGAAGAGTTCTTCAGATCCTTCAGCAAACACACTACTCCGTAGGAGATAAAGAACCTTAAAAAGTTCGAAACTATTTATAACAAGTAACGCATGTGAAATCCCGCTGCAATTTCTATCACATCAATGATGTACATTGAAAATAAAATAGTCGACCCTAGTAGACAGCAACCGGAAGGCTCCCTTTTCAGTAGCGACAAGACCGAGATGTAGGGGAGGGCGTCACTCGTTTCCCTTGAGTGTTCCACTTAGCTTTCATCCACACCTTATAATGTTGAGTGTTTACCAAGGTTGCATCAAGTATCAGTTTGTGTGTCTTTCGTATGACTCGACTAAGGATTGAACCTCGATCTTGCAGCCCATTAGCGAACAAATTAACCATTCTACCAAAGGGGACACCTAAACAAGCATTAATCTAAACTTTTGTTTGAATTTGGGAAAAGGGCAAATGAGCGCATTTTTAGATAGTGATTGGTTCTTTAATTGGTTTTACATTATATGCTAAAACCGTACATACGTTTTGTATAATTTGCTAGTCTGTACACGATGGCCTCTATTTAAACCATATAAGGGGACTTGGCATGTAGGAGTGACCTGGGAGTAGTTATAACTAAGGGATAATCCAACGGTCTATAGAAAAGACTGAGACTAGAAACATCACGTCTGTGAGAGAGAGGGTGCAGAGACGAAGAATAATGTGAGGCCAATCCAATTATGTGAAATTTAGGACATTTTCACATATATCTAGGTTCGAAAAAATACTATAAAGGGCATTTTGTGATGAATCTCTGTATGATCTGATAAAGCACACTCAAATCATACAGAGATTCATCGCAAGATGCCCTTTAAAGTATTTTTTCGAACCTAGATATATGTGAAAATGTCCTAAATTTCACTAATTTGAAGGGCGTTATGTAGTCGTCCTAGAGAAAAAAAACACGAATTTTCTTACGGTCGCCACTAATCTTAAGTTTGGTATATTTTGAGCAAATTCTAATGAAGTGAATTATTTATATTCATAAAAAAATAACATTTTAGCCATTTGGGAGTATTTAAACTTCTTTAAAACAACCCAGAGTCTTTATAAAATCTGGTTCTATAATTTTTCTGTGTGTCATAAAGCGTAGAAAAATAATGAACAAATTTTGAGAAAATCAAAAGTATAACACAATAATAGACTATCGGAAAAACGGAATACTCGATTAACGGAATAACAGACTAACAGACAGTAAAGAAAATATACGTCTCTTCTGAATAACTGCGTCTCTAACTACATCACAATCCTCATCAAGTTTTTTTAAATAATCTTTTTTATACAAGGCATGAGGCCATTTGGTGTAAGGATATAACAAGATCGAAAAATGATAATCGCAAAGACAGGAGATTCATTTTGGCTTCATCCTTGAAAAGGTATGTATAAACTAACTGTCCCAGAAAAATAAAAGAAAGAATGCAATTCAATTCTCAACCGAATTTCGTGCAACCCACTTTTTCTCTGCCTTTTTCTCAAAATGTTTTGACTGTAATTGAATTTCCAATCGAATTTCGTGCAGCCCACCTTATCTCTGCTTTTCTCTCTCCAATCCAAATCGCTTCACCTTCCTTCCCAGCTGTCCTCTTCATTTATATCAGCTGATATCCACATATGCAAATCAGAGGCCACCATAAACACCTGCACCTATAAAGAGAAGCTCTTTTTAATCTGCAGACACGACATGCGAAGCACCTCATTCTTTTTCCTGACGGTGAGTGTTCCGCTTTATTGTGACAGTATGAGGAAAACAGTTAGAGTTAAACAAGTATGCAGCTATTTCGAAAGAGGCTACTCGATTAACGGAATAACAGACTATATATTATAGGTCTTTTCGAAATAACTGAGTCCATAACTGCATCAAAATTATCATCAAGTTTTGGTTTAATAATGTTTTGTAACTGTTTAAACATCAATAAATGTATTATATCATTTACATCTTTAGCTTCTTTATTTTATTTAATTCATAATTCTATTAACAACAGAATCGTCATTTTCAGAATGGATTATTCGGAATAAGTATTAAATATGGGTTAACGCTTACTTAATCTTAACGCTTTACTCCATTTTAATGGACCATCTAATCATCAGGAATATATTCATAAAACCCCGAACGACTTTAAACATATGAACACAGATTCAAACGCTTCTGATTAAATGATTCATGAAAATGAAATGCACGTGTTATAATAAGCCATATTTATTATACATAATAAAGTGAAGCCGGTCTATTCTTAAGTTTGTCATCGATAGTTTTGAACCTGACGATTCAAAATTATCGGTAAGAAAAAAATGTTGATGATTTTTAAAAACGTTTCTTTTTTTAAAAACATAATTCACCCCAAACAAGGCAGGCCGCCACTGCAGACGTAAGGAGCTACTGATAATTAGGGTGTAGGTATTGGGCGTTATCCTAAGTTGAGAGCTGTGTAGAGAGTTTTATATGTTATAGTTTATTAAGATGGATATAACTTTTTCTTGATGCCTTTCCGTTCCCGACTGGTTCCTTTGAACCCAGCACTATGTGCTGCGTCTCAAGGCATACAGTTTATAAGTCTATAAGTAGATTGTCTTTAGTTTGTTTTGAAGAGTGTTACTGCCTACGGACATAGTCAGCCGATTTACCGATATCCAACCTCGAATAATAAAGTCGCTCTTTTCTTTATGAATAGTTGACGTTTTTATGACGATCATCAACAAGTAGATGCTGTATCAACATCAAGGGAGATAATCTTGTATGAAAATCGGAAGGTGCATTGCTCCGGTTAGTAGAGAACCGTCATTCATCTATAGTAGTTCCGCACATGGTTATTATCAGCAATCGATAGATACACATGAATCAAAGAAAGAATAATAGACCGGATCTGTATGCACTTATGTAAGCAAGAAAATAACATGTGTTATGCCAAAAGCGCTTATATTTATAAGGACCATTTATATATGCATTCTATTTACTGCTACATTCTCTATAATTCTAATAAAAATGGCATCCGTGGTCTTTATTCGCCATGTTTGTTTCAAGATATAGAATAATTTTATTGACTTCAACAAAAAAAACTAAAATGAATAAATCAGGAAAAAAGAGTTTAATACAACCGTGTAGTAAATATAAACAAAGGACTAGGTATAAAATCAAACAAAGAAATACACGCGTTTAATATCGGTCTGGGATAAGGAAGACAACACAAAGCTGGAAACATCACATCCGGTTGATGGACGCAGAGACACCATCCTTGCCGGAAACATAACATTCGGATAATTGACGCAGATACACACACCTCTTGGAAGCCCCCCAAAAAACGGCTATTTGACGCAACGACATCTGTGTCAAGGACACCCGCTGGTACAACCGACGTAATAAATCCGGCTGTTAAGTAAACAATAAGTGTCTGTAAACCACGTCTCATAACGGGCGCGGGTGCACTTAGTGTGTAGGTGAGATTCGGGGATGCGCGTGGCAGTTGAGAAAAACGTGGGCGTTTTAAAATGTTATATACACCAGCTTAAATTGATATTGGGAGTAATCGGCTAGCTTCAAATTCAAAAGCTCAGTTTGTTGGATAATGGCCTTGTGAGGCCGGGCGCATGTTGAAGTGGACGTATGTGTTGGAAATCGTTTGGTTTGGCTTGCGCGATTTAGTGCGGGTGAACCCGTATAACCAAGTGCAAAATAGCGCTGTTCTTACAGTCGGAGCTCACAGGCGTTGACAGGACCACCACGTTGACGAGACCTCAGATCAAGGGTCAAGGTGCACCTGCGCATAGGGGTTCTGTGACGTCACGGGCTTTTGTGTGGGAAACGGAGTTTTGCCAGTCTGGGTATTGGAAGCGAGCCGAACAGACGATTGCTCTATGTAGTCTTCAAATGAAAAATGGGAATTTATTTCCCTAAGAGAATACAGGCATCAGATTCCTTCTTTCCCCCTCCTCGAATGGCTAAGGACTAAAGCTAGGAATTAACTACGATAGAGTAGTAATTTTGTCTCTCCCCTAACGTTGGTGAAACATCTCCAAGGTCGACACGGTAGACTGAAGCCTAAAATAAACCAATCAAAGTTTAAAATATTGTTTGTCTCGTGAATCGTGGTATGAAGCTTTTCGTTGTAGCGGCGATGTTCACGGCAGTACAGAAGAGAAAAAAGAAAACAACCACTAGACGACACCCCTCCGCGCGGCGAGGAAAGAAAGAAGGCACGAGAAATTAAAAGGTATGCAACATATACATTTTTGGTGTTAAAAATGACCAGTTGTTTAAGCGAGAACTGTCACGGCCCATTCCGAGACGGGTATACAAAGCGAGAACTGCCACGGCCAATTCCGGGACGGCTATGCAACAAATTTTCGTCAACTCCCGTGCACTTGCCATCCCTCTAACTTCCACTGACTCCACTCCTTCGCAGAAACTGCGCAATAGAAATGTACTACTATATATGCATGCATAAGTGTCCGTCGTCATAATTTTAAGAACAGCAGGAATATGCAAAAATCATATGCAAATTAAAATCATATAGTAATTTCCAGATACTTCTACAGAATTTGAGCCGAACTGTTTTTTTGTTTTACCAAACCCTAAACTAACCTTAACTTAGGTTTTACATTTAGTTCAGAAAAAGTATGTTTTGTTCGGTTCAAATTATGTGGAATCACAAATTTCCTTTAAAAAATCTCGTTTGTTATTGCAAAATCAGTTTTGGGAGAATTTGTCACATTTTTCATTCATTGTTTTCATTTTTATATGTATTTCTCCGTTATCTGTCAGTAAGGATCAAGTTGGCTATTCCTTGGACAATGGTCAGTGAAATCCTATGGAACGGCTATTCACAGTGCGTTTACCTTCCTTTTCAAAATGACAGCCTTGCAACCAAGGTCAGGCAGAAATGCCATTGTTCTCTGATCGAAAACTCCTTAACTCTCGACAGATACTGGTTGGGAAATAAATGAAGAATAAGGAAAAATTGACATTAGGGAGAGAAAGGAAGAGGAAAAAATATTTCAGGTCAATGGTATTAGGATGAGACCAAAATTGAAGAGTGAGGAGGACAAATATAGGAGCGAGAGGTAAATTAGAAATATGTCCGAGAAAGACAGAAAAACAAAGAAAAAAAGAAAGACAAGGAAATAAATGAAGAAAGAAAGAAAAAATGAACGAAAGAAAGAAAGACAGAAAAAAGAAAGAAAAACAACGATAGAAAGAAAGAAAGACAAAAGAAGAAAAGCAAAAAAAGAAAAAGAAAAAAAAATGAATAATAAAAGAAAGAAAAACAAAGACAAATAAAAAAGGTAGAAAGAACGAAAGATTAAAGTCAGACAAAAAAAAACGAAAGGTCGAACGAAAGAAAGACAAAGAGAGGAAGGAAGACGAAAAAATAAAAAGGGAAAGAAATATAGAAAGATAGACAGAAAGGAAGACAAAGAAATGAAAAGGGAAAGAAATATAGAAAGATAGTCAAAAAGGAAGATAAAGAAAGAAAGCAAAAACGAAAACCAAATGTAGACAAAGAAAAGACGTATGTCTGATACTGTAAAGTAAAAAGAGGAAAGAATGATTGAAAGATAAAAAATGAAAGAAAAAGGAAGAAATACGATCAAAGAAACAATAAAAACAGGAAAAAACGTCAAAAGTAGACAAAGTAGAAAGCAAAGGAAATAACAAACAAACAGAAGAAAGATATAAAAAACGAACAAATATAAAAACAAAAAATGAAAAAAAAGAAAATGTCTGAAAAGAAAGTAATAGAAAAAAGAAAACGAAAAATAGAACACCACAAAAAGAGGGAAGAAATGAACAAAAGAAAAACAGCTGTAGAAAAAAGAGGAAGAAACAAAAAAAAACAGATAAACAAACCAAGAGAGACAAAAATAACGAAATAGGAAACTAATAAAAAAGACGTAAACAAAATCAAATCAAAAACAAAATAATAAAATGTGATGCCAGAAAAAAACTACGCTTTAAGATGATAGGCAAAAGAAAGAAAGGATACTCAAAGAAAAAGCAGAAAGAAAAAAAGAAAGAAAAAAAGAAAGACAGAAAGAAAGAAAGGAAAAGCAGAAAGAAAAGAAGAAAGACAGAAAGAAAGAAAGGAAAAGCCGATAAACTAATGCGATAAAAAGAAAGAATGAAAGTAAAAATGTATTTAGTACTATTTAGATTATTCGGAATACTATTCTCGTCTTGGATATTGCGGTCACAATGTTACAGACGCTGTAACCCACGACCATTTTTAGGTGCGTCTTGTCGGACTCGGGAATCTTCATGTCGCACTCGGGTATTTGTACGGAATTTCGGATCAACGAGGGTAGCTTCTTCTTGTTCCGTCGGCCATGACCAGGTAGAAGTCTTAAGTACTCCGTTATTGTATTTTTAGTATCGCGTGTACTGAGGAGTGAACCTTAAACCTCAACGAGACTGTCACTTAAAACCGATTATTGTTAAGCACCTATATCCCTTGCGCCACGGGTCCTTGAGAGCATAAAGAAAAGACGACAAAAAATCACTAGGAAAAAAAAGAAAGAAAAAGTGAATCATACACAGAAAGAAAGAAGAAAGAAAACAAAAAAAGACAGAAAAGTAAATAAAGGATGAAAGAAAAGCCGAGAAAGCAAGAAAGACAAGCCGCGCGTGCGTGGTCCCCCTCTGTATGTGACTCGATGTGGCGAGTGTAAAATGCAATAAATTTCGGCAATTTGGGGCATTTTTGACACCCCCTTTGACCCCTTGGGGGCGCGAACCAGAATTTTTCTGAGGTCAAGGATGCTCATTATATATCCAGAACAGTTGCTTCTACATTTTGGCCAAGTTTCAGAAAAATTGAATGCATGGATCAAACGTTATTGAAGAAAAGGGTAATTTTTGCCATTTTGGGGGGTTTTTACCCCCTGGGAACGCGAACCACGTTATTCCCAACGTCAGCGATAGTTATTTTCTATTAGGAACAATTGCCTCCACATTTTGGCCAAGTTTCAGAGAAATTGAATGGATGGATGAAAAGTTATGGGGCAAAAAATGTCATTTTTTGCCATTTCTAGGCCTTTTGACCCCCTGGGGGGCTAACCAAATTTTTTTTTTCAAAAATCGGAGAATGTCACTTTCTAACCTGACCAAAGTTACAACTTCATGCAAAATTTCAGAGAAATTCAATGGATGGTTGCAGAGAAAAATCCGGACGGACGGACATGCCTCAAAACATAAGTCCCCGATTTTTTAAATCGGGGGACCAAAAAGTAAAGCATAATAGAACGAATGGAAACGAGAGAACGAAAGAATAAACGAAAAAAGTCAACGAAGAAATGACGAATGTTTCAAGAAAGACAAAGTGTGATACGTGAGAATGAAAGAAACAATGAACGATAAAGTAAAAGTAAGAAAAACATGTACTCGTCTAAATTGATTAAGGATTAATGAGCGTAAGAAAACAATGTTTAAAAAAAAATAGTTACACTTGCATCTTGTTGTACCTCTGCTTGGGAGAGTCCAATGTTACGCCAAAGAGACAACATTGCTCATGTGTTTTTTTTTTATGTCTGTTGTGTTTCTTAGAGGGTCGTATGTTTAACGTACATGTGACAAAACACAGCGGATTTATTAACGAAACGTGGACACGTGTTTGCCGCCGGAACAACAACTGTCGAAATTAATTGCAATCACATATAATGCGATTTCTAATGATTTCTTTTTTTTTTTTGCTTGACTTTATAAATGTTCTTGTTCTTTTTCTGAACGCGTCCATGAACTGAAGACCTTGACACGTGCTCGTTTGGACTTTTAATCGAAAACTTTCGGAAGCAATACACATTCCTGTTGACAAGTTTTGCTGTGTAGAAAGTAGAAAATGAGTTCTTTTTTCTGGATTTTTTTTTTACGGAACTTACAAATATTCTGTCGAATTGACGATGGTTTTAATATTGTGTTCAGGTTTCGGCTATTAGATTCTGACGACACTGCCATGATTAATGAGTTGTAATAAGAGGTAAGAAAGTCACATACTTAACAGAATGATGTCATGCGCAGTGCGCGCACATGCATTTAACTTACATTTATTAGTGTTGTCTATATATGCGCAGGATTAAAGTTTAATTTAGAGTAAGGTTACCGTCAGCGTTAGTTTAGCGTTAGGATTAGGCTGTAGAAAGGCAGAACAAATACCACCGTGGAACGCATCGCGGAATAGCGGGCAGCTATCTGTGTGTGTTATGTGGAGACAGAAATATTCGGTAAACGAACGTTTTATGCAAATACTCAATGACATGAATGGATTACATTTTTTGAGTAAGTAATTTATTTGCCTCCTTTCCAGGAGGTTCGACACAAGGTCAGGCGTGGTTTTGAAAAACCAGTGCACTGTCCTACAAAAATGCCTGAGCAACCCCGTCGTTACCCTCAAGGTGGGTCATCGGTGAATGGCCTTTCCTCCGCTTGCGTCAGTTGTCAGCCAAAAAGAATAAAACAAATCCGGCCGAAAGTCATGTGGTTTCATCGACTTCTGCTTTGAGGTCACCTCTGACCTTGAAGGTGTCACTCAACCCTGCTATCGAAGCACGTCTTTCGCTATGTACCAATACGTTAAGTATGTTATTTAAATAATTAATCTAGGTCCAAGTCTTTATTGATAAATACACGAAGGGAAATTGATAAATTATGTTTTGTTTGTGGGGGGGGGATTTAGTTTCTGTAACAACTTGCGACATTGTTCATGCTAGTGCTGAAGTTCAAAAAGTCATTTTTTAAGAAAAATCCACTTGATCTACTTTTTTTACATTGTTTCACATATAATCGCTCATTTTAAAATCTGCATAATTTAGCCATATTTGGTGATGACATATTCTATTTCCCACCACCTTACTTACTATAAGGTTGGGGGATATTTTGTTTTATAATTTCCTAGCAATAATAGTGCGTAAATCGCTACAATAAATCCTGGAGGATGGGAAACCGGCATTTCTAGTCCGCGAACGTATTCATAAGGCCAATCACGCATACTTCACGTACATATTCACATGCGATCATATCAAATTTACTGACTAAACAGTGACACCATGTGTTAGATAGATATTGGGAGAGAAGACTCACTAGTATATAACATGGTTAGTTGAGAATAACAGGAAATGAAATATCAGCATGGATCAAACTGATGACCTGTGATGACGATTGCTAGTCTGCTGGAATTAATATAAACAGATATTACGTAAGATGGCTTAAATAAAAAGTGGGAGAGAGCGGACGGTTTTGGGGGAGCAGACAGTGTGTCGACTTGTATATTGATAGGGGCTGACAAAATATGATTCATTAGTGATTTCGATTGTTCTCTTTCTCACTTTCTCTCTTTCTGCTTCCCCCTTCGATGTGTCAGATATTTGGAACAAAGATCAAGTTGAATAAATATCCGATCTGTTCAACCAGCCCTTGTCTTGATTTAGGCATTTTCGAGGTATGAAAGAACTTATCTGCAAGCGGTGTTCCATCGGTCGAGAAGGATCATGCAGTTGCGACTAATGTAGGAATATAATTTCAGGACTTTATGCTTTTTCTGTAATAATTGCGGCAACTTAGTTAAGTAGTATGTGACAAAAAGTTTAAAGGCAACATATTTTTCTGTTGCCCGGGAAACAATATTCACACATCAAATAATTACATTCAAATAGAGAGTGTTTTGTTTGATCATTAGTTTTTGTTTGTCGCTATTCTTTACATTCTCACCTACTGATGAGTGTATAAACCGTTATACACCCGTGTCGTCGTATTCGTCTTCATGAACTCAGGTTCTATTCGTCTGCTCATGAATTCACTAGGACTCCAATATTAATGTAAAAAGGGAGACAGTCACAGAAAACATCAGAGCGACAGGTTACTGTTATGCGTGAGATAGAGAGAAAGACAGTCAGATAGATAGAAAAGATAGCTCGTCTCGTTACACCTAGCCACACTGTGCGCGCTGCTCCCCATTCGGGACAGCACTTAGACACGTATTTTCTGCTTGAAGTCTCGCAAGCCAAAGAGACAGAAAATTTTCCACCAGAAATCACGAGGTTCTCTGATTTCTGTTTGTGATCCCTTCTGACTTTTAAGGTGTCACTCAACCTTTCGAGTTAAACACAGACCTGGTTATGTAACATATGGACAAGTTGATATTCTAACAAGCGTTTTTATCGTCTCTAATTAATAACGGTTGCGTATTATAACTTCACCTTGTTTACTGTGTAATTCACATATGAGTGAAACAGCATGTGACCTAATGTGTTTGCTGCGTGAAAACAACGCTTGCCCAGCTCAGGTTAAACGTGTAAAATATTGAACTAACGTATATCCAACAAAGTAGATCCGAATATTAGTAACTAACTGATAATTTTCTGTCTCTTTGGCTGGTGAGATTTCAAGCAGAAAAGACGTGTATTGGTGCTGTTCCCAATGGGGAACAGAATATATTGATAAAGGTAGACGTAGGTGTGTTCTGTCTTTATAGACAGAACACACCTACGTCTACCTTTATGAACGAATCAATGCAAGAAAAAACTTAAATATGCCAACATTTATCAGATCGTGTGCAAACGATATTTATATGAAATATATTTTTTAGAAACTATGTTCACTTGCATATTATTTTGTTTACAATTAGTGCAGTGGTATTTTTTTTGTTATTAGTCTGTTTTGCGAGTCTGTTTTTTTATCCGATCTGGGGCTTTTTTTCATGGTCTGTTTTCTTTTTCATATTCTTTTTTTACATGGTCTGTTTTTTTCATAGTCTGTTCTTTTGCGTAGTCTTTTTTTTCGTGATTTTCTTATGGTCTGTTTTTTTCAGGATCTGTGTTTTTTTAATAGTCTCCATTTTGCATGGCCTTTTCAGCATGGCCTATTTTTGGCAAGGTCTGTTTTTATGGTCTGTTATTTTTGTAGGCTCTGTTCTTTATGGTCTGTTTTTATGGTCTGTTATTTTTGCCGGCCCTGTTTTTTATGGTCTGTTTTTATAGTCTGTTTTTATGGTCTGTTTTTGGTATTGTCCCTATTTTAAATTGTCTGTTTTTTGCATCGTCTGTTTTTTATCCATAATTTGGTTTTTTTAATGGTCTGTTTTTATGGTCTGTTCATGGCATGGTCTCTTTTTGCATGTTCTGTTTTTTATACATGATCTACTTTTTATAGTTTATTTTTTAACATGGTCTGTTTTCTATCAATAGTTTATTTTTCTTGGCCTGTTCTTTTCATGGTCTGTTTTTTAAAGTTCTGTTCTGTTATGACTATTTCGCATAATCAGAGACTTTATAGATGATGAATGTCAACAGAATATATGAGACACATCAATTTAATGAATATATATATATATATATACATATATATATATATATATATATATATAGAGAGAGAGAGAGAGAGAGAGAGAGAGAGAGAGAGATATTCGCCGGAACAACGGAATAGAACATCTTATATACATGAGGTTAAATATACATTGACAAGGCGAAATAACCTTCTCCTAGAGTTCTTAGCTTCTCTGCCATTGGCCTAGCAGAGACACCAGGATCACATTTTGATTTGTTGGCTGTAAGTCACGAGCGAGTTAACCACGCTGATCACGGGACTTGGGTTTTCGCCAAATCACGATCTCTATCGCGAATCTCGTGCATTGAAGAGTTCACTTCCGGTCAATCATGTGACTGCTACAACATTTTCATTGTTTTTTGTCCGTTTCTGTTAGTTTGGTTTTTGTTCTTTCTTAATCTGTTTGTCTGTCAGCTTTTTTTTTTGGTATTTTTCATGGTCTGTTTTCTGTCAGTTTGGATCTTGTTCTATTTGTTTTGGGTATGTACTTTTAGTCTTTTTTTAAAGTTTGTGTTTTGGTCTCATTGATGTTGGTCTGCTTGTTTTGTTAGTCTGAATTTTAGGCAGTATGTGGCCTGTTTCTCTTTTGGTCTATTTTATTCTATTAGATATTTTCGTTTTAGGTCTATTTTTGATCTGTTTATTTTCAGAACCTTTTTCTATCATTTTATTTTCGAGACTTTTAATGCAAATAAGTAAAAGTACATACTTCAAAGATTAGATACATCAATGTGTTCTGATAATCTCTTGAGAGTGTCAATCCAGCGAAATATCAAACCCCAAGCCTGGATAAATAATCAGTTCTTGAGATGAAACAATTCTAATCGTTTTCATTACCAAACTCTCGAAAGGAGGCAGTATTGAACGCGCGAAGGATCTTCTAATTAACAAGCTGATCCTTTGTTTCGTCGACGATTGATCGTTAGTTCGGTACTTGGCTTAAGGATCTGACTTTTCCCCATGGACACGTTTGAAGTACGACACCGCGATTGTAGCAGGTCAAATAAAATCATCGTGAGAAACATTGGATAATTACGACCAGCGCGTGCTTGCAATAAAAAGTCCAATTCGGGATTTTTTTTCATAAGAATTTCGGATAACGCTCTGCAAATTCTTACGGCTAAACTCTGTTCGGAAAATAATGACGTGCGCATATGAACTCATTGTAGGAAATCAGTAGGTGGTGTTGTTTCTGTTGAATTCAAACAGTTATGTTACTGTTCGCTTTATTTTTATGTGTTCGTTACAATGCTAACGATATAAACTGATCAATTAGTTGGCAATTTATACAGTTTGATACGTTAAAATACGCTCGCATGTTAATTCGACACATACACAAAAATGGGTGCGTCACCCTATACAAAACCAAACAAAATAAAAAAGTTATGGATGTTATTTATTTTTATGTTTTACACCAGAGCATATATAGAATAAATTTATGAATCTTCTAACAATGTGAGTGTTGTTTTTTTGTTTTTTTTTTACCTTTTTCGATACGATTTTTAGAATTCTGAAGAGCTGCACGTATGCGAAAATTTAGGATATATATGTCTATATTTGGTTGTTCACGTGTAGATGAAACGGGCCGTTACGTTTATGGATATTTTGAAAGGTCAATAAAAAAAAATGATCACTGGAATATAGTATTCTATTCTTTATTTATTTATACACACACACATAGCATATAACTTGTATATACTTTGTATTTATATTTCATATACGGCACTAATATGAAATGATGTAATTCACGTGTCCAGAATGTTGCACGAAATAGGTCTTTTTGCAAGATCTCCTCGAAAAAAGCCGCTAATAAGTAAAAAAAAAAAACAAAGCAGCTAAATTGGCGTTCGCAAAAAACATGTTATATGGTCAGAAGAAAATTTTTAAAATGTTTATTTCAGTGACGAATCGAAATTTAATGTATTTGTCAGTGATGGAAAACAATTTGTAAGAAGAAGAAAAAGCGAAAGTTTGGATCGTAGCTGCATCAAAAAACTATTAAATTTGGTAGAGGTAGCGTGATGGTTTTCGGCATGATATCATGGCAGGGTACATCACCTCTTGTGCGCTTAAATCCTAGAGTAAATGCCACTGTATACAATAATGGTTTAGAACAGTATGTTTTGCCAATGTTGCACAATTCTGGTATCGAAAAACCTGTTTTTATGCAGGATAATGCTCCTTGCCATAAGGCAAAGCTGGTCATGAATTATCTGGCTGATCAAGAAGTAGAGGTAATGGACTGGCCTGCTCAGAGTTCTGACATGAACCCTATAGAAAACTTATAGAAGACTCTAGGACAGAATGTTATGGCAAAGAATCCAGAAAACATCGAAGACTTGTGGCTGAAACTGAAAGATGAATAGGACCAAGATAACTGTTACCCAATGTCAAGATTTAGTGAAATCCTGTAGTCGTAGATGCGCAGCAGTTATTGAAAACAAAGTTTGAAGTACCAAATATCAAATCTATTTTGCCTTTTTAATGTGATTATGTTAAAAATGATATCTTGTTCCTTAATTTTGGACACTTGAAATCTGTAAAATTGTGGATAACTTTTAAAATAGTATTTTAATTCATCTGTACGACTTCTTATCGCTTATACTGTTACGTAGATATCTGTTATTGTTTTGTTTGTTATCGATAGCGACTGGTGTTCTTTTATGGTTCGTTTTTTTTTATTTTTAGCCGCCCTGAGAGTTGTTTTAATTTTTTTAATTTTTTATGATTATATTTTAAGAATATGCAAATGAGCGCATTTTTCATTTTGTAATTCGCGTTTAATAGGACGAATCATCAATTGTATATATATATATATATATATATATATATATATATATATATATATATATATATATATATATATATATATATTAAAATTAATTTATTTATTTGTAAACATGTATTGATCGATCTCTTCACATTTTACAAACAAATGAAACTCTGCAGGTTGAAATAATTATTTCGTATTAAAAGTAATTTATGAAGATGGACTCTCTTATTCTGATATTCGAAAAAAGGAAAGGTTCTCTTCGCCAGTGGGTAGAACGATTCCACGTGGACTGACTAGTAAAACGAAGAATGGCCATTTCACATAGCGTATAATGTCTAGTTATTCGTAAGGGTTCATATTCATTCAATCTTTATCACTAGAAGGGTGAATGGCTGTTCGAAATATTAAAATTAAATTTACAATAACACCCATAATATCAAAGATGTTAGGTTATTTCTTTGTACTGAAGGAAAGTTCCAAATATTCATACTAAATATCAAATATGTGTTAAACAAAATTGGTATTTCTGGTTTAAAACTTAAAAGCGAGTTATCTTTTCACTTTTTATTGGTTCTAATGTCAGTGCGCAGAATTTAGACACAATATGAAATAATTTCAAGTTGTTCCTAATTTGGGCAAAATCCGAAAATTGATAAATGACTGTTATTTATTTATTTATTTAATTATTTATTTATTTATTTATTTTCGATAAACTTTTCTCATGGGGCAGAATATGTATTTACAGAAAGTACATAAAAAACGTGCTGTCAGAGATTGTTCTGGCTTTCACATAGAGACTCGATATCTACTTGCTTGGCATCACAAAAAGATGTAGCACAAGGGCGTAAGATGGGGAGATCAGGCTAGCGCGACGAAATTGGGGCATTCTAGACTCTTAAAAATTGTCTGGGAAACCACCTCGCCATTTCTCGGTCGGGGCGCCTCAGGTAGTTAGCGATACACTAACTCTTTCCTAACGCGGGAAGGCAAGGCCTGGAAGGGTAAATCTCCTAGGGTTGTCCAGGATTAATACCACAGCCCGACAGGTAAAAGGCCAGCGAGTTGGTCCGGTCTCTATCGGATATATTGGGTATCCACTTCTTCCCCACTGCAGAGAGATGTTGCACAAAGCTGGAAGGTGGGGAGAATCAAGCCCCCCCCCTAAAAGAGGGGTATTCTGGCCTATCAGAAATTGTCTGGGCAGTCTTGTCGGTATTCTCCGGTTGGGGCGCCTCGAAAGAGAGTGGTAAGGCCTGGGATGGTTGACTTCACTTCCTAGGACTACCTAAATACTAATACCTAAGCCCGAGAGCTAAAAGGCCACCGAAATGACACAGTTCAAGCCGGACTAATTGTCGAGAACGGATCCTCGACTGGTATATACCTGTCTGAAGTCTTTCTTCGACTTACTTAGTCATGACGACTCTATCTGTTAACATCGTTATCAGTATTGATAATGTCGGGAAAGGTCAATGTCGTGACGACATTGGGTAGATCACAACAACATAACTATATATGTATATTTAGAACGTTTATCGTACTAACAGTTAGATTAAAACACCAAATTACATATTGATTAGCAAAGGTATATATAATAAACTATTTTTTATCAAATGGAATGAGCATTTATGTAACGAAAACAACTTTGATCTGCTCAAATTACTTAACTACCATGACTCACTAAAACTTGACTAAAATCAAAGACTTTTGTACCTAAACACAACACAATTATACCTTTTTATTCTTCCTGCATACTAATGCATCATATTTGAAAGTTAAACTAATTTAACAATCATTAAAATTACAACTTGTAAATTGTTGTGACCTTAAGGGGGCGAGAAGGAATGCGACAACAAGGAGATGGTTAACAAGAGAATGTATTTGCAGAAAGTACAGAAGTAATGGGTTGTCAGAAACTGCTTCTGGCTTTCTCATAGCGACCCTTTCTGTTGTCGCCATTATCACTATCCATAGTGACAGGAAGAGTCCATGTAGTGACGCAACAGGGTAGATCACAATGACTATAACCGTACATTGAAATTTCCGTTTTTAACACATTTTTAACACATTGTTTAGCACATTATTTTAACACATTATTTAAACACATTATTTGTTAAAATTGTTTACATAAAATTATTTGAACACATTAATTTACCACATTATTTTAACACATTATTTCAAAACATTATTTTAACACATTTTTTTCAAAACCTTATTGTAACACATTATCAAAACATTATTTTAACACATTTTGTCAAAACCTTATTTTAACACATTATCAAAACATTATTTTAACACATTTTTTCAAAACCTTATTGTAACACATTATCAAAACATTATTTTAACACATTCTTCAAAACCTTATTTTAACACATTATCAAAACATTATTTTAACACATTTTTTTCAAACATTATTTTAACACATTATTTTAAAACATTATTTTAACACACTTTTTCAAAACCTTATTTTAACACATTATCAAAACATTATTTTAACACATTATTGTAACACATTTTTTAAATATTATTTTAACACATTTTTTCAAATCCTTATTTTAACACATTATTTTAAAACATTATTTTAACACATTATTTTAAAACATTAATTTTACAAATTATTTCAAAACATTATTTTAACACATTTTTCAAAACCTTATTTTAAAACATTATTTTAACACATTATTTTAAAACATTATTGTAACACATTATTTAAAAAAATTATTTTAACACATTTTTTCAAAACCTTATTTTTACACAATATCAAAACATTATTGTAACACATTTTTTTAACAAATTATTTTAACACATAATTTTATAACATTATTTTAACACATTTTTAAAAACATTATTTTAAACATTATTTTAACACATTTTTCAAATATTATTTTAACACATTTTTTCAAAACCTTATTTGAACACATTATTTTAAAACATTATTTTTACAAATTATTTCAAAACATTATTTTAACACATTTTTCAAAACATTATTTTAAAACATTATTTTAACACATTATTTTAAAACATTATTGTAACACATTATTTAAAACATTATTTCAACACATTATATTGACACACACACATCTAGTCTTGCTACACATACTTTTTATTGTTCCTAAAGTCAGTGTCAAGTGTTTAGACTCAATATCTAATGATATTGCTTCTTAATATTTTCAAAATCTGAAAATTGATAAATGCGTTTTATTTATTTATTGTTTGGCTCTAAATTTTTATCAGGGTTTGGTGGTTTACAGTCGTATCCGATTTAGGTGTGCATTAAATAAGGCAACGTTGAACAGAGATTAGATAGATAGAATAGGCGTCTATCTAACAAAGGGAGATCACCGGTGATAAGTTGCATTATCGCCGTTGTCACAGCCTTAGTTCAGGTGTACAATAGGATCAAATTGATCAGCCACAAATCTACGAGAATCAGCTGAGACGAATATCATCTTGGATAAGACGCCATTCGAGTTACTCTACGGTTTCACATATTGCAAAGTGCCCGTGCTACTCAGCTCATTAACGAAGAGCCGTATGATTTACGAGTGACCTGTCTAGTTAACCTTTGACTGTCCTGTGGACAATTATAGACACTAACAACAGAAATAAACGAATAATTCACCGTAACAACTGACCAATGGTCACCTTCTGATGGCATTAGACTGTCCGGGCAACCGAACGGTCGGCTCGGGAGTAAGTGCGCATAACAAAGCCATAAAAGTATTCAAGGGCCCAGATGCGACGCACAAACGAGTTGATATTTTAACTGCCGTAATTAATCACTAATAATATGCACTCGGGTTTAATACGCACCCATAACTTGAGGCTATGGAATCCCGGTCAGAAAATATTACGCGTGTATAATACGCGCTTCATTTCTGTACTGTTTATTTATTTTCGGATTTATCAGACGATGGTTTCATGATTTGTATTTTTTGGATAATGCTCGTCTAAATTTATTTATTCCCTACGTTTCCGCCGATGTAATCTCCGGCCTTTTTAGGTGCATCTTTTCGAACTTAACAATCTAATTAATTGATTTATTCACAACGTTTCGGTCGATGTAATCTCCGGCCTTTTTATGTGTATCTTTTCGAACTTAACAATCTAATTAATTGATTTATTCACAACGTTTCGGCCGATGTAATCTCTGACCTTTTTAGGTGCATCTTTTCGAACTTAACAATCTAACAGTCGCACTTTGCAATCTTTAAGACGAACGTGGGAATTTCGAACTGAAGCCTTTATTTAATCCACGGGGCTAGATTATTCTTGATAGAAGTCGTATTTTCTATCATAGTTATTATCGCCTATAGTAAGAATTAAACCTTCAACCTCTAGAAGACTGTCACCTGAGACTGATTTTTAACCAACGTCTTTAATCGTTTCGCCATGAGTCCATGTGGACAATTCTTGTATGAACGATTGGAGACTTAAATTTAATCTTGTTTGAATGTGTATTACTATATTTTTGTTACTGTTTTACTATTATTTATAATTATGCATTTGAAAAAGATCGTGGGTTCCATCGACCGAAACGTTATGAATATACCAAGATGAGAATATTAGTTCGAATAATCCAAATATTACATTTTTGTTATTATTTGTTAATTTATTCCTATTATTAGTAACATTATTAACCTGTATATTATACGGATGTTAAGTTTGCCACTGCTATTCCCCCTCCCTCTCTCTCTCTCTCTCTCTCTCTCTCTCTATATATATATATATATATATATATATATATATATATATATATATATGTAAAACTTAGTTCACCTCAAACAAGGCAAGTTGCGACTGTAGACGTAAGGAGCTACTGAGAATTCGGGTGAAAGTTTAGAGGGTCATCCTAAATTGGGAGCTGTGCAGCGAGATGTTTGTTCACATAATTTTTAAATGTCTGCATGCCGGTAGAGTCAGGGGGTAAACAGGGATCGGGGTGGGGTACAAAGACAGGCAGCTCGATGAAAGAAGCTATTGGAGTAGAAGGCTCTCCAGTATCTGGGGACCTCCACTGTGAATGGATGGGATCTATCTGATTATCGAGTTGGTCGAGTGTATTTACGTCGAGCAGCAAGTTCATCGGAGCACATTCCATTGAAGTACTTGTAAAACAAGCATAAGGATGCAACATTGTAACGATGGGACATGGGCTAGAGCTTGGACGACCATAGACACTTTTTGGGACCTTGTTTAAAGGGAGAGACTGGCGGATGGTAATACATATTATAATAAAGATGATAATAAACATATATATAAATATATAAATTTATTTTATTAATTAATATTTATTTAATATTTATTAATATTCATTTATATATATATATATATATAGGTTGTTAAAATATATGTTTTCGCATATACTTTGTATTCTTTATATATACTAACCTTTTTCAAAGTGAAAGCTCGATGATTATGAACATATAACAACAGAGGATATATAAATAAATAAACAACATATCTAAAGACCAAGATTTTATCTACTTTTCCAATTATTATTACAAAACAAAAATGTTGGTACAATTACAGATCCGTTTCGTTCACAGAAGAACAACCAACATTGGTATGTCAATCTCAGGTCTTTCTTCCGTGTACTAATCAGAACACCAGAAAGTTTTCAATCAGAAAAAATACATAGCGATGCAACAAACAAAAATCCAAAAAACAAACAACTCATATCGAACTCATCTCCATTGTGATAGAGATTTCGAAATAGCTGCCCAGAAATAGCAGCCATCTTGTGTTATCATTATTAAACGTTTAGAATATTAGTGAGAAAAATCATTTCTGTTTTAACAATGACGCTTATAATTGAAAACCATTTTAAGAGATGTTGATTTTAACTAAGATAAAAATACGAAAGTATTTTCGGACTATTCAATGGTTGAAGCTGAAATGATTAAGTGGTGTTGGTATATGTACTGGATTACGATATGCAGGTTAACTAGTATATATTCAATGGGTACGAGTACAACCAACCTTGATCATGTATTAAACAAGGAAAGTTAGCAGAGTGTATACCAGCATAACCTGGCACAAAGGAGCATAGATGAGGTCATACTCAAAACGATATGCGGATGGGATCCCACGGATTTGACGTCACGTGGGACCAAAGCAACGAACACATGTTAGATTTTGAATCTGTACGGTTTTGGATTTTGAACACGGTCGACGGCTAGAGAAGCGTTTTAAGGACAAGATAACTATTTTATCTTGCAGGTGGCTATGAACAGGCATGTCTATCTGTTCTGTTTATCTATCTCACTCTTCAATAGTTACCTTAGGTTAAAATTGCTGTCTCTATAATACTTAGTTAATTGTAAAGTGTACCTGAGACTTATGTAAGCTTTTCACTTAATCAACCTCTATTTCCCAGACTATTTATTCTCTCAATTGTTCTTACGTTAACACGACAAGAAGATTTGAAGCATCAGCGAAACGACGACCGGGATCACGAAAAGAAAAGATGACAAGACGAATCCCGACAGAAAAATTAATGACAATGCAACAATATGTACTCGCTGTCAACACGTTCGCTAATCTGTATACTGCTATACGTTGCTAACGACTACGACGCGAGGCGCTATGCCACACTCGTCCGCTGTATACTAGAGGACTTCTTGAGAGCAGTGCCCCCTCCTTAATAGGCAACGTTATAAAGGGTACATGCGGAGACGTTTACAATTCGCAACAGTTCTGTCCATAAATAGTAACAGTGATTGAACTTGGAATAAATGGGTTTAACTGTTAGCCAGCAAAAACGGTAAAAAAAAGTGCATTCATAAGAATCGGCATGGTACTGTATTTTCTTTTTGATCAAGTTGCTTCCGTTATTGAAATTAGTTCACCTGGGTCTTTATAGAATCAGACTCACGGTCTAAAGGTTCGAACTGTGCGGTCGGCGGATCATTTGTATAGCCACACTGATGAGCCTTTGAAAGACGAAATAAGCTTGCCCGTGGATATAAAATATTTAATTATTAAAATAATTATTATCACTCAACTTAAAATAGGGAGAGCACTCTGTTTGGGAATAATTAATTGTTTCGTCAAGCAGTTATGCAAAGGTTCTGTCCCTTTTGTTGAATCCTCTTAGAGAAAATCAAATCAGTGGGGCTCAACCTTTTCAACCTGTGAACGCTTTCATCATGTATCAGAATGATATGTCTCCTCTTTCAAAAAATGTCTGACTAAAAATGTGCATTAATACTAACAATAATAACTAATATAAACATAATAGCATTTAATACAAACGCTAGCGGAGAGAAAATCCAAAATAACCTTTCAGTAGCGATGGGCATTGCACATTATGTTTTTGTTGCTTTGGATCCAGTGTGTGTCTGCTAATCTGTGATGCAAATCGCCCCTCTCCACCCCCCCCCAAAAAAAATACTTAAATTCCCCAAAGAAGAGGAGAAAGTTTCTCCTGTTTGAGAATCACTGAATTTAATAGTACTGATGTAGTCAGTATTTACAATTCTTATTTGCACAGTAGATCAGTTGGGCGCATGGATATAAATAGATAAGATACTTACACAGGAGGGACCACGTGAAAATTGGCAGTATTCATCAGTGAAGTTGGGGCTAGGACACCGACTGGATGCGTACTTGGTAATCTTAAGTTGTCAGCCTGGATTGCTATCCACTTCAGCGAGGGTACTTCTCAATAAAAACAGTTAGATCATTAATATAATTTGTTTTATATCTACTCTGACAACTACGCTTGAAGAGGCGTTGCTATTTTCTCTCTTTTTCTCTTTCTCTCTCTCCCCCGTCTCTATCTCCCTCTTTTCTTCCCCTCTCTCCCCCTTTATCTATCTCTCTTTCTCTCTCTCTCTCTCTCTATATATATATATATAGAGAGAGAGAGAGAGAGAGAGAGGGGGAGAGAGAGAGAAAGAGAGAGAGATGTGTGTGTGTCGCTCTGCTCTATCGTACTTCCATGGAAAGTGCTCGTCTGAGCTCGAATCTCTTGTTCTTTGTAAAGCATTCATAGCGAGAACTCGTTTTATTATCACAGCGGAAAAAAACTTTACTGTCTTCCTCCGTATGCCTAGCGTCATGTGGAATTTCTATTAACAAACCCCATTTTCAACAGCCTTTCCTGCAGACTACAGAATTGTCATTTTAAAACTCCAATGCCAACAAATATTTGCCATATAAGTGATCTAACTGATCTAAATATTTGTCCATATAAGTGATCTAACTGAGTTCATTCAATTCTTCATTTTCAAACCTCTCATAATATCCATCAACTGTCAACTGATAATAACCGAATCTCATTGACCTCGGATAGATTTTCGCTTTGATAAGTGCTGACTTAGGAGTATAAAACAATTTTGAGGAGATATTGATATTAACTAAGATAAAAATACAAGAGTATTTTCGAACTATCCAATGAGTTAAGCTTTAACTGGTCCCCCGATTTATAAAAATGTCCGTCCGTCCAGATTTTTCTCCGCAATCATCCATTGAATTTCTCTGAAATTTTGCATGAAGTTGTCACTTTGGTCAGGATAAAAAGGTTGAAAAAAACATCTGGTTAGCCTCCCCAGGGGGTCAAAAGTCCCGGAAATGGCAAAAAATAACATATTTTGCCCCATAACTTTTCATCCATCCATTCAATTTCTCTGAAACTTGGCCAAAATGTAGAGGCACTTGTTCTGGATATAAAATGAGCATCCTTGACTTCAGAAAAATCTGGTTCGCGCCCCTAGGGGGTCAAAGGGGGGGGGTCAAAATGCCCCAAATTGCCCAAATTTATTGCATTTTACACTCGCCAAATCGAGTCACATACAGAGGGGGACCACGCATGCGCGGCTTGTTATACTTGTGATATTTTAAGGATCAGTTAGCTTTTAATAATGTTGCTGATGATACTTCAAGACATCTCAAGGTTGAATATTCAGAGTGCAACGTCGCCTACGGGAAAAGGTGAGTATAAGACCTTTATCAGGCGTTTAACGTTTATTCTGTTTACTTCCTCATATACTTGTTTACTCATTTCTTTTTACTGTTCCTGTTTTCTTTGCTGCTGCTTTTTTTCCCCGGCAAATTTGTTTTCCGTTTTCTTTTTGTCCACAGAGAAGGAAAACTTTCCAAAGGGGTCAAAAAAGGCGGCAGACAAAAGTCAAAAGAAGATGCGTAACGGTATACTTTTTTTTTTCTTGCAAATACAGATGAACAAAACCTTCGTCTGGACAAAAGAAGTCGAGATGGGAAAAAATGCTGAAAAGGCGAAAACAGCCCGAGGATTATTAAAAGAAACAGTTATATAGAATAAAACATTTTAACATTTTCTGAAAAAAGAATATATATATATATATATATATATATATATATATATATATATATATATATATATATATATATATATAGCTAAAATCAGACATTACGCTATTTTCTGAAAAGCGAAATATATATATATATCTGTCCATCAATAGACAGTTGTTTTGGCATAGTACGACTATATATATATATATATATATATATATATATATATTTATAGAGAGAGAGAGAGAGAGAGAGAGAGAGAGAGAGAGAGATAGAAGAAAAAAGAGTGATAAATATGCGACGATTGTCCAAATTTATTTCAAATTTCAATTGTTCAATGCAAGATGTATTCAGTAATAAACTAGTGTTTATTATTCTTTCCTTAAGCCAAGGCTTTTCAAAGATCGAGATCTTATCATCAGAGGAGAAATACAGATGGATAAGTTGGCTTTCGAAAAAACCAAAGTTCAAATATTTGAAAAATATGAAAGATATTATTAAAAAATATTATTAAAAAACGCAGTGAAAAAAAGAAAAGTTTCGTAAAAAAGATATGCGGTTTGTCCGGGTGGTAAATTTCCGTTGAAAGGAAGTCCGATGAATTGTAGAACGCAGAAAAAAATATTTGCGTAGGAGCAGTGTGGAGAAAAGTGTTCAGAATAATAAGTAAATCCAAAAGCACTTAAAAGGAATTGAAAGGAGAAAAGTTGGCCATTATTGAAATACTTCCTGGACCAAAAAAGGCAAATGACATCTTGTTCAAAGAGGGTCTAAATCCAAATGAAACAAAAAAATAAATTTGGACAATCGTCGCATATTTATCACTCTTTTTTCTTCTATCTCTACAATTGCTCTATCTCGTATATTGAGCTATACCTCTTCTCAATAGGTTCCATCTACTAAAAGTTTTACTTTTGGTTTATATTTGATCCTATATATATATATATATATATATATATATATATATGAAGCAATCCAACAAAAGATATAAGCGTCAACTAATATCTTATAATTAGTGAAACATCCGGATAAAAAACTGAAGCTCAATATACTGGATAGAGCATTAATATTATAATATAAAATGAAGTAATAAAATAAGGTGTCAATCAAATTTTATTAGAATTCAAAGTTCATGCAAAGCATCCTTAAGTCCTTAGCTCATGAGTTTTCAAAGATAATTCTTCTCTTCAGAGGACCATTACCGCAGTTATACTACTACAGGCAATGATGTTATGTATTTTTATGTATTTGTGTATATAATTTTATATATTTTCAAAGCGTAATTTTATTGCCTGTAGTAGTATAACTGCGGTAATGGTCCTCTGAAGAGAAGAATTATCTTTGAAAACTCATGAGCTCAGGACTAAAGGATGCTTTGCATGAACTTTGAATTCTAATAAAATTTGATTGACACCTTATTTTATTACTTCATTTTATATTATAATATATATATATATATATGATTAGGTATTTTATATTTTTATATATTTGTATGTACAGGATTCACTCCTACACTGCTTAACCTGTAATTATAAACGTCTTGAAGTACCCAGGGTGATGCACACCAAATATCAGGCTACTGTGATGGTGTTCGGAGTTGTGATCAGGGAAGATCATTTCATTCCACCTTGCATTTTCCAACAAAGTATTAGGGTCAATGCTTCTGAACACTTTAGTGTTCTTAAAACGGTTGTTAAACCTTGGATAAAGTATGCAATAGAATGTCATATGTCTTACAACTTTGCATCTTATGACAAAGCCATTGTAATTCAGTGCCGATTATCAGAGATTCTTTACGCTCATGTGACCCCCAGCATTTGTCTGCTCTAATTCGCCAGCACTAAATCCTATGGACTATTAAGTGTGGAGCATTGTTTTAAAAAGACTAATCAGCATCCTCATAGTACCATGTATTAACTAAAGATCGCCATTGTTCAGGTTGTGTCCGAAATAATTAGGCACGAGTAGCATTCAATGGAGTCAAAGCCCGATTCAAAGAATATTTAGATGAAGAAGTATAATCAAGGTTATTTGTGTCGATTTGATTGAAATATACACATTTACTGTCAGAATATTGTTGTTTATTTTACGTACTAAAATGTCCTCAAATATCACTCGCACTCTGTGTATATATTTAATGAAAGTTTATAACTATAACTATAACTGTTGTTATACCACAAGGGTAATATTAAACACCATTGTTTTTATAAACATACAATGAATGCTGCATAGGTCTAGTATACAAATAACTACGACAGATAAGATTTAGCTCAATGGTTAACGTTTGGAGTTACACAGAGCTAATATATTATAAGTATGTAGAATGCAAATGTATGACATATCCATTATTTTGCAATGATCATGCTCCGAAACTATCACCACAATATTTCTTTTTACGCACGTATGTTTCCGAAATTTCAATTTTATTATCATCTATAGCAGGATATATATACATATGCACATAATATAGCTTTATATATATGCTGGTATGTTCTGGTATGAACAACGTATAGACACCCTCACATACACTCGTAAATATATATATATATATATATATATATATATATATATATATATTTATATATATATATATATATGTAAAAATAAAAATGGAATAAAGAATAAGCAATTCAACAACTAACAAAAATAAACTCAAAAACTCATGTTGTAAAGTTCTACCGAGATATTTCGGCCGTAGATACGACCATTAATATATATACATATATATATATATGTATGTATATATATATATATATATATATAATGTTAACATCCAATACAATTGTATATAGATATTTGAATTTACGAGTATACGTTTGTATATGCGACTATATATATATATATATATATATATATATATATATATATATATATATATATATATATATATATATATATATATATATATTGGTACAACAAATTAGTACAACATTCGTACCGTCGGTTTCAAGCACAGAACGACTTAGCCATCCGGCTCACTTCAACTTCTGTCGTCATCTGTTTCGGAAATATATATATATATATATATATATATATATATATATATATATATATATATATATATATATATATATATATATATATACAATAATATTTATAAATAAATATTAATAATTTTAATACCTACAGATATCGATGTTTCATGCTAACGCAATCTTCAGTGTAGGAACTAATTCTCAACGGTCGGTGGGCGCGAACCCCGATCACAAATCGCCACTGATTCGTAGTCGAGGATCTTATCCATCGGCCATAGCCAATTAGTTAGTAAATATAGAGGAATTTTAAATGTAAATAGCGAATCGGCGGCTAGATACCAAGCAGTATAGAGTGATCTACGAAACGGCGTTCGGATCGTGCATATAGCTATTTGCACTGCTTGTTATTAAAGTTACTCGAGAGTGCCCAGCCTTTGTGGAAGGGGGGCTGATAAACAATAATATTTATAAATAAATATTAATTATTTTAATACCTACAGACATCGATGTTTCATGCTAACGCAATCTTCAGTGTAGGAACTAATTCTCAACGGTCGGTGGGCGCGAACCCCGATCACAAATATTATGATAAATAACTCCCTAGAACAATGCAACCAACATAATAACCACTGTGAAATGCAGAGAAATAAAGTTTATTTATATCTTTACAAGCGGGCATAGTTAGAAAGCTGTTATAATCAGTGTTGAACGATCGGACAGAACTTTACATTACGCATTAAATTTGACAGCCTTATTATAATTCCCTTAAAGGGCCTGTCCTAGTAATAAAGGGGCTATAAACAATATTATGATAAAGACTCTTTTTTAATTATTATCTACATACAAATTTGTTTCATTCTTTTCCGAGAATCACCAGTGTGGATGATGATTGTTCGGCAGGTGACACGATTCGAACCTCAGACCCAAGTCAAGATTTTAACATCTGTCTGAATCATTCGAACATAAATTTTATTCATATATTTATATGAAGTTAATCCAACAAAAGATATAAGAGGCAACTAATATCTTTTAATTAGTGAAACATCCGGATAAAGACTGAAGCTCAATATACTGGATAGAGCATTAATAGCATAATATAAAAGGAAATGATAAAATGAGGTGCGAATTAAATTTTATTAGAATTCAAAATTCAGGCAAAGTTTCTCAACGTCCTTAACTCATGAGTTTTCAAAGATAATTCTTCTCCTCAGAGGACCATTACCACAGTGACGTTACTGCAGGTGATAAAATTACACTTTGAAAATATATAAAAATATATACAAAAATACATAAAAGTACATAACACATCAAATATATCAAGCCAAAAACATACTTATTTGTTAAAGTAATAAAATCCATCCAAGTCATACAAATTAAAACATATTCAGGAAAGATGTCCAAGAGGTTGATTGAAGATTGATCCAGGTATTGAGTGACATTCCAAAAGCGAAAAAATTGAAAGAACTGAAAAACCGAAAAAGTTATCCAGTCGGAAAATGCAGTAAATCACAGTGAAAAATGTATCCAATGTTTATGTTAATTAACATAAACATTGGATACAATGATAAATTAACCAAATCAAATAAAAAGTTCAATAAACTCACGTTGTGTCGAAATCATGAAGTTCAAAATTTAGGGTTCAAATGAATTGATCGAAGTAGCACAAACCAAAATTCGCTGGTTAAATGGAAAATCCGCTAAATCCGATCTGAATAAAATTAAATCAAACTTAGTCAATATATTCGATCATTTCTTCTTCCGGGTCTGATAAAGATTATTCCAATGAATAAAGTTAAATTTGAAAGTAATCACTCTCCCGCAAGCCAAGTAAACAGAAGCCCTTCTCGACGATCAGAAAGCAATACTAAAGTCGCAGACTGCCTTCTTATTCAAACGACGTTATCCGAGCGGATGTTATATGTCGAAGTTAACAAAGAAAAAAAACGTCCTCTCACACCGACAGATATATTAAAGCAATTCAAAATATCGGATGTTACTTGTCCGGGTCAAATCATAAGTCTATGTCAAATAGGAAGGGGTGTGTAAATTCAGGTCAAAGCCTCTAATTGCCCTTCCATTCTACGTAGCTACCCAATTGTCTGGCTCAAGCATAAAACAACAAATTTCACAGATCTTGCCCTATCAAATAATTTCGAAGATTTATGAAATTAATAATTACGAAGTTATTAAAGTAATTAGAATTTAATAATTTAATTGTTTAATTTAAGATTTAATTTTATCAAATTAAGAAGTTTAAGAAATTTAATTTAAGATTTAATTTTTTTTAATTAAGAAATCATAAAAATATTTAGAGTTTAAAAATTCAAATATTTAGACTTTTACAGCTTAAAAAATTTAAAGGGATATATAGGCATTTTCAGAGACTAAACCTTTTAGGCAGGGAGGATTTAACGAACACATCTCCAAAACTGGACACCCCCGGTCCCGACATTCACTCAATGAGCTACGGTAAATTTGGTGGTGGTTTCCACTGTGCATACTTGAATTTCCTTCTATATCGACATTTGGAGACTAATTCACTTCTAGAATTGATCAGATTTAAACGTTTAGGTGCAGTGGCTATCATTACGACTTCTGAATTGCATAGACCGCACGATCTAGATCCCGGGCTATAAAAGTTAGATTTTTTTTAGGATGGACCATTTTATATTGTGTGGAATATTATTGGATCTTAAGTTTTTAACTAAAGTGGTCAGTGATGTTTTGTTGTTGCCGACATCGTTATTAAAGGAGTAATTATGCATAGATATACGGGTTTTAATGAAATTTGCTGTATCCTCAATATAAGTGTGTATCTTAGGATTTACTATTGTTCCTGAGCCATTTATATTCCTATTCACTGGTCTACTTCTATTTACTGTATTTTCATGATATTGATTAAGTTGGTTAATTGATTGTATATTATTGTTAGCGTTATCGTTACCTACCATTGGAAGGTCATTATCGGCTTCCAGAGGTTGAAGATGGATAGTAGGATTATTAGGTATAGAATTATGGTGCAAATTAGTCATAATGCTCAGTTGTGGGGTTTTATTAGGGGCTGCAGTTATATGATCTCTAGGGTTCATTGTAGAATTATTCAGTTCAGTTACGGTACAAGCATACACAATGTCAGAATATGTGCATCTATTATCCAATGGGCAATCATTGGTATGCCTGCAGTTGCATGTATTTATGGGATGTGAACAATTAATATTAGATTGGATAGATTTTATTTTTTTGCTATTTTCTGAGATTATTGTTTTGGCTATGTTAGGCATAGTAGAATAGGAAATTTTGATTGAGTTTTTATTAAGTATAGAGCTGTATTTATGTGGGTATTTAAAGGAGTTTTCTAATATTTTAAAGAATTCCTTAGGAATATTGGTTTTAACGTTGTTATTAAAAAGTGGGTTAAACCAAATATTGTTTTTCCTTCTAAGGCGTTTACGTGAGGTCAGTGTGGGACTATCCATATGTTGATCATTCCCATCAGGTATGAAAGAATGCCTCTGATGTCTATGGTTATTTACATTTCTTTTGGTCCGGCTCCTATTGCTAGTAGTCATGTTGTGTGTAATAATATTTACAGTTGTATCATCCGGTTTGTTTTGGTTATGAGTTATTTTTTAGAATAAGGACGTTGAGAAACTTTGAATTTTGAATTCTAATAAAATTAGATTCGTACCTTATTTTATTATTTCATTTCATATATATATATATATATATATATATATGGAAAATGAAAAAAGTAAAACCAAAAATATTATTTATGTATTCATCAACGTTTCATCTGTATTTAAAGACTTCTTCGGAATGATTGATTTGAAGTATAAACATTTGAAATAGTTTGTACTTGTGTGTTATATCTTCAACTCAATCATCCCGACGAAGTCTTGAAACGAAGACGAATACATAAATAATATTTTTGTTTTTCTCTTTGTACATTTTCCATTACGTTGGGATATTATGTCCATTTTTTATCATATATATATATAATGATATATATATATATATATATATATATATATATATATATATATATATATATCTGTGTGTGTGTATATATATATATATATACATATATATATATATATATATATATATATATATATATATATATATATATATATATATATATATAGTTCCGTGTATAGTGTTATGAACTCTTCGAAGAAATAGATTTAAATGTGAACGCCGTTCAAAGACGTCATCAGCACATGACAAGTGGACAGTGGTCGGGTGGACATACGATAACCCATCAGAAGCGACTTCCAAACGGTTATGAATTCTAAGACTTTACAGTTATCACCTCGAATCGTCAGTGTCCCATAACTCTGTCGCCCTCGTCTCTATAGCCCTTCAAAGTTCATTCAAATATTCCCATTCTAACTTTTGCTTTCTTTACCGCTCCCCACGTTCTAACCCTCCTTTCTTGTAACCAAACATTTGCACTATTTTTATTTCTTTCAATACTCTCATTTCTCCCCAAGCGTTGGTTGCTCGTCCTCCTTTTGAACAAAAAGTGCTCAATATATTAATGTAGTACATGGTGTTTCCATGCATTACTTAAATGCATTTCTATATGACAGTTACAGCAAGAACTCGTCTTCTTGCAACAACTGAAAAAAAAACTTCCCTTTCTTATCCGTGAGCCTCAAATCAAACGGAATTTTCATGAACATAGTTTCTTTCTATGAACCTCGCATATGTCTAAAACGTTGACACAAAACAGCTTCCCTGGTGGCGACAGTCATTTATTTTTAAATCTAATTTCAATAAACACATGTTATAAACTCTTCTCATCAGTAATGAAATGTTATTCATTCCATTCATGTTTTAATACTCTCATTTAACTTGTAATCTATCTATATCATTAACCCTTATCCTCGAGTGGTTTTTATACTTGATGTTGTTACTTATTAATAAATAAAGTTAATACTGATTACTTATTATTGTGGGTACAGGCACGGACTGTGGGCTTGCTGGATCGGGTTTAAGTTTCACTTGTACCTTTGGGAAAAGGTATAAATTCGTATATAATCCGTCCAGCTGTGGAGTAAATAAAAGGGTAGACGAAATGCGTAAACCTTGGTTGTACAACTAACCGAGGAGAAGAAAAACTCTGAGCAAACGCCTATCTTTCTCTGTTTTCCTTACATTCTTTATAGTCGTCTTGGATTCTTTTTGCTACTGCATTTAAGCAACGCCGGTTCAAGAGAGATGAATTTGGTGATTTTATTCCTCATGAGACACCGCTTATAAAGGATTAAAGCTACTTGAGGACAAGCTTTAATGAGATGGATAGATTGTCAGTTGAATTATGAAGAATATTACGAGAGGATTGAAAATGATGAATTGAATGAACTAAGTTGTATTATTTATGGAAACACCTCATAACAAGTACTTGAACACAATCTAGTTGTATCGAAGCAAATAGGGAAGCAATCTTATGGTAACGTGTTCCAGAGACGGGGAGTTCTTATAACAGCATTTTCCCCCATTTATAACAAACATCGCTGTCGACTATTCTTTTCTGGCATTTTTAGTTTTTGTATGCGGAGAATATCTACCTTCTTATAGTATTCATCATCATTGAACTAACAAAACATATAATACAACGGAAATAGGATTTACATGTAAAATCAGTTGCTGCATTTACAAGTCGGTTTGAGATGCTGGTAGCGAATGCTGGCACTCCTGTTTAATTCTAAATAAAAGCACATGCTAAACACTTTCTTATAGTATTCATTTATTGTAAGAATTATATTTCAGTAATAAATTACAAGCACTTAATAATATGAAGTTTAATTTCTATACACACTATAAATACATTTGGAAGATAATTAGTATATATACTTAGAATATTAGATTACCTCTCCTTCAGAGGGGGGGTCTAATGTCTCACAAGTCATAACCAAATAAAATACGTATACGTTCTAAAACATACCACGTGTCTTAGACTTTAGACACCAGCAATCCTCTGTAACTGAGGCAATCCTTCCGCGCTCGTCTATTTGGGTGAATTCTCGATGGAATTAAAGTTGGACACATCAACACGTCGACACTCGTCGGTTAGTTTAGAACAAGGTTTATTCAAAAAGGGTAAAACATAAGCAACACAGGCTGTGAGAGAGAGAGGGAGAGAGAGAGAGAGAGGGAGAGAGAGAGAGCGAGAGAAATTCACTAGATCAGTCGCCCGACGCGTGCTGTCTCCAATTTGGAGGGCATCACGAAGAAACACGAGCTGTTTCGTTCAAGTCTCGCCGTCTAATGGAGAGAAACAGCCCCGCTGCAAAGCAAGATGTTTGCGTAACTTTCGTTCGGTACCCCTCCCTCTCTGACTCGCGAACCCCCTAACTTTTCAATTAACACGACTACTATTATGTAAGAGTAAAAATCAAATAAGACATAGAAAAATGTAAACTACTACAGATTGGGTTGCAAAATGCAGTTTTTGAATATAAATTAATAACTCGGTGAAATACTAAATGTAGACTGCGATTTAGGGAGATTTATTTTTAATTTGTTAACTTTTGTTTACTTCAAATATAGTATTGCTACTGAGACGTAAGGGGACATCCTAAGTAGGGAGTTCAGCAACGAGATGTTTGTTCACATTACATTTAAATTTCTGCATAATAGTGCAGTCAGGGAAGCACGGAACAGAGAGGCAATTCGAAAGCCTAGCAGTTTGAGGAAATAAACTATTAGAGTAAAAAGCTTTCCGGCATCTGCGGACCTCTACAGTGAAGGGGTGGGATGTTGCTGCTTGTAAGGTTTGTCGAGGGGTGTACGTCGAGAGGGCACTAGTTCCACGAGTTCATCAAAGCACTTTCCATTGAATTACTTGTAAAACAAGCACAGGGATGCCACATTGCAACGATAGGACACGAGGTAGAGCTTGGTTGAAAGTGATGGAACTATTAGATTGGAGATTCTTTTTTGGGGAACCCTGTCTAATAAGGAGAGACTAGTGGTTGATGCTCAGCTGTAGCAACAATCTCCGCTTGCTTCAGTTGTCAGCCAGGAAGAGGCCGAGAACATCCTCGCCAGAAGTCACGTGGTTTCATAGACTTTCGCTTTTATGTCACCTGTTACTATTAGTGTGTCACTCAAACCCTTCTATTCAAACAGTGCATTCATTATCTAGCAATAGATGATTGAATCGAAACCTTGAAAATAGTTAATGTACTTATTCGATATAGTAGATATGTTTTACTATGTTTTATAACACCAAAACGAGTGCACAGCCTTCGTCAAAATTAATGGAAAAATTATGTTTTTCTAATGTTATCACTAATATTTATATGCATATAAAATAACAATGAGGGGAGGGATGGTCTTACATCGGTACAGCGATAGCCAAGATTGGCTAATCAGGTGTTTTATGGCTGTCCAAATTACGGAAATGGAGATTTTAATTTCAGAATTTAAAAAAAAACTTGTGAACAATACAAGCTTCCACAATAATTACAAAGGGAATTTGAAAACAAAAAGATTTCGTGCGCGGGAATGAGTAGTAGTAGTAGTAGTAGTAGTAGTAGTAGTAGTAGTAGTAGTAGTAGTAGTAGTAGTAGTATGCTATAAAATAAATAAGAGCTGGTTGAATTATTTTTTAATTGAAATGAAAAAAATGTTGTTAACCAAATCACAAATTTAACATCACAAACAAACGACATTTGTTTGCAAATTGCCTTCAATGGAATAAAGGAATAGCGAAGTCAAACTGCTGCGTACGATCACATAATTTATACAATGATCCGTTATTCATTTCTTTGTTTTCCCCTTTAACGTGAACTCTTGGGAGAACGGGTAAATAAAAGTCATGTGCTCCACTTCTTCTTACGGTCGATCTCAATATTAACATTCTATTTCCAACATTTATGGGCATTCACGTCATTCAGATAGCACTATTTAGCTTGTACTCCGTGCCCGGCTCTTAACACTGAGAACCGAACCCTGACTAAAATTAGTTGCAAAGATTTTATAACCAAACCTCCGACTGAAGATTTTAATAGAACATTTCAAAACGGAAATTCCGGGAACGATTTTTGTTTTATATGAAATCATCAGCGTTTCGTACATAAATTAATCAACTATTACATTATACCTTTCTTTATAGTCTTTTTTTCTCAATTCCTTGCTTGTTATCGACAGCTATATAAACTATCGTTCGACGACTTACAAGCTTCCGTGATAAAAAAAAATACAAGATAAGGCGAGAGAATTGGCGATGTGTGAATCATTCACCATAAACAACGACGAAACAGAAACTGGGACGTGGGGGTCAGGGTGTTTAAACTACTACATTTGGGAAAAGCATGAATTCATTATTTCCTCCTCGCTATTCACAAAATAAACAACTTGTGTTCAACGAATTGTATACAATTGATCGTTTAGAATGATTATTGCATTTCAACATCTAAAATATTGATATACTGTAAAACGGATAAAACAACAAAAAACAAAAAACTCTTGATTTCTTTATACGTTATATTTCTTTCTTTTTTAACATTGATTCACCCCAAGGCAATATTGTCACTAAAAAGTAACGGGCTATTGTACTAGAGGCCAGATTTATAAGAGTGAAACCGATGCAGAACGTTGGGCAGTAAGATTGTTGTTCACATTACATTTAAATAAATGAATGTTAGTATTGTCGGAGAAATTGGGAGCAGGAAGGGGCTTTTAAAGCCAAGTTGTTAAAACAAGAAGCTATCAGAGTAGAAAATCTTCCGGAATCTAGGGGCCTCTACAGTGAAGGGGTGGAATTTTGCTGCTAGTCGGGTGGGTCGGGTGGGTCGGGTGTATTTTTGTTTAGTTGGTATTTGTTTTATTTTCAAAGGTCTTCTGTTCGTTCCTCTCCCCCCCCACTCACACTCGTTCGCTCACTCTTTCTTGTTATACTTTTCTTTCTCTTTGTCTCTTTCCCCTTCTTTCGTGTTTTTCTTATTCTCTCTCTCTATCCCTCTACCTCTCTATCTCTCTCTATATATATCTATATATCTATCCATCTATCTCGACTTTCTTTTAAATTCATTTTTTCTTCTTTTTTACATTAGTCTTTTAATTTTAGCTTTACCGACAGCTTGACACGGCATCAACTTTTATAAAATATCGTTGATATATTTTTGTGTGGGGATATTGTTATTTCTTTTGTAATATTCATATTCATTTATTTTGTTTCGGTTTTTTTTGTAATTTTTAGCGTCATTTGACTATGCGTTAAAAGTTCAGATTGATGCGAATAAAGAAATGTAGAAAAATCTCTGCCATTTTGACCCTTGCATTTTGGCAAAACGACAACTTAGGAACGAGGCGTAAAGTTTCATTGGACACAATGTAGAGGAGAATCAATGATATTTTAAATAGATGCACGTTTGTGTCGTCTGGAAACTAAAGTAATAGTTTACTTGGCCTGATATGATCCCTCATAAATTTGTCTTTTAACTAGGAGTAAAATGTGGTATCTGTTCTGGTGTGGGCATCACTGACGAAGTAAAAGTTAACAAAAAACTAGTGGCAATAAATACTATTACATTTGTCTTTCTTTCCCTGTTTCTAACTTACTCTCTCTCTCTCTCTCTCTCTCTCTCTCTCTCTCTCTCTCTCTCTCTCTCTCTCTCTCTCTTGATGTCTTTCGGTTTCTTTCTTTCTTTCTCCCTCAATAACGAAGTGGAAGTTAAACTCGTTTCAAAAAAAAAAATTAACTCTTTCTTTCTATCCCTGTCCCGCTCTCTCACACACACTCATACACATACCAACACACACTCTCACTCTCACTCTCTCTCTCTCTCTCACTCTCTCTTCCTTTTTTTCGTTTTTCCTCTCTCGATGACTCAATAATACTGTGGAAGTTAGACTAATTTCAATAAATACTATGACTCTTTCTCTCTTTCCCCCTTTCTTTCTCACATACACATACACTCTCTATCTCTCTTTCTCTCTATATATATGTTTCTTTATTCATGTCTCAATTAGTCAATACAGAGCTGAAAGTTAGACGAGTTGCAATAAATACTATAACTCTTTCCTTCTCTTTCCCTATCTGCCTCTGACTCTCTTTTTCTCACACACACAACTCTCTATTTCTCTCTCTTTCTCTCTCTTTCTCTCTATCAATCTTTCTAACTTTCGTTATTTCTGTCTCTGTGTCTTATTACGTTACGGATTTTTTTAGATGAGGATTGATTATTTGTATTATTAGTATTATTCGAACTACTATTCTCATCCATACGGCACACTGGTTCCCGTTAGATCACCGAAGTTAAGAGACGTTGAGCCTGGTCAGTACTAAATGGGTGACTATTTGGGAATACAAGGTGCTGTATGTGCCATCCGCTTATCTCAGCATAAATAAATACATCTCTTTCTATATATATAATTATCACACGACATAATCACGTTGACACACTGGTTCTGGTTAGATTATCGAAGTTAAGCGACGTTAGCCTGGGCAGTATCAGATGGATAACCATTTAGGAATAATCTGGATGTCATTTCCTCTGATCGGGATATTCATGCACCTAGGAACCGAATATTAATTTGATATTTCCTAGAAACTTACTATTTCGGTGGAAGCTGGATGCCCATTTAGATATTTCCGAATGTATATCTTTATGCTAATCTCAGTTGTTATTTTCACAGCGTTTCTGCCGATGTAGCCACCAGCCTTCTTCATATGCATCTTCTCCAACTCGAAGATATCTATGTCTCTATTTACTTGCCTCCACGCGAGGGCAGAGTAAGACACAAGGTCATTGTTTTAACGTGGGAGAAAATCCAGCTCACAAAAAAGTGGGACACTGGATTGGGACCAAATTCTTTTTATATGCTTTAGTCTAGAAGGATTTTTCCTTCACTGACCGAGGACGGAAGATATGAAGTGTAGTACCGGAATATCCACTCGGAGATCATTATGGAAGGGTTCAGTTCGAAATTTCCATATAAATTCCAGAGTTCACCTTTAAGATTCCCGAGTCCGAAAAGTTGCTCCTGAAAAAGTAAGAAGGTTACATCGGCCGAAACGTTGTAAAAATAAACAACCAAGATGAGTATAGTAGTCCGAATACTAAAACTAATACAAATCCATGATTTCGCTTTTATTTCTTTGTCCGTGTCTTTCCATCTTACTTTGTATTTTTCTATACGCATGACCTGCGCCATTTTCTACCTGTTTTTCTGATTCTCCCAATGCCACGATCACTGACCTAAAACCTCGGACTCTTCCATGCTTACTTTTTTTTATCTCTGCTGGTCTGTCTTATCCCGCTTTCTCTATTCTCTCTTTGTTCTCCTACTCATCTCTCTGCTACTACATTCCTTCGCATAGCCTGCCTTTCTTTCTCTTTTTTCAGCCTTGCTCCCCTCTCTCCGTGTCTATCTCTCCTTTCCGTTATTTCCTTCTTCTATCAGCCACACTGCCTCTTTTTCTTTTTCTTTTCACCTTTGTCTTAATTTCTTTATGTTTCAGTCTGTATCTCAAAATTTCTATTTTTATATATAAACTACACGAATTTCTATTTTTATATATAAACTACACGAATTTCTATTTTTATATATAAACTACACGAATTTCTATTTTTATATATAAACTACACGAATTTCTATTTTAATATATACACTACACGAATTTCTATTTTAATATATAAACTACACGAATTTCTATTTTAATATATAAACTACACGAATTTCTATTTTTATATATAAACTACACGAATTTCTATTTTTATATATAAACTACACGAATTTCTATTTTTATATATAAACTACACGAATTTCTATTTTTATATATAAACTACACGAATTTCTATTTTTATATATAAACTAGACGAATTTCTATTTTAATATATAAACTACACGAATTTCTATTTTAATATATAAACTACACGAATTTCTATTTTAATATATAAACTACACGAATTTCTATTTTAATATATAAACTACACGAATTTCTATTTTAATATATAAACTACACGAATTTCTATTTTTATATATAAACTACACGAATTTCTATTTTTATATATAAACTACACGAATTTCTATTTTTATATATAAACTACACGAATTTCTATTTTTGATATATAAACTACACGTACGCGTGACCCGTTGAGTCAATACCACTACCGCTATTTAATCTTCTTAGATTTATTCATAAACTACGATTTAGTATTTAAGAGATTCTTCTTGCATAAGTAAAAATAAGTCAATTTAATTTATATTAATATTATAATTCATATTACTAGTAGTATTATTATTATTATTATTATTATTATTATTATTATTATTATTATTATTATTATTATTATTATTATTATTAACAACAACTCAATATAAGTTATCACACAAGTTATCATTAGTGATTTCTCACTGATTATAAGTGTTTCCTGGCGTTTGAGTGACAACAAGTCTTCCCATATTTCCAGTATTCTCCGCAACTTTCAATACAATTTCAAATGGCTTTGCGTTATCAAAAGAGCCGTTTACCATTGATTTCTCGCTAGTAAAGACCATTGGTCTTCTCTGAGATGTGGGTGGCAATAGGTTCTCCCAAATGTCCCCGTACTCTCCGCACGCTTCCGATGGAGATCTGGTTAATGCTCTTTTCCATCGGTTTTTTCACCCTTCTTGACTCTTCACGACTATTTTCTGTGGTATCAGCCGAGGCTGGTGCCATTACTTTATTTTTATTTATTTATTTATTTATTTATTTATTATTATTACTATTAATTTTATTATTATTATTATTATTATTATTATTATTATTATTAATACTATTTTCCTATCTAACCTACATGTGTGCATGTCGCTTGTAAAGACACATGTTTGCACATTAGATGGCGACGCTGAAAAGAGGGAGAGTCACACTTTCTCTAAACGCTCCAACATAATATTAAGAAATATTAAAGTAGTATAACTAAAATAGGGTTAGAGCGGCGAGAGAAATGCATAGATAGTTAGGAGAGAGATGCGTGACTTATTCATTTAATTCTAAATTACAACAATTTAAACATATTTTCTCAGGCATAATTTAATCCCAGAACTAAAGTCTGTATTGTAATATTAAAGGTTAGACGAAAAACCGTAGGGAAACAAACGTTGACCAACTCACAGTTACTATAATAAACGTACTTTCTTCGCTTCCTTCTTTTCCACCCCCTCGCTTTTTCGCTCTCTCTTTCTCTCTCTGTGTCTGACTGTCTGACTGTCTCTTTCTCTCTCTCTCTCTCTCTCTCTCTCTTACTCTCTCTCTATCGCTTCTTTCTTCTCCACTCGCTCGCTTTTTCACTCTCTTTTTCTTTCTCTGTGTTTGACTCTCTTTCTCTCTCTCTATCTTTATCTCTTACTCTCTCTCTCTTTCTGTCTAACACACACGCTGCCATTCCTTTCATTCGTCTTATATCCCCGCTCTCCATCGGATCTATTTTAGGGCGACGTCTACCAACAAGTTCAAGAGAACTCTGTTCGGGTCAGATGTCGTAGTCCTTCAACCGGATGAACACGAAAAGTGCGCGTCCTCAAGTACGCAACAACGGATGCAAATGGCAAAACGATAACTGGTCAGCATTAAGCCATGATCCCAGACCAACTAAAACATA
>OY744541.1:73185976-73188476 GCA_963556195.1 Sepiola atlantica
TAAATAGAAAGGAGAGTAGAAAGTGGATCTTGAGTTTACTTTCGGCAGCCTCGTTACTCTCGCTTCCATTAGTTTGTCATGTAGTCCTCACATTTTATGAGTGATGTTTCTGACAAAGGGGGAATAATTGCTGTTTTCTGGGTCAAAATCTATCAATCTAACATTTATCGTTGACTGATTTTTTACCTTGAAGTAGTATTTGTTGTGCTCCTTACACCATTTGAGTTCATGCCTTGTCTGAAGTGATTACTATAAAAAAAATAAAAATGATAAAATGAAACCAGTCTATTTCCGCCATTGTTTCAAATCTTCTCATAGTGTTGTCCATAATAAGATAATATTAACTCTTAACCTCCAGTTGATTTTAGCCTTGGTAAGTGGCGACTCATTAATATTTAAAAAAACATTGGCTTTTAGTAAAGCTAAAAAACGATCAGTGATCGTAATTCATTCATTTTCATGTATTTTATTTCTTTGCCAGATTTCTTTCTTATATTAATGTAGAACCATGTTGCCCCACCCGACGACCGTCAACCCCAACGTTGTATGTCCGTGGACTTCTGGCCGAGTCATCTATCTATTGACGAATCGTCGTGGGCACAGCACTGGTCCACAAGTTCAATAAAAGAAACACAACTCTCGAGAAAGAACACAAACACATATACGTTGTGTATAATTTAGTTGGAACTATGAGTGTGTGTGACACCGTCGCGGACTGTCGAGACCCCCATTGTCGTTGCTCAAGGCGTCAGCTCATCTCATCGTTTTCCGGTCCGATCCGCTCTCTGTGGAGTTTCGATCCCTAACTGATCGGCTTCTCTCCGAAACCCAAACTCGTTAACTTTTTGCCATAAACCTTACTGTCGTCAAACTGTTGTAAAACTAACTTACCTTAATGTCGTCAAACTGTCGTAAAACGTTGTCACTCCTAAATGTCGTGTCCGGCATTCTTGTCTGAGTCACCTGTCCTAAACAATGAAAACTGACCACTCCCGCATTTTCTTTTGTCTCCGTCGATGAGTCACTTCCTATCCTCCATTAGTTTGTCCTCACATTTTATGAGTGATGTTTCTTAGCACCTCATAGATTAATGTATAAAGTGCTAATTTATAATAATTTAATTCTTCGTCATACTGAACAAAGGGAGATAATTATATAGGATATTAAAGGGGAAATAACCATTTTTATATATTATTATACGAGTCACTGGCATTGACTCACTGGCTTTGCCCCTACAGATGTGAGACAAGAAGTTGCCAGCCGAGTAGAGATCATAAAAGTGATGAATGCCATCTCCTTCATGGACGGACATGAACTAACGATCCAACGATCCAACGAGTCAATGAGAAGCTTCGTAACTACATTCTTATTCACTACTTTAAATCATTGAAATAAAAATATCAGGGTTATTCGGAATCTTCGCTTTATTAGAATTTAATATTTGTGGCACAGTTATTTTTAGATATGTAGCAATATTGGATAATAGTGTGTAAGAATAATATTAAAAACAGGAATAAAGTTGATTTAGCAAGAAAAATAATTTTATTTTACTAGAGTTGAAGTTAGTGTCAGGCTGACGTGTACAGGAAGTAGCATCATGGCAGGAAGTGATGTGACAAAGAGGTGTAATAGATCCTGTCTCATGGGTGTTCGTCTTCAAATCGAACGGATGTCTTTTTCAAGGTTCTTCCAACACCCGTACCAATGATTAAAATCATCTCGATGAGATTGCTGTGATAAATCAACGAAATAAACGAACAAGAATATAATATGCCGCTCAGAGCAAATCATGGAGAAGTTGCTTTTTGTTGTTGTAATTATTATAAATACAAGGGAAAAAAGGAACGGTTGTTAACAACAAAGAATGAAAGAAAAGGTGTTGTTGCTACATTTATTTTTAAATATTTACGACAAGTCATTGTTGGATTCAAAAATATAGAGACAATATTATTTTAAATATAGAGACAATATAGAAAAATATAGTGACAATATTACTTTAAATATAGAGACAATATAGAAAAATATAGTGACAATATTACTTTAAATATAGAGACAATATAGAAAAATATAGAGACAATATTACTTTAAATGTAGAGACAATATAGAAAAATATAGCGACAATATTACTTTAAATATAGAGACAATATAGAAAAATATAGAGACAATATTACGTTAAATATAGAGAGAATATAGAAAAATATAGCGACAATATTACTTTAAATATAGAGACAATATAGAAAAATATAGCGACAATATTACTTTAAATATAGAGACAATATAGAAAATATAGAGGCAATATTACAATATAGACAAAATGTAGAAACAATATTTAATTTTTTTTATTATGTTTCTGAATTTTTTTGATGAGGAATAATAATTTATATTATTTTGATTATTCGGACTACTGTTCTCAACTTGAGTTTTATTCTCAACACGTTTCGGCCGATGTAAGCTCCGATTTTCTTCAGGTGTATCTTGTCAAACTCGGGAATCTTTCTGT
>OY744541.1:73193476-73198476 GCA_963556195.1 Sepiola atlantica
TACACTGACAATGACAATGTAGCCAAGGGATTTAATACACAGTAATAGTTAACGATATCATTGTAAAATAAATGAAAACAAAATCTTGGAATTCTCTCGTTTTTTTTTTCTACAAACTTTTCCTTTATATTAACAAGGACGTACAATTTAAGTTGAACTAATTGGGGAGGCTGAAATAGGATTTAAGCGATGAAGCACTTAAGAGAAAAAGAACAACGTAGTCGCTCGTTACGAGCAACGAACAACACAGCAAACGTTAATAGAAATCTATCATTGTTAGAAAGTAAATTATGGATACAATTTTGGATGATATACTTCTTGCATATTTAAAAGTATGTCTTTTCTAATAAAGTTGCTGTATATGTATTTTTTTTTAATTTCATATACAGAAATAGAAATCAGTGACTATCTAAACAATATGTTTTGTTTTTTTACTTTACATATGTAGGTATAAAAATCTATGAGTCGGTTATAACACATTCGAGTTCTTTAGTTTATATATATATATTTTTCAACGGAAATTTACCACCTGGACAATTTGCATATCTTTTTCACGGAACTTTTCTTTTCATTCAATACGTTTTTTTAACAAAAATTATTTTAATAATTTTTAATAATAATTTTCATATTTTTCAAATATGTGAACTTTGTTTTTTTCGAAAGCCAACTTATCCATCTGTATTTCTCCTCTGATGATAAGATTTCGATCTTTGAAAAGCCTTGGCTTAAGGAAAGAATAATAAACACTAGTTTATTACTGAATACACCTTGCATTGAACAATTGAAATTTGAAATAAATTTGGACAATCGTCACATATTTATCACTCTTTTTTCTTCTCTCTCTCTCTCTCTCTCTCTCTCTCTCTCTATATATATATATATATATATATATATATATATATATATATATATATAGGCTCGTGATTCTATGCTGAATCTACGAACTGCGTTCGATCCCATGCGACCGCCTGCAACCGCCACTCCTGCATTGATTAGGGTAGAAAACCCGAAACGACGTCGTCTGTAGGTATAAACCCAATTTCATATTTAAAAACATATTTATAATTAAAGCCCCTTTAAGATTTAATAATTTTAATAGTAGAGTCCTGTTTGGAGTTACGAGATTGTTGTCACTAGCGATTATGAAAAGTTCCGATCGAGCGTCGAACACTTTCGACAAAAAGACGCTTGCTCGCGCCTCTCGGGTAAGTTTACGTTAATTTCAATTACTGTATGTGACGATTTCTCGCGGCTGCGTGGCCATAGTCGTTTGTCTCGTGATTCCAGACTGAATCTACGAACTGCGTTTGGTCCCATGCTACTTCCAACAACCGCCACTCCTGCACTGATGAGAGTAGAAGACCTGAAACGTATAAAAACACTTTCATATTTAAAAATAAAAAATAAATATTTATATTTATATATAGAAAATGGGTCGTTCATTCAAAAGCATTGGTGGGTCACTATTATAAAATTGAAAATAGAAGCCTTTATTAATGCAAGATTTTTTTTTACTTTAATCTTATTAATTTCGGAATAATATTCCATCATCAGAGTTGATCAGTATTGTGTCATTTAAAAAGAAACAACAGAAATAAACAAACTTTTTTTGTTTTGTTTCCTTATGAAATGTCCTTGTTATGCGTGTATCCGCGGTGATGTAATTTGCGGTTATGAATTCAAATTCTGGTTGTAGAACGAAGAAAGCATTGGCATGCTCAAAGTTTAAGAAGATGGGTCGTTCATTCAAAAGCATTGCTGGGTCAGTATTATAAAATTGAAACTAGAAGCCTTTATCAATGCATAATTAATTAATTATTTTTTTACAAACTTTTATATATATACGCAATAGTTTGTCAGTAGTCTTTGAGAAGAGGTCAGTTTACTGCTAATCGCCTGAGGCGATACTACCAGGGAATCTCGATAGGGCTGCTCATGTATTTTTGTAACCCAGAGTGCGCCAATCCTAGTGTATTGGCTTCTACACGTACCACCCAACCTTGAGAGGTAAATAAAATAAGTTTTAATAATATTAATTAAGCGATTTAATAAAACGGGATAACATGTCAATAATTTTCTTTGAATTTTATTTTCATTATTTTCCAAGGGATCTTGTTTATATAAACATTTTTGGTTTAAATTTACCGCATTAGTAAAATGTCTGATGTCATTGAGGTACTGAGAATAGATACTAAACTTTGATCTTAGCCAAACAGGCCACAAAATAATGTTTTTATGACTAGGCATTTTTCAATGAATGAAAGAAAAAAACTTGATTTTATCGGAATTCTATAATGTTATCATAATTTAATGTGGGTGGGTGGTTTAGTAAAGCTTCTGTTGTTATAAGGCCGTCTTCCCAGGAATTACCTTCTCTTTTTTTAAGTCGCTGGTGGAATCTGACCAGGTATTACATCTTCCATTGGGGGAGGGTGTAATGTAGTAAGTGTTCTGTTGTCATAAGATCATCTTTTCATTTTATTTTATTAAGGGCTGCAGTGTTGTGTAGTGTAGTGTAGTGTAGTGTAGTGTAGTGTAGTGTAGTGTAGTGTAGTGTAGTACAGTGTAGTGTAGTGTAGTATAGTGTAGTGTAGTGTAGTGTAGTGTAGTGTAGTATAGTGTAGTGTAGTGTAGTGCAGTGTAGTGTAGTGTAGTGCAGTGTAGTGTAGTGTAGTGTAGTGTAGTGTAGTGCAGTGTAGTGTAGTGTAGTGTAGTGTAGTGTAGTGTAGTGCAGTGCAGTGTAGTGTAGTGTAGTGTAGTGTAGTGTAGTGTAGTACAGTGTAGTGTAGTGTAGTATAGTGTAGTGTAGTGTAGTGTAGTGTAGTGTAGTATAGTGTAGTGTAGTGTAGTGCAGTGTAGTGTAGTGTAGTGCAGTGTAGTGTAGTGTAGTGTAGTGTAGTGCAGTGTAGTGTAGTGTAGTGTAGTGTAGTGTAGTGTAGTGCAGTGCAGTGTAGTGTAGTGTAGTGTAGTGTAGTGTAGTGTAGTATCTACTTTGTTCTCATGGTACCATATTCTAGGCATTACCTTCTTCTTTCATGGAGAGTAACTTAGTATATGTTCTGTTGTAATTATACCATCCTACTAGGCATTACCTCCTGTTTCGGAGGGGGCAATGTGGGTTACGATTGTTCGTTTATCATATTATCTTCCCATGCATTACTACCTCCTTTGGGGGAGGGATTCCTTCCAAGCTTTATCTCCTCCTTTAGGGAGTAGTGTAGTATATTTTCATTCGTCAGGATAATTCCTCCCAGGCATTGCCTCATATTTGGAGGAGGGGTAGTATAGTACATAAACGTTCCCGCCGATAACATCATCCTAGGATGACTTTCTCCTTTTTTGGGGTGGGGGTAGTATAATGCCTGTTCTGTTATCATGATACCATCTTCTCAGTTATTACTACTTCCTTTGGGTTTTAGGGGTCAGTGAAGTATATGTCCGTACACCATCATACCATTCTCCCACGTTAGTAAAAAATATGCGACCGGAGTGAGCATCTATTGGTTAGTTACTTCATATAACAAAAATGGTGCTACTAGATCAGGCATTTGAAGATACTGACTTCCTGACCAAAATTGCGCCAAGCATTGATGTTGTTTTTTTTTCTTTCCCTTTGCAAAAGTCAATATGGCTCTGCAAAACCAGAAACAAAAGCAAAAATTTTCGTGTAAAAAAAAAACAAACAAAATATCATGAATAAATATTTAAAGTTATTAAAAAAAAAACTTGAAACAAAAACTTTCACCAAATTACCGGATTCGGCACTAAATACCACGAAAAGGATTGATATGCCGTGAAACAAAACACCCAATCAAAACACCATAAATAAATATTTGAAGATATAAAGAACTTGAAGCATGAAAACTTTACCGAAATGATCGGATTCGGTATTAAATAACCCGAAAAGGGTAGATATGCCGTAAAACAAAACAATCAAACCAGATTATATAAGTAAAATTAAATTTAAGCGATCATTTTAAACCCTTATTTAATCCGTGTCAATGCCACTAATTTATATAAATGTATAAATTTATTACTTTTTGTATTACTTAGAATCTGTTATAATAGGATTATTTTATCATAGGCTGCTAGTGTATTACATAATCTGGAAGACGGCGCTTTTGAAAGGAAAAGAACGAACAAAAATGGCCTTACTCAGAAATTATATTATTATCTTGATATTGCTAAGTATGGGGGATGGCGAAAGGAGAGGCAAGATTGGATCAAAGAACCTTATCTGACGATCCGAAAAGATACCTAGGAGCAGAAAAAATATTAATTAAGTCATAAATCCTTTCACCGCCACAAGTCTGGTGTTCCCACACTGAGCGTCCGCATGGGTGGGCCCATTGCTGATCATTCACGAAAGCTTAAACAACATCCATTCTTTTCAAATAGTTTGCCTTGTCTATAGTACCGACATGTTTTTTTTTTGTCTTGTTTTGGAAGTGGAGCCTGGGAAAGAAGTTCTGCATACCTCGTGTCTATCAGTGCGACACAAATACCGGCAAAAATATTGACTCATAAGGTCTAGAAATGCCAGCCATTGCCGAAAACAACAAAAGAAGCAAATGTTGTTTAAAAGGATCGGTGGGACGCAACGCCACAGGAAGTGATAATTTAATTGATGAAAAAGAAAAGTAAGAAAACAATGATAATAATTGTAATCATTGTTTCCACGTGAAAGCTTATTTTGAGGCCGCGGAAACCACCCTCCACCGAATGTCAAAATCCTCAGAAATTATTCAATTAAAATATACAATATAAGGCGTCACCCTCCACCCTCCACCGTCCACCTGCGCAACTTCACGGGAATCCTGGGAATAAACTGGCAGGACCATTCTCAAAGAAGAGGTCCCAAGCATGCTCGCTCTGCTCACCCAACGACGACTTCGATGGCTTGACCATACCAGGCGAATGGACGATGGGAGAATCCCAAAATGAAATTCTATACAACGAGCTCGGAACTGACACACAGGAAATACCTGTCCTACGCTATA
>OY744541.1:73203476-73263476 GCA_963556195.1 Sepiola atlantica
AGAATGGCTGCTACACTTGCGTTCGAAATAGCATTATTATTGGTCAATAAAGCTCAAATTAAAATAGCATTTTAGAATGGCTGCTACACTTGCGTTCGAAATAGCATTCTTATTGGTCAATAAAGCTCAAATTAAAATAGCATTTTAGAATGGCTTCTACACTTGCGTTCGAAATAGCATTCTTATTGGTCAATTAAGATCAAATTAAAATAGCATTTAAGAATGGCTGCTACACTTGTGTTCGAAAAATCATTCTTATTGGTCAATAAAGCTCAAATTAAAATAGCATTTTAGAATGGCTGCTACACTTGCGTTCGAAATAGCATCTTTATTGGTCAATAAATCTCAAATTAAAATAGCATTTTAGAATGTCTTCTACACTTGCGTTCGAAATAGCATTATTATTGGTCAATAAAGCTCAAATTAAAATAGCATTTTAGAATGGCTGCTACACTTGCGTTCGAAATAGCATTCTTATTCATCAATTAAGCTCAAATTAAAATAGCATTTTAGAATGGCTTCTACACTTGCGTTCGAAATAGCATTATTATTAGTTAATAAAGCTCAAATTAAAATAGCATTTTAGAATGGCTGCAACACTTGCGTTCGAAATAGCATTCTTATTGGTCAATTAAGCTCAAATTAAAATAGCATTTTAGAATGGCTGCTACACTTGCGTTCGAAATAGCATTCTTATTGGTCAATTAAGCTCAAATTAAAATAGCATTTTAGAATGGTTGCTACACTTGTGTTCGAAATAGCATTCTTATTGGTCAACAAAGCTCAAATTAAAATAGCATTTTAGAATGGCTTCTACACTTGCGTTCGAAATAGCATTTTTATTGGTCAATAAAGCTCAAATTAAAATAGCATTTTAGAATGGCTGCCACACTTGCGTTCGAAATAGCATTCTTATTGGTCAATAAAGCTCAAATCAAAATAGCATTTTAGAATGGCTGCCACACTTGCGTTCGAAATAGCATTTTTATTGGTCAATTAAACTAAAATTTAAAATAGCATTTTAGAAACTCTGCCAGGTTCGAAATGTTTTGTTTTTCAGTTTAACACGCTTAATGTTATTGATCTTTTACACTTCATTTTGAAGTGGCATTTGTGTTTGATTTTTTAACTTAGGTTTAAAATAGTAGTTTCGTAAATTTCTTCGTCATCGGTTAAATTTGTTATTTTCGTTCATATATTAAGTTTAAGCGTGTAAATGAAACTTTGAAAATTTGCGCTCGCTTTAGTTTTCGTTCGTCTGTTACGCTTAAATTGAAAATAGCATTTTATAGTAGTGTGTCACGCTTAAGTTTGAAATATCAGTTTCGTTCGTCTGTAAGTTTAAATTGAAAATAGCATTTTGGTAGTCTGTCACGCTTAAGTTTGTAAATATAATTTTCGTTGATATGTAAAGCTTAAGCTTTTAAATAGAACTTTGAAAATGTTCTCAAGCTTAACTTGAAAAAAATCATTTACGGTCGTCTCTCATGTTTAAGTTTGAAATATCATTTTAAGCTTATATTGAAAATAGCATTTAATGTAGTGAAGCATATTTAAGTTTTAAATAGAATTTTCGTTTCCCCAGCGTAAATTGAAAATAGCATTTAAGGTTGTCTGTCACGCTTAAGTTTCCAATATTATTTTCGTTCCTCTGTAAAGCTTAAATTGAAAATATTATTTAAGGAAGTCTGTCACGCTTAAGTTTAAAATATTATTTTTGTTTCTCTGTTAAGCGTAAATTTAAAATAGCCTTTAAAGTGATCTGTAACGCTTAAGTTTTAAATATCATTTTCGTCTGCCTGTTAAGCGTAAATTGAAAATAACATTTAAGGTAGTCTGTCATACTTAGGTGTAAAATATCATTTTCGTCCCTATGTAAAGGTTCAATTGAAAATAGCATTTCAGATAGTCTGTCAAGTTTAAGTCTAAAGGATTATTTTCGTTCGTCTATTCAGCGTAAATTGATAATAGCATTTAAGGTAGTCTGTCACGCTTAAGTTTTAAATACTAGTTTCGTTCCTCTGTTAAGCTTAAATTGAAAATAGCATTTAAGGTAGTCTTTCATTCTGAAGTTTGAAATATCATTTTCGTTTGTCTGTAAGTTTAAATTCAAAACTGCATTTTAGTTAGTCTGTTACGATTAAGTTTTAAATATTATTTTCGTTCGTCTGTGAGCTTAGATATTTTAAAATAGAATGTGAGGTAGTCTGTCACGTTTAACTTTAAAATATTATTTTCGTTGATATGTTAAGCCTAAGGGTTTAAATGGAACTTTGAAAATTCTGTCACGCTGAAGTTTGAAATATAATTTTAGGTAGTCTCTTATGCTTAAGTTAGAAATTGAAAATAGAATTAAGTATTATTGTCGTCTATCTGTTAAGTTTAAATTGAAAATAGCATTTTAGGTATTCTGTCATGCTTATAGTTACAATATCATTTCCATCGCTAAACGCGTAGATTGAATGGGCGTATCTCAATAAAACCCATTCTTTTACTTTCGTTGTTTATCTTCTGATCCATCTCAAAACTCTTATTTTCATCTTCCATTTTGAACCGCCATTTTTTTTTACTCTGACTTAGACTTGTTCTGTCTTGTTTATCACCTTAAGTTTTTCCTGTTTTAGGCCCCACGTTAAGTCGAAAACCTTCACTCGAACAAAGGTGATAACTCAAAAATAAATCCCCATGTGGGCGCCAACAGACACAGGTCTGAAAATCGTTGGATTCTGTTTGTTAAGAGAATCCAGATGCGCGTATTTGTTTAAGCCCGTTTCCCAATACGCATGCGCAAACATCAATATACACATTGGTAAATCTTAACCAATCAGAATGAAGAGAGAGGATGTTGGTATTTCGATCTATAAGTGTTTGATTTTATTATTATTTTTATCTTAATTGTTTGTCTCGGAATGTTTAAATGGAAAAACAACTATAAGATAAAAATGAATCTTTACTGTGTTGAATAATATTGAAATACTAATAAATGCTATTCAATATAATTAAAATAATCCATATACAAAATGTTGGTTGGTTGAACGGCATGTCAACAGTCATTGGGTAATTTTTTTCGGAACAGTGTATATGTATTCTGTACGATTGGTTTGTAGATAAATTTATTTTGTAGACGATTATTTATACTTATCTATAGATACGACCTTGACATTTCCTACCAGAGGTGATCTACGAGTTACCATCATCATCTAGTCATGGTGGTGTAACATATCTTCCTGACTCTCTCACGCCATCTCGCTCCATCCTAAATCACACCTGGTAAGTCTTCATATGTGCATTGTGAACCTTCTGTTAGTTGTTTGGTGTAGGTTAGGTGAGGTCAACCCACTGAACCACATCTTTGTTTTGGAATCCACAGAAGAACATCGCTGATGATTTCATCCTTAGCCCTCCAGCAATGTCTAGCCAACCTGGCTCTTCTCTCTCTGATCAGAGCTGAAATCTGAAGAAGGTGACCATAGAGTTACTCTCTAGTAAGGTGCTGTCTTCAGGAGATGTTAAGAGCAGCTCTTAGCATTCTGGTGTATGCGCAATCAATGTTCTTCTCCAATCTTTTGGTAAAAGTACAAGTGTTACTTTTATATACGAGTACCTATGCAACAATGGCTTCAAAGAAGTCACTTTTGATCTTGGTAGAAAGACTGGACTTCACAGATATCAGTTTCGTCTTCCCAAAACTCATAAGTGTGGCTAGACGCATCAACAACATCAATCCCAGGATTCAAACCTCGGGATTCGTACCCCGGTCATGTATAATATATATATATATATATATATATATATATATATATATATATATATATATATATATATATATATATATATATATAAAGTTAATCCAACAAAAGATATAAGAGGCAACTAATATCTTTAATTAGTGAACATCCGGATAGAACTGAAGCTCAATATACTGGATAGAGCAATAATAGCATAATATAAAATGAAGTAATAAAATAAGGTGCGAATCAAATTTTATTAGAATTCCATGTTCAGGCAAAGTACCATAAAGTCCTTAATTCATGAGTTTTCAAAGAAAATTCTTCTCCTCGGAGGACCATTACCGCAATGACATTACTGCATATAATAAAATTAAACTTTGAAAATATATAAAAAATATATATAAAAATACATAAAAGTATATAAAATATCAAATATATCAGCCCAAAACATACTTTTTTGTTAACGCTATACAGTTCATCCAAGTCATACAATTTAAACCATATTCAGGAAAGACACCCAAAATGTTGATTGAAAAGTGATCCAAGTGGTGAATGGTATTCCAAAGACGAAATAGTTATCCAATCGGGAAAACTGTTTGCAATCGATGCAGTAAATGACAGTGAAAAACTGTATCCAAGGTGTATGCAAATTAATAAAACGATAAAGAAACCAAAACATAAGAAATGTTCAGAAAACTCACTTGGTTTAGAATAATTATAATGTTCAAAATGCAAAGTTCATATGAGGTGATCAGAACTGTGTAAACCATAACTTCCTGGCCAAATAAAAGCTCCGGTAAATCCAATTCGAATAAAATTAAAACGACCTGATGTAATCGGCCATTTTTTCTTCCGGATCCGATAAAAAGTATTCCAATGAATGAGATTATCTTCGAAAATAATCACTCTCCCGCAAGCCAAGTAAACAGAGTCTCCTCACCTCGGTAAGAAATCCACACTAAATTCGTTGAAACATCTACTTATTCAAACGACGTTTTAAGGACTTTTAGGTACTTTGTCTGAACATTGAATTCTAATAAAATTTGATTCGCACCTTATTTTATTACTTCATTTTATTTATATATATATATATATATATATATATATATATATATATATATATATATATATATATATATATATATAATAAATAAAATAAGATATGAAACTAAAAATATACTTTTAGTAGATAGAACCTATAGTGAAATGGTTTAAGCTCAATGTACGAAGAGGGATAAACATATATATATATATATATATATATATATATATATATATATATATATATATATATATATATATATATATATATACAGGGTGTCTCAAAAAAATGTACTCACTCTTAGAATGACGAGAAAACCTTTATTTACCTTGGTGCGCGTTATCAGCTTTGTTTGAACAATAATGGTCATCAGTTTGAACATTTGCGAACATGATTCTTCAATTACATCTGTCTCATGTATTCGATGCTATTTCATTTCACTCTATGTTCATAAATAAAAGTTTTCTCGTCATTCTACGAGTGAGTACATTTTTTTGAGACACCCTGTATATATATATAAAGATAGATGAAAGAAGAGGGATAAACATGTACGAATGACAAATTTATTTCAACTTCGATTGTTCAATGCAAGGTGTACTCGGTAAAACATGTTTATTATTTTTTCCTTAATTCTTGAATTTTTCAATGCTGCCTTAACGAAAACCCTTCTTTTCCATCTTTAAATCTCCTTTCACTGGACACCTTATCAACGTGCATTTACCAACTGGACAGACCCCATATCTTTTTACACGCACATTCTCACTCTCCGTTACTTAATATTTTTTCAAATTGTTAATGTTGGCTTCTCTACTGCCAACTTATCTATCTATGTAATTCCTCTGATGATAAGATTTTAATCTTTGAAAAGCCTTGGCTTAAGGAAAGAATAATAAACATGTTTTACCGAGTACACCTTGTATTGAACAATCGAAGCTGAAATAAATTTGTCATTCGTACATGTGTATCCCTCTTCTTTCATCTATCTTTATATATATATATATATATATATACACATGGAAATTCAACAGTTGTATCCTTGTTCTGTTGTATATTGCTGCCGTGCAGTGTATAAACATATTCGTGAATGCAGACTCCATGATATTATCGTACCATTTTTGTCCAAAGCCACAGAAAGTTATCTTAGTTTCAGAATATAGCTGGTTGTAATGCATCTATCCTCTCGGAGTTATTGACATATTTCCATTCTATAGACATCCGACGCGCAGGCAGACGCAACTATGTTTTTGTCCCTTTCTTTGAACAGATTAGATATTACACGTAGATCATAGCCCGAACCTGGTGCTACCAGATCAGGCCGTCTAAAAATACTGGCTTTCTGACCAAAATGCACCAAACATCGATGTTATTCATTTTTCTTTTCCCTTTTGCAAAATTCGATCATGTTCAACACAGCCAAAAACAAAAACAACACTTTTCCTCTATAAAACAACCAAACCAAACACCATAAATAAATATTTGAAGATACTTGAAGATATAAAGAACTTGAAGCATAAGACATTTACCAAAATGACTGGATTCACAAAATTTAAATTCAGAGAATCTTGCTTTATTGGTGTATAATGCCTATAGGTTAAAGTCGGGTCAAATCTGATATACTTGAATTTTCAAATGGAAGTTGTGCCCCAAAAAAAACTGAAACTAAAAATTGGGAAATATAAATTAATTAATGTCGAATAACTATTGTAACATTTTCATAAACATCGGAAGTTTCTGAATTTTTACGAAAACCTTTTACTCCCATTTTATCTTTTCTCATAAAAGTAAATTAAACTAAACATAGTTCACATTACCACTTTTCCGCATAGCAGCTGAGTATTAGTTTAGGAGTAAATCATGTACATGCAAATATATAAATATATACACATGTCTAACGTTATATATATATATAAATAAATAAAAAGGTAACGGTCGCATAGCCTGGACGCGCACGATTGTCGTTGCCGACATCGCACACTGCCCATTAAGAATCACCGTGTCTAGGGCACAGCATACGGAAGGCGGAGCCCATCCCTCTCCTTCCGCTGCCTTGAACCTTCCCTGAGCTTTAGTCAGGTACCCATTTACTGCTTACGAGGGAGTTTTCAGACCCGAAAATTCGCATGCCGTGAGTGGGATCGAACCCGGGTCGTCCAGCCCAAAGACAAGTGCTATAACCACTCGTCCACAGGCCCTTATTTATTTATTTATTTATTTATTTATTTATTTATATATATATATATATATATATATATATATATATATATATATATATATATATATATATATATATATATATATATATATATATATATATATTATTTTAAATATCCACCTAGATATATGTTTCATCTTAACCGAAAATTGTTAGTGTTGCTATATATACAGCAGTTCCGTTGGTCGCATGATTCGAACCCCGGACCCCGGACCCCAGCTCCAATTAACAGTTAAGAGTTAAGATTTAAGATTCGAACAGCCTAAACGATGCGGCCGCTGCAACAGCCATATTAAATAAGCGAATGTGTTCTAATTTCAAGGGAAAGAACATCGCATATAGCTTAGATAGAAACCTTTTTAGATTTTCATCCAGAGTACCATTCCCCTATAAAAGGAGCTTGAATATTTTTTTTTATAAATATTATTATATAACTACATATATGTTTAATCTTCACCGAGAATCGTCAGTGTGGTTATATGTACAACTGCTGCAGCGGTTGCGTGATTAGAACGTCAGTTCACTGGAGGAGTAAAAAGCCTACCTAGCGTCCATTTTCAGTCATGTATCGTGATGAAAACCTCGGAAGAATTCAGGTCGGTTTAAAAGTGTTGATTCCTCTGCCGGGGTCTGTGTGGGGCAGCACCGTTGAGGAATTTCCCTTTTCTTGATGCCAATCAAAGCGAGCGAGTTTCATCTGATAGGCGAAACGAGGAATTTCGGGAAATCGACAACGTTATCTGATTCGCGTTGCATCTTCTTCTTGGTCGAACAGAATTGGTGAAAAATGCAACCGCTCACAGGCAACCATGCGAAAGCGAAGACTCTCGTTGCACGTGCGTGCTATAGACTGAAATGATCTCAGCGCACTCACACCACCTATACATTTACTATCGCTCTCTGTCTCTGTCTCTCTGTCTCTCTGTCTCTCTGTCTCTCTGTCTGTCTGTCTCTCTCTCTCTCTCTCTCTTTCTGTATTTCCATCACAGACACTCAGACATACAAACAATTATCTTTCCCATTTCTCTGACACATACATTCACATAAACACAGAAAAACACGCACACACATACAATCAGCCGTGGAATCTTCGTAAGACTGTTTGTAATAAAATCTATGCACATTTTTACAAAATCTCGTTTGCACCAAAAATCAAATGCTAACCATATATATTTCCCAGAATATATATATAAATATATATATACATATATATGTATATATATATGTATATATATATTTATATATTTATGTATATATATATATATATATATAATTTATTTATTTAAAAACAATACGTTACATATTTCAGAGCCTTACCATGGTTTCATTGACATTGATAGACCTTTACTGTTTCGAAAAAGCTCTTATAATCCATCTTAAATATTGCCTATGTCGAATTGATGAAACAGTGGTGTGCTAATGAAGAGATTCATATAATTGTCAATTTTCTACCATGCTATGGATGTGATAATAAATTGAAATTTCGGAAACATATGCAAGCAAAAAAAATGTTGTTGAATTTTTAGAGCATGAACATAACGCAATACTAAATAGCTCACCTCACTAGTTGTGTATTCTACTGAGTCTTAATATATATATATATATATATATATATATATATATATATATATATATATATATATATATATATATATATATATATATTATATCATATATTATATATATATACACAGAAACAACGGTACTTTATCAGATTAGTACCCGACTAAACTTTGACCCCAACCTTGACTCTAACCATAACCCTAACTTTAACGCTAACCCTAACCCTAACCCACAACCTGACCCTGACCCTGACTCTTACCCTGACGACGGGTTCAATTTAGCTCGGGTCCTAATCTGAATAAGCATCGAAACAACTATCCATTGCCCTTCACCACTATTAAAGGGAGGTGATGGTGGCTAAGTGTTAAACAACACGGACTGAAAACCTGGGTGTACCAAGTTCGAATCCAGTTCGTACCACAGAAATACTTTCACTTAGGATGTTGCCAACATTCACATGGTCCCTCCTGTAAGTGCCTGACGTATTTTTAGAAAGGATTCCGACTAGAAAGATATCGGGGAAACCAATGCCAACAATAGAACAATCTAATTCGTACGAAATGAATGAATGAATGTCATTAAATACTTCTAGTCGTTCTGAAATGAAAGAATATAACTTTTTTTTTAATTTATCTCGAACATTCTGTAATTATTTGTTCGTTTCCATGCATATAAGCGTAGGATGGTTGGTGTATGTTGGATGTTGAGATTGCAGATAGCAATTTTGTTGAGTCGGCCGTGTCTGAAAAAAACTGACTTGAAATGAAGTCAAAAAGGGTTACCAGTTCCCAAATAAATTACCAACGTCTTCTCTACAATAAAATTAACTTTATTTAACAGAATCATAGGAATACAGGAACGTAAGCATGTAAGGCAACAAGGCGAGTTGATTTGGTAGTAATAGAAATGTAAGTGAGTCAAAGTTGGTAACTCGCCTTTGGGGGCCGTCTCCCGTCTAACTAACGATAAATGAGCCAGGCATTCGACATCTTTTGATGTCTGCATCTCGGGCTTGGGCGTGCTTGCGTTTTGCCGCGAACTGGTTTAAAGGGAAATTAGGAAAAAAGCGCGCATGCGTAGAAATGTTCCAAAACGCAAACATCGCTAGCAAAGTCTGAGCATAAAAGCGCATGCACAAGAGATTACATGTAAAATAAAACAGAATAGATTTAACTCATGTAACTGCTACATTACTCCCTGCTTAGGTTGTTAGCCGATAAAACAAAATAATATTATTGATTTTTGCAAAACATGAGAATAAAATCAAATGAACATGCATGCTGCGACAAGAGATAAATAAATGTCCATTTCGATCTGAAATGATTGTTTTTTCTTATAGGAGAAGAATGTTCTTTTGTTGAAAAGAGGAAAATGTTCTGAGTAGTCTTGACTGGTGGATGTTGTTAAATTGTGGGCCAATAGTACCGAAGGTTACAAGTGGGGTTCGTACGTGTTTGTGCACTGTAGATTTCTGATAAGATTAAACTAAGTAGGGTCCTGGCAGTGATTTTACGTTTCATATTCAGCCAGAATATCCAAACTGAAATAAGTTTCACTGTGGAAAAAATTTCGAGGCAAAAAAGACAGTTTTGTGATGAGCATCAGGAACGAAAGTGCGAGGTGGATTTGAGATATTCTCGCAGAGGATCTGTTCATCTGCTGTAGAGATGGGGATGTACTGTTATTTGCATACAGAAAATTCAAGAGCTTAGACTGGTGATACCAGATCAGGCTGCCCTGTGGCTCCCTGAGACGAAATTCACCTACATTGACGTTTTTTTTTTTTTTTTTTTTTTGTAAAACTTAATTATGTTCTACAAAACCAAAAACAAAAACAACAGCCCCTCTCCCTTTCTCCCTCCCCTTTTTTATTTTTATTTTTCCTACCCTACTCCCGGTCCTGGATATGACCTTAAACTACATCCGATGGTGAGATCCGGCTTACGGACTTTGGGGAATGTGGAGCCTCCTCTTAATTACCATTGCTCCCAGGTCCACCCTGACCCGGAGTGGTAGTACCTGTTAGGGTCCCAACTATGGGTTAAATAGAAACAGATATTAAAAGGGGAAAGAAACAACAAAGAGAAGAAAACAAGACCAGATTCGGCATTAAATAACTCAAAAAGGGTTGATATGCCGTAAAACAAAACTACCAAACCAAAAACCCTGATTAAACATTTGAAGATATAAAGAACTTGAAGCATAAAAACTTTCACTATAATGACCAGATTCGGCAGTAAATAACCCAAAAAGGGTTGATATGCCGTAAAACGAAACTACCAAACCAAAAACCATGATTAAACATTTGAAGATATAAAGAACTTGAAGCATAAAAACTTTCACTATAATGACCAGATTCGGCATTAAATAACCCAAAAAGGGTTGATATGCCGTAAAACAAAACTACCAAACCAAAAACCATGATTAAACATTTGAAGATATAAAGAACTTGAAACATAAAAACTTTCACTATAATGACCAGATTCGGCATTAAATAACCCAAAAAGGGTTGATATGCCGTAAAACAAAACTACCAAACCAAACTACCAAGAGCTTAGAGATTTAAAATATCCACTGATGGCAGGTCAAAAGTCAGTTGAAAAGGCATAGTGTCTTCACATAAAGACTGAAATACATTTAACAAGGTTTATTCCGACATGGAATCGTTGCTAACCCTTGGAAAGACAAGGATTACCAAGGTGGTGATAGCTAAGCATGCGAATTCACAAGTTTACGTCTACACCCAAGGAAGGGTAGGGTAAGGATATTTGCGACAATCTTCTTCTTCTTTCGTGTGAATCAGATGATTCTGGTGTTGGCATTAGTTTCCCCGATGTTTTTCTAGTTAGAAATCTTTCTGGAAAGATATCGGGTACTTACGGGAAGGACCACGAGAAGGTTGCCAACATCCCTAAGTGAAAGTGGTACTGTGGAACCGACTGGATTCGAACTTGGAACCCCCAGGTCTTGGTCCGTGTCGATATCCACTTAAAGACTGTCACTTTGCGACAATGAAGATTGGGTATGAGAAAGTGATTCAAAGTCTGGGTTTGCAGTCAGTAGTACATAAAATTAATGGCGAAAACAAGAAATGTTATCATAAACATATATGTCTAATTTCATCATAAACATATATGTCTAATTTCATCATAAACATATATGTCTAATTTAATCATAAACATATATGTCTAATTTCATGATAAACATATATGTCTAATTTTATCATAAACATATATGTCTAATTTCATCATAAACATATATGTCTAATTTCATAATAAACATATATGTCTAATTTCATGATAAACATATATGTCTAATTTTATCATAAACATATATGTCTAATTTCATCATAAACATATATGTCTAATTTCATCATAAACATATATGTCTAATTTCATCATAAACATATATGTCTAATTTTATCATAAACATATATGTCTAATTTAATCATAAACATATATGTCTAATTTCATTATAAACATATATGTCTAATTTCATCATAAACATATATGTCTTATTTCATGATAAACATATATGTCTAATTTCATCATAAACATATATGTCTAATTTCATCATAAACATATATGTCTAATTTCATGATAAACATATATGTCTAATTTTATCATAAACATATATGTCTAATTTCATGATAAACATATATGTCTAATTTCATTATAAACATATATGTCTAATTTTATAATAAACATATATGTCTAATTTCATCATAAACATATATGTCTAATTTCATCATAAACATATATGTCTAATTTCATCATAAACATATATGTCTAATTTCATCATAAATATATATGTGTAATTTCATCATAAACATATATGTCTAATTTCATCATAAACATATATGTCTAATTTCATCATAAACATATATGTCTAAGTTCAACATACACATATATGTCTAATTTCATCATAAACATATATGTCTAATTTCATCATAAACATATATATCTAAACTTGCATAAAATATTTCCGGTAAATGATGCATTAACAACATTTAAATAACGAAAAGAAAGGCTAAAATAAGCTGCAAGATTATTTAATCGCCATATTGAGCGGGGGTTGGCGTAGATAGAAAATTAATGATTCCCTCGTAGTCACCTAGTGTTACAATAAACTAGTTTGGCGCGTTTATCTTTTTGGCGCGAAAAAAAACGCCATCTTGGTTTAGGTGGACAGGATGTCACCAGCAAGAGATCGGAGCGAACAGCGGTTTATATTTACCTTGGAACAAATATAATTCAAATAAGCAGACGTCGATTACGATATCTGGACAAGATAAGGAGTTTTAAGAAATTGTGTAGAAATTCAAAACGTAAACGAAGACCCGAATTTCATAAGAAGCGGTTTCTCCTTACGGGGATAGAAAAACTAAGGAAATATTGAGCTGCCAAAATCATTCAATTATACGGGGCAAAGTTTTAAAAACTATTTTATTTATTTCCTTTTTATATTGTTTAAAAATGAGTACTGACCTGGGGGGAAGAAAATATTTATTCTGGCGTGACGGTATCTGAGCGCCGCAAACTTTGAAAGCAGCCATATTTGTTTCTCATAAACGTTTGTTTAGGGGAGATACGTCACGTGAGAAAAACTATTAAAATTGGCGGACATTTTGAATTTGAAATTAGTTTTAGTTTATCGCTAGTCATAATTTTTTTTTGTTTAGTTAATATCCAATTATTTCCTTTTTTAAGTAGACGTACAAGGCTAAACATCTATATCTTATAGTGAATATCATGCCAGGAAGAAAAAGGAAAACATACCTACTTACGCTGTGTTTCATCGTATATTTTATTACTCCCACACTTTTTTAAATATATATGTTCCATGAAAAATGCCAGTATAATGAAATCATATGCCCTTAATAGGGTTAAGATGAAAATTCATATACACTAAATGTACAAAAGCAAGGAAATTCCCAAATTTTTACACTTTTATTGTCATTAAGGGTATACAGTATAAATCTCTATGCATGAGTAAATGAAGTGTGTGAGGTGCGCTGAAGAAAAATTCCTACCAGTAAAATACATAGCCCTGTTGTGCTTGCATACATTTAATAACAATAAAAGTGTAAAAATTTGGGAATTTCCTTGCTTTTGTACATTTAGTGTATATGAATTTTCATCTTAACTCTATTAAGGGCATATGATTTCAATATACTGGCATTTCTTATGGAATGGCACTACTTTTGTAAAGGCTATGCCTGGTCATTTAAAGTTTTTTTTTGAATTTTCTGGAATACTAAGGTATATGGTAAACTGAAATTAAAATGCCATCAACTAGACCCTAGAACCTCGATCTCTGCCAAAAATCAGCTGAATCCATCAAATAGTTGATGAGATACAGTGTGGCACATACGTACGTACGTACACACGGATAACACAAAATCATGCCTGACCTTTCTGGATCTCTGGGTTGCCTTGACTAATGATGCTGAAATTCTACACACTTATAGAACCTATCAAATAAAAATGTTGTGCAAAGTTTTAACTAATTTGGTTTATTGGTTTTTGAGTTATGATTGATCAAAGAAATGAGATTTCTAGCATAGGCCGTTTTTGAAGTCTATTAAGGGATAGACCGCTATCGTGAGGATATCTGATTTGTTGGCGTGTATTTTCTGTAACGTCGGGTGCTGATCTGTATTGTTGAGATCAAAGGTTTAGGAGCAGTAACGTTATTTTCCATATCTCTCTTATGAGTGTCTCTTTAAACTGCCGAAGGGGAGCATGAAACTTTCTGTTGAAATCTACGTGGGTCCTTTGTTTATTATTAAGTGTCCGTCGGCCTTAATATTTTGTTTTAAAAAAATAATCCTATCAAAAGTTGGTATTAAAAAATGCGTTTTCGTATCCTGTCTGTGTCTTCAGTATGTAGAGTCGTAGGTGTATGTTGAATGTCGAGTTGGAAGATAGCCATTTTGTTGAGTCGGCCGTGTTTGAACTTATCTGACTTGAAATGACAAAGAAAAGGGTCACCAGTTTCCAAATAAATTACCAACTTCTCGGAATCAACTTCATTTAACAGGAACTTAGGAATATGTTACACCGGCCGTTCTAACAGAAGAGAAACTACACTGGTGCTCACTATAAATAGTGCGAGTAGACAATCACCAGGGAGAAAAAGGACAGTATTGTAACTGTCTAGCCGAGTGCCAGTAAGTTTCCTTACCTTTGTACCTTTTATGTTAATACACTTGTTATCTTAACCTAACCTCGACTTGACTTCTTTTTACTGTTGGACTACTTCATAACAGAATATAAGAACGTAAGAATGTATGCCAACAAAATAAGTTGGTTTGGTTGTAGTAGTAATGTAACTGAGTCCAAGCTTTGGTACTCGCCTAAGTAACGACGAGAAACGAGCCAGGAATTCGACGTCGTGTGATGTCTACGTATCGACAGGAACTGAATTTTAATTGCCCGTGAAAATAGCTGGGCGGAAATTAGGAAAAATCACGCATGCGTAAAAATGTACAAAAACGCCAACGTCGGTAGCCAAGTCTAAGCGTAACAGCGAATGCGTGAGGGATTACATCTAAAATACAACAGAATATATTTCACTCATGTAAATGCTACATAAGCAGCCGTTACGTGTATTCAATTTTCTGATGAAAGGCGTGACAAATAAAACAAATACTTTATATTCTTATATGAATTCACAAAATATTTAATTGGTTCAGCCAGAGAACGCATTTGTTATATATGCTGTTTTTTATCTAAAATATCATTTTTAATTTAAATGGGTTTTTTTTCGGGTAACGCCAGGTTTACTTGCTAGTTTATATATTTAATATAGTTTATTCTTTATTATAAAAGCATTACTTACAATTGTTGTTTTTTTTTAATGTTATTTATATTTTACAATCCTTGTATATAGCAGGGTTGTGGGAAGAATGAAGACGTCGGTCCTCTCTTTGCGGGCCGTCTCCATGATTGACAGGCGATAGGACCTGAACGTGTCTGCTTGCTTTAACCCCTGCAGTCAGAAAAGAGAACTGGGAGAAATTAAAGGATGTTAAACTAAAGGAAAGGAATAGAGCAAGCCGCATAAAAAAAGAGAAGATAGGGGAAAAGTAAGGAAATATTATTAACACTATGAAAGGAGACTAAAAGAAAGCGTGAGAGAAAAAAGGCGGTTTTCTTTTCTGAGCATGTATGTTATTTGTTACCGTTTTACGCATGCGCGTTTTCGATCTAATCTGGAAACATGGCGGATCGTCGGCCATTTTGGAACATGCTGTGTGCATCAAGTGCAAAATGCTACGCATTTTCATCGTTTGAATTCAAACCGTCGTAAATATAAAATGAAAGGTTAAAAAATAACAAAAGGTTGTCACTGATCTGGTGCATTTTTTTAAATATATATTTTAATGTTGCTGTACACTCAAAATAATTCGTCATTTCAGTAGCAGCTGATAGATTATATGCTGTTCCTTTTCAAATTCTATTTCTATTATTATTATTTACTCACTAGGAGTTCCTACACAGGTCATCAGTGATTTCTCACCGACAGTCGGTGGTATTCCCTGGAGTCTGAATGACAACAAGTCTCCCGAGATTCCCAATATTCTCCACCTATTTTCGATAGCCACCGCAAATAAACTTGCAGTATCACAACAGCCGTTTACCATTGATTTCTCGCTGGTAAGGACCATTGGTCTTCTCTGGGATTTGGGTGGCAATAAGCTTTCCCAAGGTCCCAGCAGTCTCTTCACTTCCAGTGGAGGTCTGGTTTGTGCTGTCCCTCCTCAGTATTCTCATCCTCCTTGACCCTATGCAAATATTGTGTGTGGTGTCAGCCTAGGCTAGTACCATTTTCTTTTTCTTTCAATTAAAACATTTTTTTTAATATTTTTTATTTATTTATTTGTTGGGGGGAGGGGGGCTGATTATTTTTTAATTTATTTATTTGGGGCGGGAGCTGATGGTGTTTCTTGCTATTTCTGTTCATTGGTTAATTTTTGTGTCGTGTCAGTTGAGGCCAGTGTAATTTATTGGGGGGGGGGTGAGCTTATAAAGCGGTGTGTCTTGCATTTTCTGTTTTTGTGTTTGTGATGTGTTCTTTCTGTCGTTTTGTTCTCTTCCTGTAGTAGATTCCGTGTGACCCTTCGTAGCTTATGCGGGTTAGTTTCCGCATTCAATGATTATTATTATTATTATTATTATTATTATTATTATTATTATTATTATTATTATTATTATTATTATTATTATTATTATTTGTGTATTATGCTTCCTTGGACATCTCCCCTTTAACTATCTTCACAATTCAACTTAAAAAAACCCTTTTAGTACAGTATCGATATTCAGATCAAATTCTGTCCATTTTTTCATTTGACAACTCTCAAAAGTGCCCTCTCAATTTCTCCCTCCTACCACTTTCTCTGAATGTATCTAACCTCATTTCAAACTGATCAACACAATTACTGTTCTTAATCCGATCTGTTCTACCAGTATTTCGCTAATTTAATCCATGTAATCAATTATGGTCAAGAACTTACTTTAATTTAAGTTTTAAATACATCAATTGACATATCTTGTTATATTTCATAGAACTGAAGTTATCCCGTTTAATAAAACCTAGCGGGCAAACAGTAAAGTCGGTTTTTCGTAACGATGGTCGTAACCTTCGTAATGAAAGTCGTGGTTCTTACTACCACTATCAATGACGTCAGCAGAAAAACTCGACTTAGTGCACAGGCCTGATTTATTATTTTACAACGGCCATGACATTACCCCCCCCCCTCCAAAAAAAGTAGGAAGTAACTGCTGGAAGTTAGATCTCATGACAACAGATCAAATACTACACTTCCTCCCAAAGTAGTAATGTCTTATGATAACCTAACAGATACTACAGTTGCCCTCAAATAAATAAGGAGAAGATAATGCCGTAGGGGGTTTGGATCATGACGACAGAACAGATACTACACTACCCCCTTTTCACTCTCCCCCCTCCCCCCAAAAAATATAGGCAGAAAATTGTTATCGACACATGCATGATTAAAGACGATGGGATTTTCTCAAACTTCGTTATTTTTTTAATCATTGTCTCGACTCAGCGTTCAAGTTTCCGGGTCAGCGATGATAATTCATGGGGTTTGGATCCGAGAGTCATTTTAGCGGTCATCTCAAACAAGTTAGATCTTAGCGATCGTCTTCAGGAGTCGGTTTCTTTTTCGCGCCGTTGTCGCTGTTGTTTTAAGATGTTTTATTAGGTTATATTATATTATATTAATTTTGGCGGGAGAAAAAATAATATTTTATTAGGTTATATTATATTATATTAATTTTGGCGGGAGAAAAAATAATGTTTTATTAGGTTATATTATGTTATATTAATTTTGGCGGGAGAAAAAATAATGTTTTATTAGGTTATATTATATTATATTAATTTTGGCGGGAGAAAAAATAATGTTTTATTAGGTTATATTATATTATATTAATTTTGGCGGGAGAAAAAATAATGTTTTATTAGGTTATATTATATTATATTAATTTTGGCGGGAGAAAAAATAATGTTTTATTAGGTTATATTATATTATATTAATTTTGGTGGGAGAAAAAATAATGTTTTATTAGGTTGTATTATATTATATTAATTTTGGCGGGAGAAAAAATAATGTTTTATTAAGTTATATTATGTTATATTAATTTTGGCGGGAGAAAAAATAATGTTTTATTAGGTTATATTATATTATATTAATTTTGGCGGGAGAAAAAATAATGTTTTATTAGGTTATATTATATTATATTAATTTTGGTGGGAGAAAAAATAATGTTTTATTAGGTTGTATTATATTATATTAATTTTGGCGGGAGAAAAAATAATGTTTTATTAAGTTATATTATGTTATATTAATTTTGGCGGGAGAAAAAATAATGTTTTATTAGGTTATATTATATTATATTAATTTTGGCGGGAGAAAAAATAATGTTTTATTAGGTTATATTATATTATATTAATTTTGGCGGGAGAAAAAATAATGTTTTATTAGGTTATATTATATTATATTAATTTTGGTGGGAGAAAAAATAATGTTTTATTAGGTTGTATTATATTATATTAATTTTGGCGGGAGAAAAAATAATGTTTTATTAAGTTATATTATGTTATATTAATTTTGGCGGGAGAAAAAATAATGTTTTATTAGGTTATATTATATTATATTAATTTTGGCGGGAGAAAAAATAATGTTTTATTAGGTTATATTATATTATATTAATTTTGGTGGGAGAAAAAATAATGTTTTATTAGGTTATATTATATTATATTAATTTTGGCGGGAGAAAAAATAAGGTGTAATTGAATCTGTTATTTCTTTATTTCTTTATTGTATTTTATTAATTTGCTGTTGCTTTTATATATTTATTTGTTTTTTTAATGTTTTAAATGCTGACAGAATAATCATTTCATGTGCTAATATTTTGTCTATTATATATATATATATATAATATTTTGTCTATTATATATATATATATATAATATTTTGTCTATTATATATATATATATATATAATATTTTGTCTATTATATATATATATATATATATAATATTTTGTCTATTATATATATATATATATATATATATATATATACATATATATATATAATATTTTGTCTATTATATATATATATATATATATATATATATATATATATATATATATATATATATATAATATTTTGTCTATTATATATATATATATATATATATATATATATATATATACGTAGATTATTTGTTATTGTTTTTGTTTTTGTTTGTTTTTGGCGATAGCGACCGGTGTCTTTACGGTGCGCTCCTATTTTTCGCTACCCTGGGCGTTTTTGTTTTTATTATTTAAGAATATGCAAATGAGCGCATTTTTCCTTTTTGTCCCTGTCCGGTGAGGCACGCTGATGACAGCTTATAGCCAGAAACGCGCGTCTATGTTTAACTTTTGTGTACGCAAAAAAATTAATTTGTAAATTAATTACAAAAAACTTCTCTTTCTCTCTCTCTCTCTTTCTCTCTCTCTCTTACTCTCTTACTCTCTTACTTTCTCTCTCTTACTCTCTTACTCTCTCTCTCTCTCTCTCTCTCTCTCTCTATATATATATATATATATATATATATATATATATATATTAATTAATTAATTAAGTTCCAATATTAACTAAATGAAAAAAAACATAACTTTTCAAAAGTGCTCAACATATATTAGAGCTTTTATATAAAAATAACCATAGTTTGAGTATCCGACAATTGTTTCAGAACCTTCTAGGTTCCTCTTCAGGTATGTATTCTGTATATATATGTGTGTGTGTGTGTGTGTGTGTGTGTGTGTGTGTGTGTGTGTGTGTGTGTGTGTGTGTGTGTGTGTGTGTGTGTGTGTGTGTGTGTGTGTGTGTGTGTGTTGTGGTGGGGGTAAAAATAATAACTATTTATGTAAAATTATTGTTATCTACCCTTTCAGAACAGATTCGACCTGTCGGAGAATTTATAATAAGCTGTCAATCTATGCGTTATGCGGTTATACGGCCTCTGCTGTTGAACACTATATGACTAAGCTTACTGTATATGTCCACCAATCAGACATTATATGGAATTTCAATTCTCTTCTTTCCCATGTTAATTTATAGTGGCTTAGGGGTTCAATATCAGGCTGTAAGGTCAAAGGTGACTTTTCAACTGGGTTCGAATCTTTGGACCGACATTAATTATCATCTCTTACACTAGAGATTTCGTAAGCAGTAAACACATGTGTCTGTAGGTAAAAATAATAAACATTTATACACACACACACACACACAGACACACACACACACATATATATATATATATATATATATATATATATATATATATATATATATATATACGTAAGTGTGTGTATGAATGTTTTATATATAGATGCACACCAACTTATGTATATCTATCTGTCATGTGTATGCTTATACGCATACAAATACAGACATTCCTCTATCGTCACGGATCAAACACACACTATATATATATATATATATATATATATATATATATATATATATATATTATTTATTCTGATACAGAAAAATTAGTACAACATTCGTACCGTCGGTTTCAAGCACGGAAGGTCTTACCCATCCGGCTCTCTTCAGCTTCTGTTGTCATCTGTTTTGGAAATGTGAGGTCACATGACACTCTTGTTGGGACGCGTTATTTGCTCAGTGTGTTGTGTGTGTTTGTTTAAATTTGAATTTAGTGTAATAAGACCGTTGAGATTTAAAACACGAGGGAATTCAAGATTAAAGGGAATAAAAAAGGGGGGGGTAAAAAATATATGAAAAATATATGAAAAAATATATATATATATAAATAAATATAAAAAAATCTATATATATAAAAAACATCTCAATACTAAGAATAAAAGAATAAAAAAAATAAAAAAATAAAAAGAGAAAGAGTATAAAAAGGTATAACAAAGAATAAAAAAGGGATTAAAAAATAATAAGAAAATATAGAGAATAAAAATGTAGAGAATAAAGAGTGAGAGAGAGAGAAAGAATAAAAATAGAAAGAATAAAAATATATAATAAATAAAATAAATAAAAATAAAAATCAATTAAAAATGAATTTAAAGATTAAAAAATATTAATAATAATAAAAAATAAAATTAAAAATTAAAAATTAAAAATTAAAGATTAAAAACAAAAATAAAGAAAGGGTTTCTCTGAAATTCCCGTGAGCCAAATTATGAATTTGTATCATTAGCCGTTATATTTTTGAAGGTATGCGTTCTAAAAAACGGTTAGTGTGTAAGAATCTTTTCCCCAGATTGGAGTGATTTTAATGAAGAAATTCGGATCTAAGGGAGCTAACTTAGTTGGAAATATGAAATATTTGAGTTTGTTAAAATGGGTTTGTAGATTTAGATTAATAAGTTAAATGATAAATAAATTAAATATTTTTGCATTATTGTATTTTGGTGAAAGTCGAAGTTTTTTCTCTTGGAATTTATGTGGATATAGTTTGTTTAAACTAGTGACTGATAAATAAATTAAATATTTTTGTATTTTTGTGAAGTCACTAGTTTAAACAAACTATATCCACATAAATTCCAAGAGCAAAAACTTCGACTTTCACCAAAATACAATAATGCAAAAATATTTAATTTATTTATCATTTAACTTATTAATCTAAATCTACAAACCCATTTTAACAAACTCAAATATTTCATATTTCCAACTAAGTTAGCTCCCTTAGATCCGAATTTCTTCATTAAAATCACTCCAATCTGGGGAAAAGATTCTTACACACTAACCGTTTTTTAGAACGCATACCTTCAAAAATATAACGGCTAATGATACAAATTCATAATTTGGCTCACGGGAATTTCAGAGAAACCCTTTCTTTATTTTTGTTTTTAATCTTTAATTTTTAATTTTTAATTTTTAATTTTATTTTTTATTATTATTAATATTTTTTAATCTTTAAATTCATTTTTAATTGATTTTTATTTTTATTTATTTTATTTATTATATATTTTTATTCTTTCTATTTTTATTCTTTCTCTCTCTCTCACTCTTTATTCTCTACATTTTTATTCTCTATATTTTCTTATTATTTTTTAATCCCTTTTTTATTCTTTGTTATACCTTTTTATACTCTTTCTCTTTTTATTTTTTTATTTTTTTATTCTTTTATTCTTAGTATTGAGATGTTTTTTTATATATATAGATTTTTTTATATTTATTTATATATATATATATTTTTTCATATATTTTTCATATATTTTTTACCCCCCCCTTTTTTATTCCCTTTAATCTTGAATTCCCTCGTGTTTTAAATCTCAACGGTCTTATTACACTAAATTCAAATTTAAACAAACACACACAACACACTGAGCAAATAACGCGTCCCAACAAGAGTGTCATGTGACCTCACATTTCCAAAACAGATGACAACAGAAGCTGAAGAGAGCCGGATGGGTAAGACCTTCCGTGCTTGAAACCGACGGTACGAATGTTGTACTAATTTTTCTGTACCAGAATAAATAAATATTATGCTCTTAATTTTTAACTTTAATTCTTAATTAATCGAGCACTCTGCTGGGATTTTTCCTACCATTCTACAAAGAAGTTATATATATATATATATATATATATATAATCCAGGTAAAACATCCACAGGGTAGTAATCCAAAGAATTTCAACCGGGTTTATAAAAAGTGCTCAATAGAGCTTTAATATATGATTATTTTTATTTAGACAGACATGTACAAAATCTGCGACAGTTACATGTCGATGTTATCGATCAACAATTATTATAAACTGAGATCTTATCAGGCAGAGTTAGAATCCGATCTTAACCTTAGATCATATTTTGGAAAGTATGATCTAAGGTTAAGATCGGATTCTAACTCTGCCTGATGAGATCTCAGTTTATAATAACTGTTGATCGATAACATCGACATGCCAGTGTCGCAGATTTTGTACATGTCCGTATAAATAAAAATAATCATATATATATATATATATATATATATATATATATATATATATATATATATATTACTATTTCATGTATCCACATAAAATTTTATAAGGGGATATATTTTTTTATGTATCAATTTTCAGTATTTACTTCAATGTGAGATAATATATATAATTGTTTTCTACAACAAAACAACGCCGAAACCTACAACCTATGAAAGAAACAAACCGAACTCTAGTTTAGGACTTCCGGTTTGTTTCTTTCATAGTTTGTGGGCTGCGGCGTTGTCTGAATGTGGAAACAATTATATATAATATTTGTTGTTGTTTATTATCTATGTACGTATACGTTTCGTCCTTTTTCAATCAGGACTCATCAGCATAGAGATATGACTATTCACTACCGGTCGTACGATTCGAAACCCTGGATAACAAGTATTTTTCAACTTGCATCCAACGTCTTTAACCGCGCGCCCAATATTTGAATAACCGATAAACAATGATAATTTAACACATTTAAAGCGGCACGATATCCAGGCATTCTACTTCTATTAAAGAAGGAATGATGCATTATAAAGCAAGTGACGTCATGCTGTGTTTGTACTACCATTAAGAGGGCTCTACTTATTTTACGAGAAGCGACAAATATAAAATATTTGTTGTTGTTTATTATCTATGTACGTATACATATATATATATATACTGGCGGGAAATCTTAGAAAATCTTTGGGTTGCAGGATAAAAGAGATCACATGTGACCATCAAAACAAACAAAAGAAGCTGAAAGTCAATGGATAAAAAGCGACAAGAAAAGACACAACAGACCGACATGAAAAATTGGTGATTTGCGCATGCGTGCAAAACATTCGTTTACTGGACATTAAATCATTAGAAATTGTCCACTTTCTGCTTGACCAATGGATTTTAGTTTTTACAGTTTGTTTTTTTTATTTCGTTGTTTATGACATTTTTACTCAACTTTTCTTCGTTCCTTGTTTCGCATCTTGATTAAGTGTTCTTTCTTTCTTCTTTATCCATTTTTCTTTCTCGTTTTTTTTTCTTTTTTTTTCTTTTTCTATTTAACTTTTTTCTATGCTGTTGTTATCCTTTCTTTGTTTTTTTATTAATTTTCTTTCTCTTTTTTTTCTTTTTTTTCTTTTTCTATTTAACTTTTTTCTATGCTGTTGTTATCCTTTCTTTGTTTTTTATTAATTTTCTTTCTCGTTTTTTTTTCTTTTTTTTCTTTTTCTATTTAACTTTTTTCTATGCTGTTGTTATCCTTTCTTTGTTTTTTATTCATTTTCTTTCTCTTTTTTTTCTTTTTTTTCTTTTTCTATTTAACTTTTTTCTATGCTGTTGTTATCCTTTCTTTGTTTTTTATTAATTTTCTTTCTCTTTTTTTTCTTTTTTTTCTTTTTCTATTTAACTTTTTTCTATGCTGTTGTTATCCTTTCTTTGTTTTTTATTCATTTTCTTTCTCTTTTTTTTCTTTTTTTTCTTTTTCTATTTAACTTTTTTCTATGCTGTTGTTATCCTTTCTTTGTTTTTTATTCATTTTCTTTCTCTTTTTTTTCTTTTTTTTCTTTTTCTATTTAACTTTTTTCTATGCTGTTGTTATCCTTTCTTTGTGCTTTATTAATTTTCTTTCTCTTTTTTTTCTTTTTTTTCTTTTTCTATTTAACTTTTTTCTATGCTGTTGTTATCCTTTCTTTGTGCTTTATTAATTTTCTTTTTCTTTTTTTTCTTTTTTTTCTTTTTCTATTTAACTTTTTTCTATGCTGTTGTTATCCTTTCTTTGTGCTTTATTAATTTTCTTTCTCTTTTTTTTCTTTTTTTTCTTTTTCTATTTAACTTATTTCTATGCTGTTGTTATCCTTTCTTTGTTTTTTATTAATTTTCTTTCTCGTTTTTTTTTCTTTTTTTTCTTTTTCTATTTAACTTTTTTCTATGTTGTTGTTATCCTTTCATTGTTTTTTATTAATTTTCTTTCTCTTTTTTTTCTTTTTTTTCTTTTTCTATTTAACTTTTTTCTATGCTGTTGTTATCCTTTCTTTGTGCTTTATTAATTTTCTTTCTCTTTTTTTTTCTTTTTTTTCTTTTTCTATTTAACTTTTTTCTATGCTGTTGTTATCCTTTCTTTGTTTTTTATTAATTTTCTTTCTCTTTTTTTTCTTTTTTTTCTTTTTCTATTTAACTTATTTCTATGCTGTTGTTATCCTTTCTTTGTTTTTTATTAATTTTCTTTCTCGTTTTTTTTTCTTTTTTTTCTTTTTCTATTTAACTTTTTTCTATGCTGTTGTTATCCTTTCTTTGTTTTTTATTCATTTTCTTTCTCTTTTTTTTCTTTTTTTTCTTTTTCTATTTAACTTTTTTCTATGCTGTTGTTATCCTTTCTTTGTTTTTTATTAATTTTCTTTCTCTTTTTTTTCTTTTTTTTCTTTTTCTATTTAACTTATTTCTATGCTGTTGTTATCCTTTCTTTGTTTTTTATTAATTTTCTTTTTCTTTTTTTTCTTTTTTTTCTTTTTCTATTTAACTTTTTTCTATGTTGTTGCTATCCTTTCTTTGTTTTTTATTAATTTTCTTTCTCGTTTTTTTTCTTTTTTTTCTTTTTCTATTTAACTTTTTTCTATGTTGTTGTTATCCTTTCTTTGTTTTTTATTAATTTTCTTTCTCTTTTTTTTTTCTTTTTTTTCTTTTTCTATTTAACTTTTGTCTATGCTATTGTTATCCTTTCTTTGTTTTTTATTCATTTTTCTTTCTCGTTTTTTCTTTTCTGTTTTCTTTTCTTTTCTTGTTCTAACTTCATTTATATGCTGTTGTAATCCGTTTTTCTCTTATTTTTCTTAATTAAATTGCTGCTTTCTTTCTCGTTTGATTTCTTCGTAATTTCTTTTAACTTTCGTTCGTTTTTTTTTATTTCTTCTTTCTTGCTTTCTGGGTTTTTTCAGATTTCCTTTTTATTTCGTTATTGTTTCATTTTTCTCTTCTTACTATTAGGCACTTTTGTGTTTTTTTCTTTTGTTTTTTTCTTATTTTCTGTTTTCTTTTCATCCTTACTGTTTTGCTTCTTTACTTTCTACTTTATAGAAACTTTTTCTTCTTCTTTCTTTTCATTGTAGCTTTCTTCTTTCTTATTAATTCTTTCTTTTCTTTCGTTGTTAGTTTTATTGTTTTGTTATCTTCTTATTCCTTGCTTAAATCTCTGCTTTCTCTCTCACTTTATTTTTTCCTGTCTTTTTCTTGTATTTATCCATCTTAAAAATCAATATTTATTTTTTTGTTTTTCTCCTTTCTTTTTTATGTTTTTTTTCTTTTTCTTTTTCTTTCTTTCTAACTTTTTATGACGTTGCAACACTTCGTTTTTCCTTTCTTTTCTTATATTTTTTATTTCCTTTTCGTTCTATGTCTTCTTTTCTTTTTCTTGTTTTTCTCTGTCTCTGTCTGATTTCTTCATCTTTATTTTTTTACAATTTCCTTTTTTAATGTTTCTTTTTTCTCTTTACCTTTCTTTGTCACTTTCTCTGTCCATTTTCTTTTTTCTTTCCTTCTATTCTGTTGTCTTTCATCTGTTTTTTTCCTTTTCTTGCTTAAGTTTCTGCTTTATTTCTAGCTTTCTTGCCTGTTTTCTTTCTTTCTTTTACACTTCTTTTCCTTTTTCTTTTCCCCTCTTTCTCTTTTTCTTTTCTTTCTTTCTTTTTCTATTTTTATTCTTTCTTTATATTCTGTTGCATTTTATTCTGTCGTCTTTTTTCTACCTCGTAAATTTCAGATTTCTTTCTCATTTTATATTTGCTTTTTTCTTTCTTTCTTTCTTTCTTTCGTATTTTTGACTTTTTTCACATTACTTTTTTCTTTATTTTTCTTTCATCCCTGCGTCCTTTCTTTCTCTGTTCTTACTTTTTTCATCGCTTTCTTTTTCTTTTTCTTTTTACTTCCTTTCTTTCCTTTTGTTTCTTACTTTCTTTCTAGTCTTTTCTTTCTTCTTCGTCTTTTTTCAAAGTTATGCTTTCTCTCTTACTTTCTTTTGCTTCCTTTCTAGATGTCTCCCTAGTTATTATCATTAACAATTTCTATACATTTCCCTGTCTTTTCTTTTTTTTCTAACTTTGTTTCTTTCTGTTTCCTTGCTTTTACACTCTCTTTTTTCTTTCATCGCATTATTTTTTACTCTCTTTCTTTTGTTTGTTTCTAACCTTATCTCTATTTCGATTGATTTGTTAACTTTCTTTGCTTAACTTTTAAACTTTCTTTTTTATCTTTTTTATCTTCTATCCATTTCACCTTTTCTATATTTCTCTCTTTCTTTCTTTCAGTTTTTTGTTTTTATACTCTTTTTCTTTTGTTTCCTTCTAACCTTCTCTCTATTTCCATTGTTTTGTCGTCGTTCTTTCTCTCTTCTTTATTTTCTTTGTGCCTGATTTCTCACTCTCTTACTTTCTCACTTTCTTACTTTCTCACTTTCTTACTTTCTCACTTTCTTACTTTCTACTTACTTACTTACTTTCTTACTTTCTTACTTTCTTTCTTTCTTACTTTCTTTCTTTCTTTCTTTCCGTGTGGACACTGACCAGACAGTTTCATCATCTCAATAGTATTTCATAGGCACATTCTGGCATACATATTTGCGAATTCGGACGGTCTGATAACGATGCACCGAGTCCGCGTTTAACCACTGGAACGCCGAACTCCGTAGTAATTATGCATCACTCACGGACCAGAGACAATCGGACGTGATTTATTTTGATCGGCACCACACATTGAATGTCCGCGTCTTAAAACAAAACAGAACGCAGCAAAATAAAATGGAAAATAAACCAAATAGAAAGGGGGAAGAGAAAAATGAAGTCTATGAATAATTCAGGTCACTACTTCTGACACAAAGCAATCGAATAGATGTGCCTTAAAACGCACATGCGCATATAATGTGCGGTTCAACAGACATATATTTAAAAAATTCCCATAACTCTATGCGTATACATGTCTGTCTGTATGCATGTATGTCAAAGTACTAAAATAAATTGACTACTAAAATATATATATATAATAGTTTTTACTTATACGCATACATATATGTTTCGTCATAATAATGCTAATCAGTAGGGATAGGTATAGCTATACACCATTCGCAAGGTTAGAACACCAGACAAAAGTCACTTGTGATTTCCATCCAACGTCTTTGCCTCCTTGGCCACTGATATAATCCTACAACATGGATGGGAAAATATTTCTATTAAAGATTCTATAGTGTTCAACATTCCTGGTAAAGGGAGCCAACTTCGCAATATATATATATATATATATATATAGAGAGAGAGAGAGAGAGAGAGAGCACTGTAAATGGTAGTACTTACACAGCGTGACGTCACTTGCTTTATATGCATCATTCCTTCACTTATAGAAGTTGAATGCCTGTATGTCTCGCCGCTTTTAAATGTGTTAAAATTATCATTGTTCATAAGCTGTTCAGAATTGGCCTATCGGTTAGCGACGTTGGATTGGGGTTGAAAAATACTTGTAATCCAGGGTTTCGAATCGTGTGACCGGTAGTGAATAGCCATACTTCTATGCTGATGAGTCTTGATTGAAAAGAGACGAAACGTATACGTCCATAGATAAATAAACAACAACAAATATATATATATATATATATATATATATATATATATATATATATATATATATATACATGGTGATCATATCTACTTCTTGATCTTAGTCTCCTGTTTATTCTGCATTTTGATCTAAAATTGAGTTAGTAGTTAATGGCCGATCATCAATAGAAGAAGCTGTGTTCAGGGTGGGTCTCGCATTAGCACACAGTCAAACAAAAACAACAACGGGTCGACGATTTGGAGCGTTGTTTGCAACGTCTTCAACGCAACATAAATAAGTGTTTGCGTTAATATGTGACAATGGATGAAACGCCGGACTAAATTCACCTCTGATTTCCATCTAACGGCTTTGCCAGCTCGGCCAACCGATTTAAGATTTTTACATGATTCATACTTCCTGATAAAAGAGGGGAAATTCACAATATATATATATATATATATATATATATATATATATATACATATATATATATATATATATATATATATATATATACATATATATATATACATATATATATATATATATATATATACATACATATATATATATATATATATATATATATATATATATATATGTTTGTGGGGGGTGTTGTGTGTGTGTGTGTTTGTGTGTGTGACGGTAATATGTGCTTCTTGATCTTCATTTTATATTTATTATGTTTTTGATATAGAATTTTGGATACGATAAGAAGAAGAAGAAGAAGAAGAAGAAGAAGAAGAAGAAGAAGAAGAAGAAGAAGAAGAAGAAGAAGAAGAAGAAGATATGTTGTAATAGATTGTAATCACTGGGGTATTTATGTAGAAGTCTTTTCGTGTGACTTAATTCTGTTTTGGGTGGAATTCTGAATTTTTTGGAAATGTATATTGAATGTTTATTTTTTCTATTTTACCTACGATTTTTCTGATTCGGAAAAAGATTTTTGTATTCTGAGGAGAATAGCATTTATAATTATATTATTTATTGTATTACTTACAAAAGGTTGCTTTGAAACAGCTGAAAAAACATAATACCTTCGTGTATGCTCTTTATTTAAAACTTGATATAGAAAATGCTTTGAATCGTTGAAATCTGCAACTGGTCTAGCCGCACTGATGAGCTGTGAAACAGTTTGTATGTGGATGACTATAAAAGCTCCCTTCGGGTAGAGCTTATTTTTGTAAGGGTATCGTCAACGGCCATTAGTTTTAAGGCAATGCTCATTAGGTAAAAACTGATTCGAGTTAAGGCAATTGCAATGTTTACATTTCGTTACATTGAGATATTTCTTACATTCAGTCAGTGTCGCATGATGGCGTAGGGGTTAGCATCGCCGACTTTCAGCTCGACGGTTGCGTTTTGATCCCGGCTTGATACACTAACTTGTCTAGCCGTAATGATGAGCTGTGAAACAGCGAAACAGTCTGTATGTGGATGACTATATATATATATATATATATATATATATGAACAAATTTTTCGGGGTACAGAATTTTACAATGATTTTAAATATAATAACGGAGTAATAGAGAGTCAAGGCACTATCACAAGTAAAAAAAAAGAGAAAATATTAAATAATATATTTAATCGTCGATTAAAAACGTTTAAATAGAATAAAAAGATCGACTAAAATTAACAGAATGAAAACTTATTCTCAAGGTACCTTTCAGCCGACACATTGTCAAGAGAAACGTCGGCGAATATCGCTTAAAAACGGGGAAAAGAGTAACGTGGAGAGAAAAACAACAGGAAAAAAGGAAGAGATTTAATAACGCCATTAAACCGAAATGGAATAAATGGTCATAATAGGCAAAGTATTTTTTTTGGAAGTCTCTAAATAAATCTAATTTGTGAGACAACTCTTTTTGCCTACAGAGCGATGGTTTTCGCATTGTAACACTCACGTCCTCCAGTTTTTAATCGACGATTAAATATATTATTTAATATTTCCTCTCTTTGTTTTCTTGTGATAGTGCCTCGACTCGCTATGACTCCGTTCATCATATTTAAAACCAATATATATATATATATATATATATATATATATATATCTTTAGTCCCCTAAATATTGAGCTGCTGATAGTTGCAAGCTGTTGATTGATCTTCATAGCTATCTTGTGAAGGCTCTAAATTAAGGGTTTTTGTGTGTATGTTCTCATATTCATATTTAAACAACATATCTAGGCTTGAGATCAAGGTAAGCGGGCGTTCCACCTTTTGTTCCACACAGCGGGGGCGGGGGAGCACACTGTGCCAAGATATTGTTTACAATAAATTGTCAGCAATGAAAAACCTTTTCCTTGTTTCGATTTTTCATTTTTTTTTTTTTTTTTGCTGCGACAGCTTTCACATTACATGGGACGTTAAGAACGGAACATAACCCTACACAATTCACATAAGAAACTCACAGCAACTTTTGAAATGTAAATTGATTAGGAACTCTCACTAAAATATGATAACATCCAGTATGAACCGGATGAACAGTAGGGCAAAACTAAATACGGTCAACAAACTGATAACTAAAGCTCTTTTATCGATAAAAAGTAGTTTTTATTTAAACAACCGTTGAAGAAGCGTGCGAGTATAATTTATAGTTTGTTGTAATAACATTTGCATTTACTATTTTTTTCATTCTTTCATTCGTAACTAGCCGATCAAATTAAGACACACACTTCAGTGACACCGATAAACACACACTTCAGTGACACCGATAAACACACACTTCAGTGACACGATAAACACACACTCCAGTGACACCGATAAATACACACTTCAGTGACACCGATAAATACACACTTCAGAGACACCGATAAACACACACTTCAGTGACACCGATAAACACACACTTCAGTGACACCGATAAACACACACTTCAGAGACACCGATAAACACACACTTCAGTGACACCGATAAACACACACTCCAGTGACACCGATAAACACACACTTCAGTGACACCGATAAACACACACTTCAGTGACACCGATAAACACACACTCCAGTGACACCGATAAACACACACTTCAGTGACACCGATAAACACACACTTCAGTGACACCGATAAACACACACTTCAGTGACACCGATAAACACACACTTCAGTAACACCGATAAACACACACTTCAGTGACACCGATAAACACACACTTCAGTAATGCCTCAGTGTAACATAGCGTTTTTCTTACGTTCCCAAAAGTCGTCTGGAACGTATCGGACGAATTTTTGAATTGTAAGCAAATTGCAAACGCGTGTCGACTTGTGTTATCTAAAAGCAGCAGTAGAAATACTCCCCCATCATGTAATGTTCGTAGAGGCAGCGAATACAGACCGTGTGTGACTCTCCTTGTAGTAGCAGTTGTAACAAATCGTCTATCTGCCAGTTGTAAGTATTGTGCATCAGTCGGCATAATACGACGGCGTCTCTCCGCATACACGTTGACCGCGAGTATATAATAACAATACCACATATATTCGTTTGAGTTTTACATCTTTTGGTAGTTTTACTTTTGTTTAAATTACTCTTAGAGCATTATGAGACTTCTTCCAACAAGTCCCTCGGGGGGGGGGGTCTTACTTGTATTAAAATCAAAAAAATTAATTCATGTTCCATAAATTTCACGAACGTTTTCCATTCTCTGTTGAATCATCCTCAGGTGTCAAAAGCAAATGAACAAAAAAAAACTGGAGAAAAAAAAGATTTTTTTAAAAGACAGCGGAGAAATGCGCAGAGAACTTTGTTCGCATTGTTCCAGGAAATTCGTTGACAATTTAAATTCAGCGACGCTGGATGGCATCACAGAACAAAATCGCATTACATTAAGCATTTTAAAATGTTGACCCTGGTTTTATATGTAATGTTATTAATTTTAGGTGGCTGTGTTTTTATGTACGTAGATTTCAGTATTTTTAATTGTTTTAAATTTGTTTCGGAGTGTATTATTTTAGTATTATTAACTAAAATTTGTCTTAAATCAGAGGGAAGGCAGTTACGTATTTGTAGATTTTGGGAAATTGAGGTAGAGTTTATAAGATGTCTGGTGAGACACCGGCATAGAGTAGTGCTTGTAAAACCAATGTAGCTATTAGGTTTCATATATTATTATGGGAGTTACATTCTTCTAAAGGGCATTTAAACTCATAAATAACACTGGTTCTTTCTAGTGGTTTTTGAAATGGAGGGAAGTTGTTTTTTACTACAATATTTAGGGTTTTAAATTTATTATAGTAAATAATGATCTAATTCTATTGTTATTATCAATTGGGGATATGTATCTGTGTATAATAGTTTTCATGGCTTATTATTCTAATCTGAAGTATATGTTAATATTGTTTGAGTTGTGATGTTGAATATTATTATTATTTGTACTGGTGCTTTTTAAGTTTCAAATCATTCATTTTATTTGTTAATCAATTATATGATAAGAGAATACGTTGTTAATAAGTACTTGTTTTATTTTTTTTTAATTCAATGAATAGTAATTTTTTGAAGGAGCAGATTAAGTTGGCACGGTTTAATAGACGTTTAACAATAACTACAGGGTGGGCAAAAATAAGGGTCCTATTTTTAAAAATTCATAACTTTTTTATTTATTGATTTTTTTTAATTTTTTTTTTTAGAATAAGTAAAGGACCCCTTCCGAAGCAAGCATGAGCCGTATTAGCCCTAAGGAACGTACCCTCATTTAGAAAACATTATTTTTGCTTAAAAAACTCAAAACAGTGTAAAAAACAATACTTTAGTTTTTGTAAGTTTTAAGAAGTGTTTTTCGGCTAAAATTTGTTTTGTTTATTTCAAAAAATCTCGGAAGGGTCAGTCTACTCACACATAAAGTTTGGTGAGTTTAACTTTTATTTTGTGGAAGTTATTCAAATTCAAGTTATTCAAATTTAAAGATAGGACCCTTATTTTGGCCCACCCTGTATTTTGTAGCGATAGGGGCACTCGCTCTTGAAATTTCAAAGACTAGAATTTAAGCTCGTTGTGTTTTTATAAGTGAAAGCGTTAAAGGATTTATTAAGGGCGAACATCTAGGAATGCGATTTTATTATTTACGTTCAGTTTTATGGTGAATTAAAGTTTGTTATCAGCTAGAATAAGAATATCGTCGACATAGCGTACGTAAATAGAGCATTTTTTAATGGTATTAAATATTTTCGATGTTTTACATATAGAATTCCTTAAAAATAGGACCGAGAACCGAAACCATTAAAACTCCGTCAATTTAAGTGTAAATGTTTCTATTGGAGTCATAAAAAGGTGCTTCGGTCGTGCAGATTAATAGTAACTTTTTAGTATTTTTTAAATTAATTTTAAGTGGAGGGAAGCTTTCTACGTATAGGGAGGCAGTGATTTTATTATCCGGTTGTTTGCTTTGTAAAATGTGTAATAGTTCTTGTGTGGACTTAACACTATATTTGCTAGGTAGATACGGGCTGATGAGTTAATTTAAGGTCTTTGTTAATGAATATATAGGAGTAGTAATTTGGGATATGATAGGTCAGAGAGGGGAATTAGGTTTATGTATCTTAACTGTTCCGTATAAATATCCTGGTTTGTAATCACCACTTATTTTGTGAAGCTGATAATTATCAATTTGTGCATTATTAGCAGTGATAAGTCTTTAACATGTTGGCAGGATTGTTGTTAATTCTTGTGAATTTAGTGCGATCATCAATAATTGTTTGAAGGTTAGTGTAATAGTCTGATTTATTAAGTACTACAAATTTGAGGATGATTTAATTAAAAATCGAAAATGTTCGTGAAACCTATGGTACATTAATTAATTTTGTTTATTTTTATACAAAAAAGATCATAAAAAAAATTGAAAAAATAAAAAACTATAATTAAACAGACGAATTCTGTTATTTTTAACAATGTTTGCATAAATGAGAAAATGATGCCTAAATACACAATATATATATGTGTGTGTGTGTGTGAATGCGAGTGTGTGTGTGTGTGAGAGAGAGGGAGAGAGAGAGAAATGACAAATGGAAAACAGGTTAAAATGCAGGAGAAAAAAAACAAGAGATTTGACCGGTTTCGTTCGTGTTAGCGAACGTCTTCAGAACGAAACCGGTCAAATCTCTTGTTTTTTTTCTCATGTATTTGAACCTGTTTTCCGTTTGTCACTTCTCACACATTTTGTCTACCACGGCATTTCATTTTCATGACTTATCGTGTACCTTACCCCATATATATATATATATATATATATATATATATATATATATATATATATATATATATATATATATATATATATATTTATATATATATAAATATTTATATATATACATATATATATTTATATATACATATATATATTTATATATACATATATATATATATATATTTTTATATATATATATATATATTTATATATATATATATATATGTACATATATATATATATATATATATATATATATATATATATATATATATATATATATAACCCGTTGGTGTATTTTATCCTTCTTTTAATTCGTGACTATTTATTTGTATTACTCTCATATTTTAATAGACGTTTTTTTCTGGTTTCCTTTATTTTCTATATCTAATACTCTGTATTTCAAAACCCCTACAGGTTTCGCGAGGGAAGCTAGTTTTTATTTTCCACTCATAAAACGAACTTCTCTTTTATACAGCAATATTTGAATTTTGACTTTTTTTATTTCCATTATTATTAAAACTTCCTTCCGATTCCCACTCAAAAAATCTTTTCTTTGAAAAAAAAAAAGTAAAAACGTTTTCACTTTGTGATAAGTTTACAAGATTTTCATAGTCAGAACAGATTCTGTATTTTATTATTTTATCATCATTATTATTATTATTATTATCATCATTATTATTATTATTATTATCTTTATTTTACTTATTTAATAGTTGTGTCTTTTCTTGTTGTATTTGCTATTCTCGCTGCTCCAATCGTAGTTGTTACACCTCCGCTGCGTTTCTCGCTCCAGGAATGTTTGCTGGTTGAATATAAAATTTTCCTGGAAAGCAGCAGGTGGCCGGAACGAAATTAAAAAAAAAGTCGAACTTAGAAAAAGAACTTTCCAAATATATTTCTTGGCGCACTTTTCTTTTCGTTTTCTGAATTCATTTTTATTTCATGTGAAATATTTATTTCCCCTTTACTTCTTTTGCCTTCAACTTGTATAGAATTATTTTTAACTCAGCCAAGAGTATATACTTCTTTTTTTGTTGTTGTTTATAACAATATTTTAATATTTATTTTCATTTTCGGTTATTGGATCGACTCGGCTTAGGGGTGACTATTACCAAAAACAGGTTTCAAAGATTCCATCAGAATGAAAACGCCAAATGGGTCATGCAAACCGTTTCCAACACCATGTGGGATTTATAGATTTTACAAGTTCAAAGAATGAATCATTTACACGAAGTCATGTGTGATCCTTGCTTAAAAATAACAAGCAAAATCATAATCTATATATACAGTGAGACCCAATGAAAATGACACCCATGGAATCCTTAATAAAATCCAGCCAAAATCCGTGAGATTACCATTGGGAATTGTATGCACACAGTTAGTATAACGGGATTGTAGGCAACGTCGAACGTCCTTAAGGGTTCCATTCCGGATTTTTCCTCAAGGTTCTCTCCTGAAGCCTTTCCCCATAGGTAGATATTCCACCAACAATAATAACTAATAGATACGACATAATCACGTTGACACACTGGTTCTTGTTAGATCCACCGAGGTTAAGTAAACGTTGGGCCTAGTTAGTACCAGATGAGTGACGATTTGGAAATACTAGGCGCTCTATGTAGGAGGATGTTGACAACTCCCTGCAAGAACTGTAAAAAACCTAACGTCGTCATCTCCGCTAATCGAAATATACATGCGGCTTGTGAATTTGATACTCCCATGAAACTTCATTTTTCGGAGGAAACCGGTTGTAATCGCCCAGGGCGAATGCCGTACTAGGTACAGGTACAGGTGCACACCTTCCACAACTGTTTGTAAAATAGCAACTTAGATTCAATTAAGTATATGGAATTAATCATTTAAAATGAGGATTGTCGTTCGGTATTAAATAATATAAAAAAAAGTGTTGATATGTCGTAAAAAGACAACTGTTCGTATCATTTGGATTATTCGGACTACTGTTCTCATCTTGGGTGTTATTTTTACAACGTTTTGGCTTATGTAACCTCCGAACTTTTTCAGTTGCATCTTATCGAATTCGGAAATCTTCATGTCTAACTCTAAATTAGGACAGTCTCCAGTGACACCGATACACACACACTTCAGTAATGACTCAGTGTAACATTGCATTTATCTTATTTAGAGGAAGCTAGGTTCCCAAAAGTCGCTTGGAACGCATCGGACGAATTTTTGAATTGTAAGCAAATGATCAGCGCGTGTCGACTAGTGTTATCTAATAGCAGTGATAGTCTTCTAGAGGCTGAAGGTTCAATCCTCAGTGCGGGCGATACTAAGAATACAATTACAAATTAGTTCCGGTCATGGCTGACGGAAATATTACCAGAACGCGTGCTTAAAAGGGGAAATTATTCTGATGTTATATGTTAGACATTAAATATTTGAACAGATTATGTAATAAATATTTTGACTATTTGTGTAATAGGATTGATTTTTCCTAAACTTACAATATACTATGACTGTAACTCACCGTTTTTTATATTAAATCAGTCCGGTATTTGTGGATTTATAAGAAGCATGGTTAATATATAGTTAAAATGAAGAGTTCAAACGCAAAACGCGATAAATCCAATTCGTTTTAATTGACACCTTAAACAATAAAAACACGAATATATTAAATCTAGACTTCGAATGAAAACTTATTTTCATTGAAATTAAAAACAAGTTATTCTGGTATCATATTATGTAACACATAGTTTTGGGGTATCACCGAGTGTTGAAATGCAACACTTTTTATAAGGACAGTTTCGTGATTTTGAAAATGGCGTTTATCATTCGATCTCTTAAAATATAGTTGTTTTTTCTTTATTTCTTTTGGTATTGTGGGGTGAGAATTTTCAGCGATCCTATCACCTTTATTATTAAACGCGTAGAAGAGTTAAGTTGCATTCGTTTAAACATTGGTCTAAATAATATATTAATAATGTTTGTTCAAAAGTCCAAACTATATTGGACGGATTTAATAAACAAACGATGAGTTACAGTTATTAATTTGCTTTTCTTATTTAGTAGTAGTAGTAGTAGTGGTGGGAGTAGTAGGCCTCCGTCGGTCAAGGTCGATCATGGCTGATGCATCCTTCGCCTATTTGTCCTGCCTGTCTGTCTGCTCGGCTGGAGCAGTGCCAATTGTAACTAAAGAGACCACTGTGGGAGTGTCAGTCTCTGTCGCTGGAGAAGCTGAAATTTACTCTCCAACTTATAAAGATGTGGGCTTGTTGACTGAGTGTTGTTAGATGTTAGCCTGGCCGGTGTGATATTGAGGACAGACTGTTTCCCACGTAGAATGCCCCCTCTCCACGTCGCTGATGGATCCAAGGGAACCACAAAGCTGTTACAGTTTTGCACCAACGCCGTCGCAGGAGCTGGTATAAAATGCATTTTCAACTTTGCATGGACAAAAGTTATCCATGCAAGAAGAAAGAATAAACAGTTAACACTGTAAAAGTGAACCCGCAAATAGCACACAGACTGACTTCTAAACCTAAAGATTTAAAAAATGAATAATTAATAGAAAAAACTGAACTTTATCTCTCAATTATGTAATGTGACAGGAAACTTTCCTCTGCTCAGGGGTAGGGATTTTCACCAATTTATTAAGATTTGTTTTTTGTTTCAAATTGTTCAGTTAAGTTTGAGCATGCTGCCGTGAGGGGGGGGGGTAATAAATTATTACATTGAACTGAGATGATTATTTCAGATTTTCCATTCAACTTCGATAATATTGTGCTCAAATCAATGATTAAGTAAGACTTGGGAGGTATTTTGTAAGATATGGCGGCGCACACATGAGTAGCATGGATCGCTGATTATTTCATGAAGAACTGCTTCTACAATGTGGTTTGTGAAAACACTTGCAGAATACGAACAAAGTAGAACTTGGATTTACTTTTGGCAGCCTCGTAACTCTTACTTTCCTTATTTTATCCTGTATTCCTCACATTCCATGAGCGATGTTTCTGACAGAGGAGGAAGAATTGCTGTTTTCTGGGTCGAATTCTATCCACTTAACAGTTATCGTTCGCTAGTTTTTGACCTTGAAGCAGTAGTTTTTTTAGCTCCTTATATCAAGTGGTGTCATGCGTTGTCTGGAGCGATTTCTATGGAAAAAAGTAACAAACCATATTCCATATCTTTCAAGTGGCAACGTTAAGTATAGTGTTACATATAACTCTAGTTTGAAGTGCCAGCCTTAATTGGTGCGCTTTTTAAATATTTTTTACCCTTCATAGGAAAATATTTATAAAGCTGGGAATAGGATTGACTTTATAATATTTACTACATTTTATGCTCCGTGACTATCGCCATGTGTATTTTCGAGAATGACAAAATATGCCATGAATAAAAACATAGATAAAAATACAAACATAACATATTACTTTCAACGTTAAGGGTTAATAGTGTCTGTCTCTCTCTCTCTCTCTCTCTCTCTCTCTCTCTCTCTCTCTCTCTCTCTCTCTCTCAATATATATATATATATATATATATATATATATATATATATAGTGTGTGTGTCAGGTTATGCTGAAAAAAATGAATAAAGTGATCAATCGCAGAAAAGTGAGAGCTAAATACAAATAATTTAGTAAAAATACTATATGTTACATGTTTCAGAGTAGTACTGCGGTTTCATCCAGAAGGACTGACTTTTTAAATAAATAAAAAAAATGTCTATAGTCCATAGCGGAATCGTCAGCGTCCTGAAAATCAAAACAAAAGGGGCAATGGCGTTTGGGTTCATCGTTAAAAAGTAATGCACCGGTTTTAACGGTGAACCCAAACGTTATTTCCCCCTGTTCTTTTATTTTCAGGACACTAATGATTCTTCTATGGTCCATAGACTTTTTTTTTAATTTAAAAAGTCAGTCGATCTGGATGAAACCGCGATACGACTCTGAAATAAGTAACGTATAGTTTTTAAAATAAATTTATATAATTTATTTAAAAAACTATACGTTACTTATTTCAGAGTCGTATATATATATATGAACATTAGTGGGACAGTCGACACTACTTTATTTCGTGTTTCAACGCATATGCATCTTCTCAAGACTGCACAGAAACCCAAGGGGAAAGAAGAGGTAAAATAAGGAGAGCGTGTGCCAAGAAGAATCAGTCGATCAGTCTGGATTACACCCGCAATAACGTCATGTGTTTTCTACTTACCTAATTTTATTATTAAATAAAAATCAAACATTATTTTGAGTTAAATTACTAAGACATATTATTTGGTATAAAAACAATTTAAAAGTCATCCCTATACAATTATGATCAGAAAATGTTACTATATTAAATATTAACTTAACTATTACACTTCGAAATCATAAAAACCTGGCAATCGGAAGGTGGCAAGTCAACTAAACCATATTATAGTTATACAGGTTTGCACGATATTTTATTACTTGAAATATACTACTTTTCTTAATCTTCGCAATTAAATAAGTGGAGGGCATACATAAAATCCTAATAGTATTATTAATTATTAATTTAATCACAACCCTGATTAACGCAACATATTTTATAACTAATTTACTAGTTCACTTAAAATTTACTCCGCTTTAAAAACGTGGAAGTAATATGGATTACCTAACTGTATTATTAATTTTTAATTCTTAGTTTACTTGAAATTAAAATAAAACCTCCAAATTTATTAGTTAACTTAAAACCTACTACACTACAATTATTTATGAGATTAGTTATGTATCCAGGCGTGCTTTAGTTATTTTGTTATATTTAAAGGTTAATTATGGTGGATGTATTAGGTTATTACCATACTTATTTAGGGTGAACTGCTTGAAGTGCTTACAATTAAATCAACGAACCATTATCATCAGAGAACACAACAATAGCCAACTTCTCATTAATCCCAAGCTGAATCATACATATTGCGTTATTAAGCATATCACAATATCAATTAGTCAGAGAATTAGCAATAATTCATGGAATAAAAAAAATGTTTAATAATAAGACCTGCAACAACCCATTACAAAATAGTGGTAATGTAAACATTGAATACTACAACAGAAAGTATAGTAACGCTAGACGGAAGAATAGAAACCGGAAAATTATTTGTGGCAATATGACTTATAAATCACCCTATATTTATATATATATATATATATATATATATATATATATATATATATATATATATATTGGCAATAATTATTTTATGCAAATGCAATAATAAAAATATAATAACAAATTGTATTACCTGTAAATAGTTCTATTTATTATTGAGCACTATTATAGAACATAGTAAAGACTTTCTGGATTTTTAGTCTGTTGATACTGTTACACCGGCCGTTCTTACACAGGAGAAACAACACCGGTTGTCACTATAAATAGTGCGAGTCACCAGAGACACAGAGAAGACAAAGCACCACCTTGTAACTGTCTAGCCAAGAGCTAGTCACTTTCTTACTTTGTTAATACACTTGTTAAACCAACCCTCGACTTGACTTCCTTTATTTATTATTTACTGTGGAACAACTTCACAACAGATACAAACTTTACCTGGGTTACAATATATATATATATATGTATATATATATATATATATATATATATATATATATAATATAATATTTTTTTGAATAAATTAAAATATTATTACCAATATATATATATATATATATATATATATATATATATATATATATATATTTACGAACAAGAAGAAGAAAATAATAATGAAGAAGAAGAAGAAGAAGAAGAAGAAGAAGAAGAAGAAGAAGAAGAAGAAGAAGAAGAAGAAGAAGAAAATAGCAATAACGCCCTGTACCTTCGTAACTCGGGATGGAGTAAAATCATTTTATTTATTTTTATTATTTGTGTACATGTTTTGAAACTTATACAGAAAACAAATATAATGTTTAGTGATATCCCCAACAATATTCTTTTAACTTGATATAATATTAATCTTGTTACAGTATTTGAGATACGCTTATGTTCAAGTCACTGTTTACTCATTATGTTTAGCTTGTCGTTTTTTTCCTTATTGAAATATCAAAATTTTCAGATATTACTTATTTATTCCCATGGATTTTTTTTCGATTTTAGTACCGTATTAAAGGAGAATAATTCACTGTGTTTGTTAAAAAAAATATGAATACAAATCTTAGATCTATAGACAGTGTATTAACGTGTTTTTTTTACTTTTATCAGTTGACTTTTTTTTATGTGATTATTTAAAAAGATTTTATATTAACAATGAATCGAGTTAAACTACGAAATTCTGGAACTAAATTATAACGACTTGATTTACTTGGCTTAAATCATGCTATGCCAGTAGGCGTTAGTGAAACATTGACAAATGCCGAGCTCCAGAGGTAGTGCTATGACTTTGTCATGTTTGGGGGATAATGGTTGGATATGTATACGGTTCGCCACACATTTATACGTATATAGCGCCTGTTATTCCCAAATGGTGCCTCATCTCGTACTGACGAGACTCAATATCGCTTAACTTCGGTGATCTAACGAGAACCTGTGTTAACATGGGTATGATAATATTGTAACGATGTATTTATTTATATTGCCAATAACATGGTACAACAATAACCAATAAAAATGGGCTAGTCTGAAGCAAAATTTGATTTTAAAGCTTTAATGCTATTTACGTTAAACTTATTTATATGCTAGATATATAACAGCATATACTATTTAGTATAAAGGGATGAAGATATAGAGCAAGGGTGGGGAGGGGGTAAAGGGGATGAAGAACAGTGTAGAGACAGTTGCTCTGAAGAGTAATCTGTCTAGAAGAAAGAGATAAGGTATTTTTATTTCTTTTTCGGGGCAGGCAGTCTACATTGATGCTTTGCTTTGGAAACTTTCTCATGCAGAACGCGCTTAAAGGAAAAAGAAATTCCGGGTGTGGTCAAAACTACGCCCTTATAAGTCGATAATATTCTATTAATCCCATGATGAATTCTAGATTAATAGGCATTCAACTAATAAAAATATGTGAAAACTAGATATTAATTTTATAAAAGTGTGAAACACATTTCCTACACGCTAATCTATCTAAATGAATAAATACGAAAGTGGGGACCATTTCTCGCACTAACGGTGAAGCGAAAACGCCCTATTTAAAATCAATACACCCTTACACAATAGACACATCATCTTTTTATATATATATATATATATATATATATATATATATATATATATATATATATATATATATACTGAGAAACGGAAATCTTTTAAAATATTTATTAATTGATGTCTTTGATTTATTGTTAAATTTTCACAAAATCTAAATTTTAATAAAAATCAGAAGTATCTAAATTTTAATAAAAATCAGTAGTATCTAAATTTTAATAAAAATCTGAAGTATCTAAATTTTAATAAAAATCAGAAGTATCTAAATTTTAATAAAAATCAGAAGTATCTAAATTTTAATAAAAATCAGAAGTATCTAAATTTTAATAAAAATCAGAAGTATCTAAATTTTAATAAAAATCAGAAGTATCTAAATTTTAATAAAAATCAGAAGTATCTAAATTTTAATAAAAATTAGAAGTATCTAAATTTTAATAAAAATCAGAAGTATCTAAATTTTAATAAAAATCAGAAGTATCTAAATTTTAATAAAAATCGGAGGTATCTAAATTTTAATAAAAATCGGAGGTATCTAAATGTTAATAAAAATCGGAGGTATCTAAATTTTAATAAAAATCAGAAGTATCTAAATTTTAATAAAAATCGGAGGTATCTAAATTTTAATAAAATCAGAAGTATCTAAATTTTAATAAAAATCGGAGGTATCTAAATTTTAATAAAAATCAGAAGTATCTAAATTTTAATAAAAATCAGAAGTATCTAGATTTTCACGAAGGGCTTCCACCTCTTTTACCCCCATTTGCATAAAATTAAATGAAACTAAATAGAGCCAACATCTGGACTCCTACGCCTGGCGGCTGTGTTCCAAAATTCATAAACATATAAACATACCCAACTTTATAAAGATATATATATATATATATATATATATATATATATATATATATATTATCATCATCATCATCATCATCATCATTATTATTATTATTATTATTATTATTATTATTATTATTATTATTATTATTATTATTATTATTTACTCACTAGGCGTTATCACACTGGTCATCGTCAGTGATCGCCCACTGCCAACAACCTGTGGTATTCCCTGGAGTCTGAGTGACAACAAGTCTCCTCAGACTTCCAGTATGCTCCTCTTTTCGTTCATCATCGCTGATGACCTTGCGGTATCGCAACAGCCACCTACCACCGATTTCCCGCTGATAAGGGCCATTGGTCCCCTCTGGGGCCCGAGTGGCAACAAGCCTCCCCAAGGTCCCAGAGCTGTCCGCGCTCTTCCAGTGGAGGTCTGGTTTGCGCTTTCCCTCCTCGACCCTCTGTCCATAATTTTCGTGGTGTCAGCCTATGCTTGCGCCTCTATCGTGCGGTTGTATTTTCCCCGGTTCTGTTGTCTTATCCTTCCATGTGTTTGTTCTCCATTCGTTGCTTATGTGGGTTGGTTTCCGCATTCGAGGACATTTCTCAGGATTGTAGCTGTTTTGATCATTACTGTCCTTTGTATGGTCTCTGATTCCTATTTCTCCTAGTCTTTTCTCCATGTTTTTGGGGACTGTTCCTAGTGCTCCTACGATTATTGGTGTTATACTGACTTTCTTCATGTTCCATATTCCTTTCAGTTCTCTGGCAAGTTCAGTATATTTGTTTCTTTTTTCCGTCTCTTTGATCTTCACTCTGTGGTCCGCTGGAACGGCAAAGTCTACGATTTTGCAGGATTTTTCTTTCTTGTTGATTATTATCATATCCGGTCTCCTTGCTGTTATGCGTGTGTCTGTTTGTACATTCATATCCCATATGATTTTGTGTTTTTCGTTTTCTAGTACAGTTTCTGGTTTGTGTTTGTACCGTTTTTTTGCATATTCGAAATTCAGTTGTTTTGCACATTTCCCGGTGTACTTCTTTCCCAACGCTGTCATGTCTGTTCTTGTATTCCTTTTGAGCTAGCTTGCTGCATTCACTTATTATATGATTTATCGTTTCGTCTCTTTGTCCACACAATCGGCATTTGCTGTTTTCCTGTGTTTTATCTATCTTTGCTTTAATAAAGTTTGTCCTAATCGCATTGTTCTGTGCGGCCGTCAGCAGAGATTCCGTTTCTCTGTTCAAGTGTCCTTTTCTTAGCCATGCCCAGCTGTTTTCATTGACTTCATCGCTTGTGAGTCTTATAAAGCGTCCATGTAGTTGTTTTTCTTCCCACTTTTCCTTTCTTGTCTTTTTGTTTCTGGGTTCAGTGCTTCCGGAGTTGTTTGTTGGGCTGGTGTCTCTTGCTGTGGTGATCAGTCTTTCCGTGTTCTGGGTTACATATTTATTATTATTATTATTATTATTATTATTATTATTATTATTATTATTATTATTATTACACTTAAGCTAAGTTAATCAACGCTTGCTTTTCTTAAAGTTTTTTCCTATATATTTAAATCACACAAAATTCATATTCCTTGGTATTGGGATTAAGATATTTTTGAAAAAAAAAAGTTTCTAATTAGCCATTTTTTTCAATTTACTCAGTAAGTAACCCAACTTTGTCTAAATTGCTGTCTATCACTCTCATCCTCTCTCACTGTATGTTATGTAAGCCTCAGTTCTTATTTTAGACAGTTTCTATTATATTCCCTCCCTGTCTCATTCTCTCTCGTTCTCTCTCTCTCTCTCTCTCTCTTTATCTCTTTCTCTCTTTCTCTCTTTCTCTTTATTAATAGTAAAACGAAAATTGGAATAGTTCTTTAGAAACAATAGGTAATCTCACCACAATGATTAATAGTATTTAACCCATACCTGCAGAAATACAGAGAGAGAGAGAGACAAAGAGAGAGAGATAGAGAGAGATAGATAGAGAGCAAACAGAAAGAGACACATTTTGGATTTGTCTTTTTATTTATTTTAATTTAACTGGCTTTGCTAACTAACTTTTTTCATACCAGCCAGGTGAATTCTTGACCACCGATGGACTGCTTTGTCTCTTTGAAGGTCCTTCGTCTCAGGAATTAGGTATGGTTCGATTTGAACCTATGTGACCATCTTCGCAGGCATTATCTCTTTTTTCGGAAAGAAATTGGTGTATTGCATGTCGCCTGACGCGCCGCTTACTGGCGACTGCCGACGGGTTCGTTCACGGCAATTTTTTTGCTCTTCCTGGGTTCTGTTAAAAAGGAGCTGGTTTTCCCCACATTAAATGGCCTTGTGTCACACTTTTCTGCCGTTGGAGGCGCGTAAATGAATGGCTTTTTTAAGCCCGTTGTTTTTTCTAACTATAATCGAGTAATCATTGGCACATTCTGATTCGAGGGTTGGTTCGCAAAGGGTTCGATCCTTTTTACCTTAATTAGGTATGGTTCAGTTCGTTCCTAGGATACCACTTTATCTTCTTCAGAAGTGGAGTTGGTTTTATATTGGTTCAAACAATCTAACCTGAGATCAATGTGTGACCGAACGGTCCATTTATTTTTCTAGTATATATATATATATATATATATATATATATATATATATATATATATATATATATATATATATATATATATATATATATATTTTGCGTTCGCGTTTCGTAAAAATTACTTTCTCGACTCGACGAGCAAGTTTCCGAATCTACGGTAGTAATTCGTGGTGTGTGTCTACGAGAGTTCTTTTATCGGTCATCTCAATTCAACGCGACATCATTTTACACAACAAAAAATTACATTCAGTCGGGATGAGAAAAATATTAACAACTAACACTAAAATCATACACAAAAATAAATATCCACGCCGATTAAAAATCTTACGAGCACTATATATAAAAATGAAACGACCCAATATAAACAAAATAGCGTTTAACATCGGCACTAATGTATTTAACGTCTTCTATAATCAAATATAAAAATAGAACTTAATAAATAAACCCATGTCATAAAAAATAAATAAATAAATGTATTTTGAAAAGTCACACATTGGAAACGTTGCTGAAATGGCAATAATAAAGAGAATATTTGTTATAAAATATTTAGAAAACCTGCACAATGCAAATTATTTTTTTTTAAATAAATTGTTTATTTACTTTAAAAACATTGTTTTCTTTTTTTAACTTGAGTACTTTCGGTAATAGATACCATCGTCAGAAGTATGAGCATATTTTTTCTTCTTCTTTTTTCTTCCTGACTGAGACATATTTATCGCAGTCAAGTTGAAATTCGTCTTGATGTTATCGACGACAGTGTTGATATGGCTGTGTGTAAGCACGAGGTTACGTGGAAAAAAGTATTTTGAAAAGTCACACATTGGAAACGTTGCTGGAATGGCAATAATACAGAGAATATGTTTTTATAAAATATTTAGAAAACCTGCACAACGCAAATTATTAAAAAAGATAATAAAAAATAAAATAAAAAGAGATTTAATAAAAACAATAAATACACAAATACATAACTCAACACCACACTCTATCACCACCACCCCCTTCTTTCTTTTTATCCTTCTTCTCCCGCCGAGAAAATAACAAAATACACAACCTTATGAAAAAAAAAAATAACTACTGGCGACGATCGTGAAGATCGAAAGCGCTTGAGATTGCTGATAAAGAACTCTCGGGGCCATCGTCCACGAATTACCACCGGAAACTTGCTCGCTAAGTCGAGAAACTTATTTTTAAAATTTCGAAACACGAACATTTCGTAGTCTTTAATCAAACCTAAATATATATACAGTATATATATATATATATATATATATAACGTAAAATATAATAACACGAAATTACATGATTGTCGATGCAATAATTTATTTCAACCTTGCGGTTTTATTCAAGCATCCAACTTAACAATTACATTTTTGATACTGATAGAAAATTGAATTCATCCTCGGCACTTCAAACACAATCAGAGGGAGTGGTGGTAGCAGCCGGTTTGAACACCCAACATAGAGCGAGTAGAAATTAACATCTTATATTTAACTAAATTAATCTAAGGAGATCTTATGGTTTTTTTTGTTTATTTTTATTAAATAATAACGTCTGGGTTAAGCGCACATATTCTTCATATCCGACCTGGTGACATACGCCTCCATACATACGCACACATATACCTATTCTTAACATCACACACACACAATTTTTGGCTAGCCCGAAATTCAGCTTACCAAGGCCAACGAGATTTTTTACCCGGCAAACGAAACGAGAAAGTCTAGTGTCATCGGCTGGTTGACACTTCTCATGCCCTAATTTCATCTAGATTCGCGCGTCAAAATTAATTTGAAAATTAAGAATACTCTGATTTTCACAAATTCATCTTACATTAGTTTATAATCTATGGAAGCCTATAATTAATTCTAATCTAATATTGTCTAGTGATAATATTATACACTTAATTTAATTCGCTATCTTATTTTAAGTAAATAACATCTGCATACATCCCTATATACATACACATCCATCTCTACACGCACACACATGTATACATACATATACACACACATACATATATACTTACATCTACACACACATATATATATACACACATACACACATATACATATATATATATACACATACATACACACGCACCCACACATACATACATATATACCCCCGTACCTACTACCTTGAATTAAAAATTTTTTAAGACATCGAAGATAAATGTGTTTCGTCTTTAAGTATTCATTAAAGAACATCCCTACTAAATGAATGCCTACCTACACACACACACACACAAACATATGCACATACACACACATACACACGTATACCTATACACACCTATATACGCACATGCACACATAGCCACAGATGTGCAAAATAGAGATACATATATATGTATACATAGACATACACAAATGCACACCCGTACACATACCTATATACCTGCTCAGTTATACGCATACGTACACACATACCTATACTCATATACTCGCACATGCCCATACATGCACACATACACCTGCACCCATGTATACACATATATACCCATATACACATATATATATATACAAAATAATATATACGGCCTGGAAAGTTTTAAATTGCATATACATACCCATAAGTAAAATAATACATACGGCCTGGAAAGTTTTAATAATCGGGGTAAGAGTTTAATTAAACATACGCACACATTGATAAGGCAAATATGCAGTACATACATACACACACACACATACACACACCCACATACATGCTAGCACATACACAGACACAAGCATGCATGTACACATATATATACATACAAAAACAAATGTACTTATATATACGTTCCTAATTTTTATCATACATACATATACACTAATGCCCGCATACACGCGCATCCGCACGCGCATGCATACATAGCAAATATAATGCTATCTTATTTCAAATAAGTACACTGAATACACGAATATCTTAAGGTACCCTCGTATATGCATACATCCGAAAAACAACTATAACTAATGTCACCAGGTCAGTAATTATATGTTCATAACAGATATTAATGTAAATATTTATGGGGGTTTACCGTAACTGATCTATTTGGTATCTAACTGTTTCAAGTCTAGAGGTCTATCAGATTGTTAGATATTGGTAATTTTAAATTTGCATTTATGTCTGCATTTCGCCATCAATTCATCACGTTTGTTCAAAAGATTATTGCGGTCGTATTTTAGGATTCTTATTTTCTCCTCTAAACATAAATTGCATCTCTGCCTAAATCCATTTGGGATATCCGAAAAGCATAGTATTGACCACGAAACCACCGGGGACCGGTTCTCATTTTTCAGAAGCCACCATTGTTTCGCTAATTCTGTTTTGTTCTTGAGATCTGGGTTGTTAAAAGAGTGTTTGTGGTCATAAAAGCGTTGTTTCCAGTTACCCGCGGAGATGCCGATGTAGACTTTATTGTCCCTGTTATTATCTTCCGGATGAATAGTGGCCTTATACACCACACACTCAACTTTACAGTTACCGTCCAGTGGGCAGTTCTCTTTAACTTGGCAATTACATTTATCTACTGTAACCTTATTTTTATTAGAATTGTTTAGTAATTTACGATTATGGGTGCTGATTATTTTATCCATGTTTTTGGTACAAGAGTAACTAATTTTTATGGTTTTTCTATTAAATATCTTTCTGAGTGGATTATTCATGCTAAAATGCTTATCTATAAACTAATAAAATGCTTATCTATAAACTAATGTAAGATGAATTTGTGAAAATCAGAGTATTCTTAATTTTTAAATTAATTTTGACGCGCGAATCTAGATGAAATTAGGGCATGAGAAGTGTCAACCAGCCGATGACACTAGACTTTCTCGTTTCGTTTGCCGGGTAAAAAATCTCGTTGGCCTTGGTAAGCTGAATTTCGGGCTAGCCAAAAATTGTGTGTGTGTGATGTTAAGAATAGGTATATGTGTGCGTATGTATGGAGGCGTATGTCACCAGGTCGGATATGAAGAATATGTGCGCTTAACCCAGACGTTATTATTTAATAAAAATAAACAAAAAAAACCATAAGATCTCCTTAGATTAATTTAGTTAAATATAAGATGTTAATTTCTACTCGCTCTATGTTGGGTGTTCAAACCGGCTGCTACCACCACTCCCTCTGATTGTGTTTGAAGTGCCGAGGATGAATTCAATTTTCTATCAGTATCAAAAATGTAATTGTTAAGTTGGATGCTTGAATAAAACCGCAAGGTTGAAATAAATTATTGCATCGACAATCATGTAATTTCGTGTTATTATATTTTACGTTATTATTGCTCTGTTTACCGCATTGAGCTCTCTTACCCGGATTTCTTCCTGGAATTATTCCATTATAACACTATATATATATATATATATATATATATATATATATATATATATATATATATATATAGATAGATAGATAGATAGATAGATAGATAGATAGATAGATATGTGCGTGTGTGCAGACATTGTTAAAAGTAACAGAATTCGTCTGTTTAATTATACCTTTTTTTTATTTTTTCAATTTTTCTGATGGTCTTTTTGTATTAACATAAAAAAAATGATAAATGTTCGATAGGTTTCACATGTTTTACGGACGTTTTCGATTCTTTGTCGAATCATCCTCAGGTATCAAAAAAAGCAAATGAACAAAAAAGCTGGAGAAAGAAGAGAATTTTAAATGGGGGGTGGAGAAACGCGCAGAGAACGTTTTCTGCATTGTTCCAGGAAGTCGTTGGCGATTTTACATTCAGCAATATTGTGTGTATTTAGGCAGCATATTTTCATTTAGGCAAACATTGTTAAATGACTCGGAGTTTTTTTTTCGTGATAAGACTTTCTTTTTTTTTCAATTTTCCGAATGGTCCATTTAGTGTTTCGGTCAGATTGCTGTACTTAAGTTCCATGGGTTTCTTGTTCAATTTTCTTTCCTTTTTTACGAGTACTTTCGATTTGATTCGTCAAATCTTCTTCGGGTGGTGTTAGTTTTGGTTGAAGCCCTAAACATCCTACAATCAGCAATGTAAATGACGAAACTAGTCACAACATTTTAAAATGGCTAGAATAGTAATAAACGTTCTTAGCCATTATATATATATATATATATATATATATATATATATATATATATATATATATATAAATCCAATAAAAGTAAATACCCACAGGAGAAAAATACAAAGAATTTTAACCGGTCTTATAAAAATCATATCAAATAAAGATTTGATATATAAGTATTTTGTTTATTTATACAGACATGTACATAACTCGCGACACTGGCATGTCGATGTTATCGATTAACAGCTGTTACAAACTAAGATCTCACCAAGCGGAAAAAAATCTGGTCGTTCCTTCAGATCATATTTGGAAAGAACTTCCTTTCCAAATATTATCTAAGGAAAGGACTTGATTTTATTTCCAGCCTGATGAGATCTCAGTTTCTAACACCTGTTGATCGATAACCTCGACATGCCAGTGTCGCGGATTATGTACACGTATGTATAAATAAAAAAGTATTATTCATAATGCGATTCACGTAATTTCCGACTCTATAATAAAGACTGATGTGTATTCATTTGTATGTAAATAAATATATATATATATATATATGTCATGTCACGTAAAAGCTAGCGAGTAAAAACCTGCCGGGGAAACCCATTTCAAGTTTTTAGAGAAAAGCAGAAAGCAAATAGCAAATTACGCAACACCCGCAGTCTAAAATAAATTACAAAAGAGATCTTGAATTCAATTCTTATAATGAGACGTTTTTATCTTTGTTTATTCTTGTTTCTATACCAATTGATACATGTTTTTCTCATAAACCTACCAGTTCGAGACGATTTCTTTCCTTATTTTTTTTGTTTTAACTTCACCGTTTTAGACGTTATTTTATATGAATATGAATATTAGTGCGAACATTAGCGAAACATAACCTTTTTCCCGTCATTCTTGACAGAGGATGTGCGCTCGTATTCTTATAAGACGCGCATGTTTTCTTTTCTCCTTCACAAATAAATGTCGTTTGGGCGAGTTTCAATTACTTGTCAAATAATTTCCTTCTTCTAAGTAAAATTAAAATACATTTAATGCTATTAAGACAAAGCTAATTTCTTTTAACAATAATACGAAACCATTTCAACCACCGATTGATATGGCTAATAGCGCCCCACCCGAGAGTCCGGCATTCAACCCCTTCGGTCTAACATTCATAAGGAACAGGAAATGTATCAAGTACGTAGAAGATAATGGCAAGTCTGCTGCAAAGAACGTGGGCTCCGTCTAGCGGGTTAGAAAACTTCACACACCTTTCAGTATCCTATATATCTACAAAGCCACCATTCGCCCATGCATGGATTATTGTTGCGACATTTGGGCTGGTGCACCAACTCATTGTCTCTCCTTCTTAGACCGGGTAAAAAAAAGAGTCTCTAATCTAATAGGTCTCACACTGTTTACCTAGTTCCAGGCCGTGTCCCATTGCCGCCACATTGCATCACTGTGCTTGTTTTATACATACTACCATGGACTGTGCTCCGACGAACTTGCTGCACTTGCTCCCCATTCAACGTAAATACCTCCAATCAACACGTCTATCAGCCACACCCCACCTCATTAACTTCAGATGTCCCAAGATGCCGGAAAGCTTTCTACTCTAATAGCTTTTTTCCTTTGAATTGCTTGCTTTAGAAACTCCCCTCTGCTCCCTGTTTCCCCGACAGTACCGACATGCAGAAATTTAAATGCAAGGGGAACAAACATCTTACTGCACATCTCCCCACATTTATAAATCTGACCCTAATTCTAACTAGCCCCTTACGTCTCAGTAGAAATTTATATTGTTTAGGGTGAATATAAGTAAAAATTAAAATAATAATAATAATAATGAAACAAATTACTAAGGGCGTTGTTTTGACCACACCCGGACTTTCTTTTTTCTCTAGGCGCGTTCTACTTGCAAAGATAAGCATAAATGTCTATTTTCTCCCCCCCCTCCTTATAAAAGCCTTATATCTTTCTTCAAGCCACAGGACTCGCCACAGACACTGCTTTGTAAACTGGGACATTAAGAAAGTATATTCGATCGAAAAATGATGTCATACACTTTGGGGCAAACGACATGCTGAAAGTTTTATGAATGATAGCTTTTCAAAAAGGTTTTTAGATAACTTTTTTTTAAATACATTAAAAAAAGGAGAAAGAAACAGGATCCGATTTATACTGAAACTGAACTTTATTCAATATTTAAAAAAAAAAGAATGGTGCGTGTACAGAGAAGCGTCCGTATTAAATTATAAATAACACAAAAAAAACAGTACTATACACTTAAGCAGCAGATTTAAATAAGTATCCTCACCAAAAAGTAGGAAAAAAGATCGAGTAAAATTTTAATTAAAAGTAAAAATCAGTTTTATCGTATTTTGATTACTGTCATTGATTTATTACGTGTTAATATGACAGACTGGGTCTCCCTCCCCCTGAATATCGTGTTTTTCGCTCGAATCAATGGCCGACCCGATTAAACGATATAACGGATTTTTATTTTTTATTACAATTCGACTCGATAGTTTTTGCTAATGTTTGGTGTACAAACCTATTTTTGCTTGATACATAAGTATATCAAAGAGTTTTCCGTATAATTCAATTAGAACTGCGATTTTCAGCGTTTTTTTTATATGTACGCTTCTCTGTACAAGCACCAAAAGAATTCATCGAAAAAGAATAGTTGTGTGTCGTTTCTGCGTTAAACATCACGTTGTTTCATGGATTTTCAAGACTAAAATTAATTTATTATTTTCATTGTGAACAATTTGAAAACACCTTTCTTTACATATTTATTAAACTAAAAACATGCAATGTCAAACAATGCTGATTATATGTTCCAATATCAACATATTTGTAGAAGATATTGTTAGTTACGATGTATTTAATTACACGTGTTCCTATTTACTTGCCTCCCCAAGAGGGCAGAGTTAGACACGAGGTCAGATTTTAAAAAGAACACTCTCTAGATTGGGACAAAAATAAAAACTGCCTAAGTCTAAAAAAATTTCTCCTTCACTGACCAAAGGATAGAAAAAATGCTGTATAATATCAGAACAGATACTACACTTTGCTCCTTGGTTGAGAGCCAAATAATGAAAATGTAGACTCTATGTCCCTAGAAAGAATATTTTCTTCAAGTCATATCAGTCGTCGCAGACACTGCTCTGGGCAGTTACTTTTGCTCTGCTCCATCCTTTTCTCCTCCTCCTCCTCCTCCTCCTCCTCCTCTTGCTCTGCATCCTCTTCCACTTCATCGCAACTATTTCATGCCCTTTAATCATCATCATCATCATCATCATCATCATCATCATCATCATCATTTTTGGTCGACGGCGAAGACGAACGGCTATTTAGACCCTCTCCCGATCAATTACATGATAGCAGATTTACTGACCCCTTTCTTACTTTTGACTCACTCTGTATTTGCTGCACTGGTCATCCTCTCGACACACATACCCCCCGATCGATCTGACAATCAGCAAAATCCCACCCCTTCACTGTAGAATTCCCAAGATGTACCAACATGCAGAAATGTAAATGTAATGTCACTAAAGATTTCGCAGCCCCAATCCCCACTCATGATGCCCCTGTAGATATGGCCCTCTATTGCACAGTAGCCCCTTACATCCCAGTAGCAATGTGCCTTGTTTGGGATGAATTAAAGTAAAAAGAAAATTAAAGAAAAATATATTTGTATTTGGGTGGCTCGGACTATTGCTCTCATCTTGGGTTTTGTTCTGACAACGTTTCGGCCGATGTAATTTCCGACCTTCTTCGAGTGTATTTTGAAAATGGCTGTTATTTGTGAATAGTCGAAAAAATGGTTTTGTTCTTTTTTCGCATGCATCATCGTCGTTAAAATGTCCAAATCCGTGATGTACTTCCGAAACGGAAAAGAGCGTTACGTAGTTAAGAAGGTCGGATGTTACATCGACCGAAACGTTGTGAGAAAAACACCCACGATGAAAGCAATAGTCCGAACAATCTAAATACATATTATCAATCCTCATCTAAAAAAAAATAATAATAATTTAATAAAAATATATTTGTTTCTTTTTTTCCTGGTTGTTTCAATCTCTCTGTTTTATATATGTCTTATTTCCCATCTTTATTACTTTTCAACTATCGCCCTCTATTTAATTAATCTCCTTTATTACCATCGTTTCCCATCTCCAATGCTGACTAACATCGAGAGGTACCCGACCGGATGTGTTCTATTGCTTTGTGCTTTGTCTAATAGCATTTCTCCAGAATGTCTATTTGTGTTCGTTGCTGATTTCGCGTCACTAAATAATCAGCATGTAACCTGAGCTTCGTATCAAGATTCGTTCATGCCGTAAGATTTTTATCATCTTCGCACGGTAACTTGTCGTACTTAAATGAGTGTTCTGTTAAAAAGGAGGGAATTTGTAGAATATGCCTTCTTTTTTCTTAATTATGGTAAAACGTAAACTACACTTCTATCTCGGATTATATATTTATATATATATATATATATATATATATATATATATATATATATATATATATATATATATAATAGATTTTTTGACTGTGAGATGATATATATAATTATTTCCACAATCAGACAACGCCGCAGCCCACACACCATGAAAGCCGCAAATCGGTCTGTGGCTTTCATGATGTGTGGGCTGAGGCGATGTCTGATTGTGGAAATAATTATATATATCAGCTCACATTAAAAAGTCTATTATATATATATTTTTTTTAATTTATTTAATACGTACATAAAATAATCCATGGACACGTGTTTCTGGCTCACAGCCGTCATCAACGAACGCTGCCATCACCAATAAAATAATTATATAAAAATACACTATATATATATATATATATATATATATATTAATTTTAAGTAAATATTAAATTATTTTTACCTAAATACGCCGGCGTTTCAAGCTTTCGCTCTCATCAGTGTAGGGAATGATAATTTCAGACGGTCGCAAGATTCGAACTCGGTTACAGAATCATCTTAGATTGCGCAAGCAAGCATCATAACCAAACGGCCACGAGACATTGCCACGTCAAAACAGGTAATTTAAGTTATTTTCATGCGAAGGAGGCACATATAGAAAGACTGTATAGAGTGTTCGACGAACGTTGTTGGAACAGTGTCTGTGTATTGAGGCAGCATTTTTTCATTTAGGCAAACTTGATTAAATAGCACGGAGTGGTTTTGCTTGATAAGGATTGTTAAAATTTATTTTATTTTACGAATAGTCCATTTAGTATTTCTGTCAAATTGGTGCATATAAGTTCCATGGATTTCTTGTTGAATTTTTCTTTCGTTTTTGGACAGTACTTTCCATTTGATTCGTCAAATCATCTTCAGGCGGTGTTAATCTTGGTGTTATTACAAATATGCCTTTACTGTTGAGTTTTTTAAACAACTAGTAACTTACAACTTTTAAAAGAGGGTCTATAATATGGAGATGTTACATGCACTACTGATTACGTTTTAAGCGCGGCCAAATTACAAAATTATGATTGCTTTACGGGTAAGAATTTGGTAACGGTAATTACTATGCTATATATATATATATATATATATATATATATATATATATATATGTGTGTGTGTGTGTGTGTGTGTGTGTGTGCATGTCTGTAAGTATATATGTGTATGGGCAGAGGCAGACACACAGGTATGCGCGTGCGAGCTCGCCTACGTACATAACCCAAAACTAACCACACACACACACGCGCGCGCAATCAGACGGAGTGTCGGTAAAGTCATAAAATGTGAAGGACAATTCTAAGCATTCTGAACAAGATGTACTCAACCACCCAACACGAAGATGACCGGAGAGATAAAGTCAGAATCACACATACTTTGAAAAATACATAACTTTGTACTCAGAGAAGTAAAAAATATTAAAACATATACACACACGCACATGCGCGCACATGCGCAGAAACATCAAACTGTTAAAATAAAAACCTTATTTCAAATGGAAAATGTATCTGAAGAGTACCGCTCGAGGCTCGAAACGCGTTATGAAATCATAAAATTATAAAAGGATAAAATAATAAAATTAATAACAATTGTTGAAAAAAGTTTTTTACAAATGTTGGTAGCCTCACTTCTTTACACACACATATATATATATATATATATATATATATATATATATATACTTTATAGTCGCATTTAAATGACCACAGGGGAAATCGGTCAAAAACCATAATTTTAATATTAATTTCAATTTCCTTTTTTCGGCAAACAGAACTATTTTTATTTTTCTATATTTCCTTTTTTTTTTCAAAAGTAAAACATTTTCTTACGTACGTTTCACAGCAAGATCAAGAGAAAATATATAGACATTAGTTTCACTTTGGTGATTATCAGAGCAAGGAGTTCATTTGCAAGTAATCGGAATATATATTATTCTTAAAATAGGAGAACGGAAATTGGGAAAAATTTAAGAATACTTAACAAAAAAAATGGCAAGCCAAAATACATGAGAAAAACTCACATGAAGAATGGTGACAAAAAGTATATATATATAATATCAAACTATATATATATATATATATATATATATATATATATTTCTCCTCTGATGATAAGATCTCGATTTTTGAAAAGCCTTGGCTTAAGGAAAGAATAATAAACACTAGTTTATTACTGAATACACCTTGCATTGAACAATTGAAATTTGAAATAAATTTGGACATTCGTCGCATATTTAACACTTTTTTTCTTCTCTCTCTCTCTCCCTCTCTCTCTCTCTCTCTCTCTCTCTCTATATATATATATATATATATATATATATATATATATATATATATATATATATTCAATGTTATATTATTTAATGTAGTTGTGTTTTACTAGTGAGTCTTAAGTAGGTGATCATTTAAAGTTGAATTCATCTGCGCAATTGACCACCAATTCTAAACTATGTACAATTAATCGTTTACAATAAACTGTTTTTCGGTTATCAATTAACTAAAAACGTTCATAGGAAATTAAAAAGAAACAGCGGACGACGAAATTTTTATGTATTATTGTTTGTTTGTTTGTTTGTTTGTTTTCGAATTTTTCAGATCAGAATTGATCATTTGTATTATTTTGAGTACTATTCTCATCTTGGTTGTTATTTTCACAACGTTTCGGCCGACGTAACCTCCGACCTTCTTTCAGATGCATCTTTTTAAACTTAGAAATATGTACGTCGAACTCGGGAATCTTTACGCAATTTTGAACTGACCCCTTGGTTTAATCCACGGGGGTAGCTTGTTTTCGTTTCGTATTGGTTCCCGAGCTAGGTATAAAGATTCCCACGTTTAAAAAGATGCACTTGAAGAAGCTCGGAGGGGGGGGGGGTACGTCGGCCGAAACTTTGTAAAAATAACAACCAAGATGAGAATAGTAGTCCGAATAATCCGAATAATAAAAATTATATACTTACTTTTCTTTAAACTTCCTTTAATCCTTTATTTCTAAATTTAAATCCCATTAATCCCTTACATCCAGCATCCTTGTACCCACCCTTTCTGTTTCCACGTCATCATCATCATCATCATCATCATCATCATCATCATCATCATCATCATCATCATCATCATCATCATCAGTAGCAGCATCATCATCAGCATCATCATCAGCATCAGCATCATGATCCTTCTTTTCCAACTCCTCCTCCTCCTCCTCCTCCTCATCATCATCATCATCATCATTCTTATCTTCTATATTCAGGATTAACACTTTTGTATGTAGGAAAATAAATACCTTTTTACGATCATCCTCGCGTTTTCAAATCGAATAGCATGAGAAAAAAAAGAAGTAAATACATTATTTGATTTTTGTTTTCGAAAATCTCATGTTTACTCATTAAATTTAATGACAGATTATATTTTTCTAACTTGTCAAAATATTTTTGTTTTTATTTGTTTTTTATTCGTTTTTTTTTGTGTTTAGGTGTTACATTTGTTTTGTTTTTTGTTTTTGTAAGATCCTTTTTTACTAATAAACATGTCTGATATTATCAAAGTTCGAATTTCGTTGATGAGTCATATTTAACTTTTGAAATCCCCCAGATTTAAAGCGGATTTTTTGGGGGGCGCGGGAAATATTTCGTCTGCACGAAAATTTGTGTATGTTTTCTCTCCTTATTCGTTTTTTTATTTTATTGTTTACTTATTATTGTTTAATGTTATCGTTACCTTCTGAAAAAATTATATTGGATGGTTGTTTCTATTTTCTCAGAAAAACAAGAAATGCAAAACCGAGAGAAGGTGACACTTACAGATTTTATACAAACGGGCTAAATAATACGGATGTTCGTAAAACGTAGGATGGAATCTTGAAATGTGACATACAGGGTGTTTAGAAAATCGAAGTCCTCGGTATGACCTTAAAAGACATCCAGTGTGAGTCCTCCATTTGGGAGCTGTGGGGAATGTGGAGTTGCCCCTTAGTTGCCATTGCTCCCAGGACCACTCTGGCCCGGAGTGGTAGTACCTGTAAGGACCCCATCTATGAGTAAAATAGAACCTACTTGCGCTACCAAATCAGACTGTCTGAAGTTATTGACTTCCTGACTCAAAATGCACCAAATATTGATGTTTTATTGTTTTATTTATTTGCCAAACTCAATCATGTTCTACAAAATCCAAAACAAAAAACAAC
>OY744541.1:73268476-73353476 GCA_963556195.1 Sepiola atlantica
GGTTCGACCTATAAATCATTTCCGACTATGACGGGACTGGAGCAGTGGTTAGGTGGATTGAAAAACTGGAATTTTATGCGACAAACCTGTGGTGAAGCGGTTTGATGGTGTCATCCCTCTTGGCTTAAGTAGACAACTGACCAAGTGGCTTCATGCCTTGTCTGGAGCGATTTCCATGGAAAAAATCTGATGTTTAGGTTCTTATACTATGCCACGTAAAACACTGCGGCTCGAATTAAGGAAGAAATAGACACAGCCTTTATGTTATGAGTATGATATCATAGTTGATGTCAGATTGCAACTGGCAATATTAAGTTATTTAAAAATAGTTCGAGATGGTATCATGGTATCGCTTACGGGCAGCGAAGGGAAATGTTACACTTACAATTTATGAATAATTGAGGTTCAGTATTAGTTCAGTTTGAGTACCCCCGTTACTCCTCACCTTCCCCGAACATGTCAGCATCTCCGACCAAGTCATTAACAGACTACACTCACTCCAACGCCAACAACCACAGTCTAACAACTACATATTCAGCTTCGACGTCGTCTCCCTCTACACTTTAATACCCGCACAACCAGCTATAGATATCATCACGGACCACATATCCTCTTCTGACAACCTAGAACTCTTCAGACTAACACCTACTAACATTCACAAACTCCTATGAATCATCATCGACAACATGTACGTCACTTTCCAGCAACACAAATTTAAACAAATCACCGGCCTCCCCATGGATTATAGCCTTGCTGGTCTCCTAGCCATCACCTACATGAACCGGCTAAAGCAATAAGCACTAAGCACCTGTCACTCCTATATATTCTTCTCCGGATACATAGATGACATACTTTCTGCGCATCCTCTTGTGATGAAGCCATCCAAATATTTAACAACTTTAACAACACTGACCCCCACATACAATTCACCAGAGAACGCCCCATTGATTCCGACTCACTCTCTCTTTCTCTTCTTGACTTCAACCTTAACATCACTGAAGATAGTTCCATTCATACCAACTTCTATAGGAAATCTGCCTGCAAAAACCTCTTTATACATTTTAAGTCTGCCCTGCCTCTGAGGGTCAAAATAGGTTATGCCCACAATGAGATAATGGCTACCTTTCCTCCACCATATCCAACCTATATAAGACCAAAACATGCAGACACCGCACCCTCTCCGACACCTGTTTCTAAAACTCCCCTTTTTAGTGAGATAATCACTACCACATCCGCAAGGCTATGCACAAAGTAAACCTTGACATCCAACTAACCCACACTAGCACCTCCTTACGCCAGCATCCAACTAACCCACACTAGCACCTCCTTACGCCAGCATCTATCTAGACGACATACTAACCACACACCGACCCTGCTCCTAGCCCAATTGCCCTATCCCTTACACTGATCTATGCCACCGCACTAACTGTATATACAACTTACAGTGTACCAAATGCAACAAATTCTACATAGGAAACACTACAAGACTGTTACACCTACGCATCAAAGAACATATGAACGCCCGTATATCGTCTTTCCACAAACACACAACCCTATGCAACACTACTCAACGCGACATCCGCGTGTCTATCTTTGCTTCTATCAGAAACATTGAGGACCTAATCAATGCTTATCTCCAGATTGATCCCCTCACTCAATTAACGTCACGAGCTCTACTCACCGTTCATTCTATAATCTACACTTTCATCAACTGACCAACCCTCATATATAACTGCTTAACTTCTATATTAAGCCATACACTACTACCACCACCACCTCACACCCAATAATTAAGTAGCTCCCTCATACAAACATTTATCTCAACACATCCTCAGTCACAGAAAGAATAATAACTCCTAACAAACAAAAACCCTAATTAATCTACTCTTACTATCCCACCAAAATAATTCACCTCATACACTGGCATTATCAATTAATAAAACAATTTGCTCCAAATCTAAATACATATTAAATATTACCCCACATCTAAATACATATAAAATGTATACAAATGAATATAGAAAAAGAAAAATAAATTAAAAAAACAAAAACAAAAAAAATAATAATACATACATATATATATAAATAAATAAATAATTTAATGCACAAACTTCTATTTATTGAATCTATGAATTAATTCTCATTTAAGACCTAATTTAGTATTAGCCACAGTTATCTCACTTACACCGGTTCTGTCTTACGGTTAAAATCAAATTTTAACTAGATTGAATAAAGCCTAAACTAAATATATAAATGCCTTTAATTTGTAACAATTTTCATTCGATAATCTAATTTAAGGAAACCCACAATTAATAATATTTCTTGAATATATGATAACCAATGAAAATTTAATAAAAATTAATAATAAAAAAATAATTAATTACTTTATACTAAAAACAAAAAAAAAACGAAAGAAAAACAAAAAACAAACAGAAACATATAAAAGTATATCATTAAAACAAACAGTTAATTAATAACCAAACAATACCCAATTAATTAATCTAATATTACACACCTATATTTGAACACCATATTCATATACAAAACATAATTTTCATGTAATTTAAAATGTATTAATTATTATTTTCTGCGGGACTGGTTTATTCAAACCCTACTCTCTGTCATCCATTTTGGGTAATTCTACACACAGACGGATGTTTCCTTTGGTGTAAACATTTGACAAAGAGAAGATTTTCCCGAAATATTTCATGATTCTTAATCATAATCCGGACAACTGTCCGGTCAATCCGGTAATCTGTTATGTAAAATTGTAAAGAAAAAATAAATAGTACCCCCCTTCGATTTATTATTTTTGTTCTTTCCAGCTTATAATTAATCCGGCACTCTGCATTGTCCCCAGCCTTCTTAACATACTACTACTATTTCCAGCAATGCTTCAAGCAAACTACGATTCTCTATTATATATATATATATGTGTGTGTATGTGTGTGTGTGTGTGATTTTGTGAAGGCTTACCAAATCATTCCGTTCGAGAGTCCAAACAACACCACAAAAGACATTTTCATTCAAAGATTATTTATTATTTATTTATCATTTTCAAATTAACGAGTTTTTTTTTACATACAAGTGTTTCACTACTAAGCAGGTCCTTGCTTGGCAAATCATCAGGGAAATTAAGTACCTGGAATAAAAATTACAACAACCGGCAATACACAATGTGGTGTTGCTTTAATTTAGGTCACTTAAGAAGGGAAGGAAAAAATATATATTACTATTTCATGTATCCACATAAAATTTTACAAGGAGATATAATTTTTAATGTATCAATTTTAAGTATTTACTTCAACAGTGCTCGATACGTAAGTAGAGCTAGGTGGTAAGCTATAAAAATATATTATGGCAATTAAATATATATATATATATATATATATATATATATATATATATATATATATATATATATATATATATATATATATATATGGGGAAAAAAGTAACAATGTTTCAGACAATATGTAAAAATAAAATTCGAATAAAGAATAAGCAATTCAACAACTAACAAAAATAAACTCAAAATTGGTATCTCTTTCTTCTTCTACCTCAACTTCATCTTCTTTTTATTTCTCTTTTCATAACATTCCTCGCATTCCTTTTTCTCCCCTTTTTGTTGTTCTCTGCACGTGACATTTTCTTCCAATCGCATTCTCTGTATTTTCCGTTTCGAAATAAAGTTTATTAACTGATCGAAAATGGTCTTGTCTACGGCCGAAATATCTCGGTGGAACTTTACAACATGAGTTTTTGAATTTATTTTTGTTAGTTGTTGAATTACTTATTCTTTATTCCATTTTTATTTTTACATATATATATATATATATATATATATATATATATATATATATATATATATATATATATATATATATGAACAATTTTTTTGTGGTACAAAATTTTATAATGCTTTTAAATATAATAAACGGAGTCATAGCGAACGAGGCACTATTACAAGAAGAAAAAAGAAAGAGAGGAAATATTAAATAATACCTAATCGTCGATTTAAAACGAATAAAACGATCGACTAAAATTGACAGAATAAAAGCTAAGTCCCTAGGTACCTTTCGGCCGACACATTGTCAAGAGAAAACGTCGGCAAATATCGTTTAAAAACGGGGGAAAGAATAACGTGGGGAGGAAAAAAAGAAAAAAAGGGAGATTGAATAATGCCATTAAACTGCAAAGAATAAATGGACATAATAGGCAAAGTATTTTTTATTTAGAAGTCTCTAAATAGATCTAATTTATGAGACAACTCTTTCTGCCTACAGAGAGATGGTTTTCGCATTGTAACACTAACTGCCTCTAACACCTTGAGATGGTGTTTGGAACGGGCCCTGTGTACAATGCGAAAACATCCATCGGAGTACGCCTCACCGAACCTTTTATGGTCGTACAGGTGCTGTCCAATGGATGACTCGTGGACTTGTGAGCTCCCGGATGTGCTCTGCAAACGCCCGGGTGTTCTTTGTAAAGACCTGGATGTGTCCGTCGCTGTACTCGTCTTTACAACACGTGATCTGCATAAACATGCAGGGATATACTGGGCCACTCTGACTTCCAAGCGCTGAAGAGTACGACCAACATAGTCAGCTTCACACTGACATTTGAATATATATATAATCAAACTTTTCTGTAGTGTTGGAAGTACATCTTTCTGAAAGGCTGGAAAGGCAGTTCTGGTGCCAAACACCACACGGGGCTGTACTGCATAAAAACAGCGAGATACAACCGATGAAATGTTATCCGAAAAACCCTTACTGATAGAACCAATAAAAGGAAGTTTCAGATAAACAGGACATTTGGGTGGACCAAAGAAAATGTTGGCATTAAATTTCGCAAGTTTTCGATCAATACTTGGAAATTAGACCCTCTGGGAAACTATTTTTAATAAGAATGTCAGTTATCTTTCTAAGTTCAGCCGCGAGTTTGCTAGCAGTGCAAATCATCAATGCGCGGTCAACAAGTGTTTTGACTAAACTGATCTTTCTACTCATGGGAACAAACGAATCCAAACTGATATACAAGCCCGTAAACGTCGGTTTCCTATATATAGTTGTAGTGAATTTGTTCCCCGTCCTTTCCACTAAAACGTCCAGAAATGGTAAAGAGCCATTCTGCTCCTCTTCCACAGTGAACTGCAGTGCTGGGTGGCGCGTATTTAATTTCAGGAAAAAATCACTTGCCTCGTTACAGGACTCAAAAATGGTAAAAGTGTAGTCCACATGACGCCAATAACGAAAGGGTTTGGCAACCCGAGAAAACAACAAGGATTCCTGAAAACCTAGGAAAATGTTCGCTAGGATAGCTATGACTCCGTTTATTATATTTAACAGCAATATATATATATATATATATATATAAATATATAATGGTAATAATGCAGGTAAAAACATCCACAGGGTGGTAATCTAAAGAATTTAAACCGGGTTTATAAAGAGTGCTCAATATCAAAATAGAGCTTTATATATGATATTTTTTATTTACACAGACATGTTCAAAATCTGCGACACTGGCATGTTGATGTTATCGATCAACAGTTACTATAAACTGAGATCTCATCAGGCAGAGTTAGAATCCGATCTTAACCTCAGATCATATTTCATATCAAATATGATCTGAGATTAATAGGGACCTCCCATTGGTTGTGAACTATTTATCCTCCCTATATGTAACACGATGTAACTTTAATTTAGATTAAGATTATCAACAAAACTTTTTTACCATTCAAAAGAGGATACATAAAATAAACTGCTGATGATCTTTTAGAATTTTTTCCAGCATACGAAACACTCATGAAAATGTGAAGTTAAAATGTTGTTTACTTTTTTTACGTGATAAAATAACGTTCTTATGTATAAGCATTTCTGCGCGCTCTGATAGGCATATTTTTAATAAATCTCGCATAAATCAAGTTATGACCAGATCTTCACGAAATTTTCAATACTTATTCACTATATGGCTTATTTATCTTTAAAATGCTGTTTTCCTAAAATATATTAGGGAAAATATTTTTCTACGTGACCCCCCCCCCCTATTTCATTTTATGAAATATTGAACGAAATATATTCAGGTCGGTCGGGTTTCTTTTCTTATATAAAACTAAAGTCTTTTAAAAAACACATTGGATTAATTTTATTAAATTTTACGTCCACATATTTTAGTAAACTGGTCCGTGAATGCACAAATAAAAAGTGGAAATAAAAGCAATATTATTATGTTTTGATTTATTTTTTACCTTTTCTCAATAAAATATACTGTGATTTATTGAAATGCCCCCAAAACTAGTTTTACAAAATAATTTTTATTTTCAGAGACATTTTATCGGTTAGTCAAAATGTTTCAAAACATTTTTGAAAATATGTGTTCTAAATTTTTCAAAATATTTTAATATAATATAGCCCGAAGTATTAGGAATCGTAAAAGACCAAAGTTGTATACGACCTCAGGTCGTATACAACTTTGTATACGTCGACCTCATATGTACTTGGAAAAAAGTCCTTCATTTGCTAGAAGTAAGAAAGCCTTTTTCGCCGTAGCTAGTTTGGCCGCAACTATGGAACGCAATACTAGCCGTAATTAACGCGGTTCATTTTTAGAGTGAAATTGACGCACGCTAATTCATTTGTAGAGCTAAGCTCATTCTAAAAAAAACGTTGACAAAAGTAAGTATTAATTATATTTATTATTATTATTATTATTATTATTATTATTATTATTATTTTATTATTATTATATATTTATAATACTTTTTATCATTTTTCTTTTTTCAAATTAAAATGTTTATCCATTCAGAATTTTTTTCCGAAATTTCCAAATAAAAACTTATTTTTACTTTGAATTTTTATTATTCAATGGACGAATATTTTTAATCATTAACAAACCACAATACTTTCTCCATTTTCATTTTCAGTTTGATTTTTATTATATAAAATTTAACCCAAATTTAAGTAAAATGCTAGCAAATGTGCAACTCAAGGAAAATGTAAAAAAAAACGTTAATTTTGTCTACAACATAATGAAAGTAATTAATTCTATCACTTTTGGACATCCATAGATACATAACATCTGGCAATGTCGCACATGATAATGATAATTTTTTGTGTAAACAAGACATCCAGCCGTAGAAAAAGAAAATTTCGTACTTGTATCGCAAGATAAAGAAGGGTTTCTTTTCCAAATAGATAATTTAATCTTTAAATAAACTATTTTACTCTAAAACAACTTCCTATAAGTATAACTTTATTTTAGGGAGATTTTTAAAAACACTACATGGAACGCGAATGTATGAATTTCTTAAAGAAAGCAGAAACCGGTGACGTCAGCGATTCTGTGGCTGCGATTGGAGGTCCCTAGAAATTAAGATCGGATTCTAACTCTGCCTGATGAGATCTCAGTTTATAGTAACTGTTGATCGATAACATCGACATGCCAGTGTACGCAGATTTTGTGCATGTCTGTGTAAATAAAAATTATCATATATATATATATATATATATATATATATATATATATATATATATATATATATATATATATAAAGAGAGAGAGCGAGAGAGAGAGCAAGAGAGAAAAGAACGAGAGAAAGAGGGAGCGAGGGCGAAATAGAGCGAGAGCGAGAGATGAGGGTCTATTTCCAAAGCCCTAGGAGGAGACACAAAGGGGCATAGGGTTTCTCATTCAACGCCATGACATCCTCTTTGTATATAAATCTTAACTCAGTTATGCGTATCCTTTTAATTTTAAGTAGAACACTCGAATCCGAATGCTTAAAAAGTGTTCGCGTGAGTCATTCTTTCTGGCCACATGGGCAAAGATTTATCACCGCTTGCCGCTATTCGTATAACGAAATATCAGACAATGCCCTCAGCGTGGCATAAGATAGTTCCGTTCAGGCGACGACGACGACGACGACGACGACGACGACGACGACGCCCGTGGCAGGTTCTTCCGCTCGTCTCCCCCACTTCTACGTTTGCCATTCCGTCTTTGCCGGCACAGATGGCACACGCTCTCGTTCGTTAAAACACAAGGACCTATTAATTAGCCAAGAGGATCCCGGGACTCTGACTTTGTTTCCATTGCAGAAATAGGAATTTATGACATTGTTTCTTTTGTCTTCTGCATTACGTGTGTCTTGTAAATTGAATGCTGGGACATTCTGGCAGGTGGGGGAGGGAAGGGGAGAATTTTCTAAGCGGTTGTTTGATTTTATTTTATTTTACGTCCCCATTTTTAATTCAAAAACGTCAGATGGGACAACAAAAACAAACAAAAATTATTGAAATAATAAAAAGACAAGTTAAATTATTGATTTGTTTTTTTATTAAATGCTTTCGTTATTTTATTTGCGTATTTACTAATAACTGTTTTTGTTTGTTTAATTCTTGCGCGCGTCTCCCATGAGTTTTCTCATTAATTTCAGCGTGGAAGAATTCCTGTAAAATTCTTCATCTCAAAACTGGTGCATGTTTCTTTTGCCTTCATTAAGATTTCGTTTCATTGTCTTTTATTTATCTGCGTGTTTCTAGCCATTCTTTTATCTACAAGCTAAATTATTTTAGGTTATTATTCATTATTTCTCAATTTAATAATTTAGTAACGTTAATCCATCTATTATTAAAATAAAGCTGAGTTAATAAACGTTTGTTTCTCTAAGGTTTTTCCTATATATTTTAACCATAGAAAATACATGTTAAAATATGCCTTGCTTTTGGAATTGGGTTATGCTTGACAAAAATCCATTCAAATTTTTCTAATTAGCCTTAAGTTGCAGTTAATTTACCAACTCTTACTAATATCCTGTCCCTTGTCCCTCTCTCTTTCTCTTTCTCTTTCTTTCTTTCTCTCTTTCTCTTTCTTTATCTTATTCTCTATCTTTCTCTCTATCTTTCTCTCTCTCTCTCTTTCTCTCTCTCCCTTTCTCTCTCTCTTTATTTCATTCTTTTTCTCTCTCTCTCTCTCTCTCTCTCTTCCTTTCCCACTCTATTTTATTGGAGTCCCGCTCTTATTTATATAATTTATATTACTATTGGTTCCGACACAAACAGACACACACACATACCCACACGCACAACACCTTTCTCTGTGTCTCTCTTTCTCTTTCTATCTCTCTATCTATCCCTCTCTCTCTCTCTTTCTCTCTCTATCTCTCTCTCTCTCTCTCTCTCTCTCTATTTATCTATCTCTATTTCTCTATGTCTCTCTTTTTTTAACATAGATCATCCCAAAAAAGGCAACTCTAGACGTAAGGGGCTACTGAGAAAAAGGGTGAGAGTTTTTTTTATGGGGGGGGGTTCAACCTAAATTGGGAGCTGTGCAGCGAGATATCTGTTTACATTAGTTTTAAATTTCTGCATGTCAGTACCGCCAGGAAAACAGGGAGCAGGGAGGGAGTTCCAGGGTCTAGCAGCAAGAGGAAAGAAACTTTTGGAGTAGAAAGCTCTTCGGCATCTGGGGACCTCTTTCTCTTATGAATAGTGAGATATAAACAAAAAAGAATAGCATACCATTTAGTAAAATAATTTTACCCGTACCCGAGAGGTAAAGAGCGAAAAGAGAAAGAGAGAAATAGACCAAGCAGAAAGTGACTAATGTTTTATTTTCTCGTTTTTATATATAAATAAATAGCTGTTATTATCTACATTTCATACATTTTGGTTGCGGAACAACCAATTACTGAAGTCTCCGACTAAATTGCGTCAACATCCACATCCTTTGGATCTTTTAAACACACCGTGGGCACTGAATTATTAACAGAGTATTTATTTACTCCTCCCCAGGAGTTAGGCACAAGGCCAGTTTTATCTTACTCCCACAAGTAAGATGTGACCCAAGGTCGGGTCGGGAAAGTGGGGTTTGAAAAGCCAGCGCCCGAGAGGTGAGCACTCTGGCCATTAAAAATTGCCTGTGCAGCCCCGTCGGCATTCTCCGGTAGGGGCGCCTCAGGCAGTAAGCAATAAACTTACTCTTCCCCAAAGAGGGGAGACGAAGCCTGGGAGGGTGCACCTCCTAGAACTGCACAGGACAGACCCGGCGTAAATCAAGCTCCGAAGGCCAAGACAATACCAGTCTATGGGGTGCAGTATCCATCGGAACAGATACTACACTTTGATCTTAGCCAAAATGTTGATGGTTCTAAACTCTTTATATCTTCAGCTCTTCTCTTTGTACAGTTACTTGATTCAAACAGTGAAACCCGAGCCGAATAGGTTACCCAACGAGTAGAGATTGTGCTAGTATTTGTATAATTCCTAAATTTAATGTATTTAAGAGATAAGTTGATGCTACTTAAGTTGGCGATCTACCTTCATGTTTCTACTTATAAAGCCGTCTACTTACTTGAACTTTTATCGCGAGGTTTAAGGTTTAAGATTGGGATTAGGGTTAGGGTTAGAGTTAGGTACAGAATTCCTGGGGTATCCTGTTCATAGGAGGGACAAGTATAACGAGATTAGAATAGTCGGGTCAATCTTCGCCGTGTAAACAGAGTGCCGATCTATCGTGTACAGTTTTCTGTGGCGTGTGATTTGATTATAGTAGGAGCAAGCATAGTCATGTCTCGTAGTAGTAGCTGTTATGTGTAGAGGTCGTCTGACTCTCTCTCTCTCTCTCTCTCTCTCTCTCTCTCTCTCTTTCTTTGCAGCAGAAGTTGTAATCGCTCTTTTATGTTCTTGGCATAAACACGTCCACACCTGTAAAGTGTTTCTTCTAACAAGCTACCCCATTCGATGATGGGTTAGGGTGTATCTATAAGATATCACGACCTGTGACTTCGATTAAGGCTCAAGGGTCATGAACCAATACATATAAGGAAATATCTATAATCTTCAATCACTTTCTGTGATTATTAAATCAGCTTATGTGCGATACAATTAAAGATGGTAAAAAATGATGCCAGTGACAAAACGTAGAAAACTAAATTATGTCACGTTTGTTTGTTGTACTGTGCATTATTCTTGTTCAAAGCAGCATTCACCCTAGGCGGATCTAACCGGCTTCCTCCGAAGGAGTAAGTTTCTAGGAAATATCAAATTCACAAGCAGTCCCCAGTCGAATGTATATCCAGATCCGTAAAGATTACGACGTGAAGTTTTTGCATTTCTTACAGCGAGGTGTTGACGTTCTCCTACATACAGCGCCTGGTATTCCCAAATGGTCACCCATCTGGTACTGACCAGGCTCAACGTTGCTTAACTTTCGGTGATCTAACGAGAAGCTGCGTATCAACATAATTATGCCGTACATTATTCTATGTTCCTTATATTTCTCTTTATTTAAGTTATTTCGTTTGATTTGTCTGTTTTACAGTATACAAGAATCCATTTTCACGTACGAGTTACAGCGTCACATCATTGCAAAACAATTATATGTGTGAGTAACGCAGGTAGGCAACATGGCAGTTTACAATGTAAAACGTTACTGACTGCACTTGCCTTGTCTTGTGTCTGATGATAGGCGTACCTTTAGAAAATTCAAACAGATGATCTTAATTCTAACAGATCAAGTCTTTTTATCGTGATTTGACGGTGGGGCGTGGTTTTAATCACTGAAAAGAAAAGCTTTCATTGATTGACCAATCGTAAAATAATAAAAAACTGTCAAACGATCCGTGATTGGTTAGCCAATCAGAATAGTCGCGTCGAGCGAAAATTATCAATAAAAGATCTAACTCTGTACAAGTTCTACAGAGAGACAGAAGTCGGCAACCAATCGAAAACAGTAATGTAAAAAGACTAAGAAAATATATCCTATTCAATCCCTCTTATTGACATAAGCAAAAAGAAACTTTACAATTCTTAACCAAATACTTATCATTATCCAAATTCCTCATCATCTATTTTCCTCAAAGCAAGAATAACATATATTTGTTTTGTACACATTATTGTTACACAAAAAAGTTGCATTAAATAGTTGTTATTATCTACGGCGAGATTTCCATAATTTTGTGTTGCTGAACAACCAATTACTGAAGTCTCCAACAAAGTTGCGTCAACATCCGCATGTTGTGGATCTTTTAAACACACCGTGGGCACTGAATTATTAACAGAAGAACCAGTTGGTGATCGTAGTATCGGACAACAATGGTTCTAAATTAGCTTTATGAATATACCTAAACAATTACGGGATAGTAGAAATATAGTAGTTCACTTCGCAGCACTTAACAGAGCTTCGACAAAAAACGTCCGAACACAGTCAGTTCATAGGCCAAAGAGAAAGACGTTTATCTCTTAATCGCCAAGTGTCTTTTCGGAGTCAGGCCCATAACACAACTTTCTGTAGACGTGGTTCTACTTCTTCCGCTCTTTATTTCTAATGGAAGTTTCCAACCCTCTTCTTCATTTAACCTTGAAGTGGAAAATACCGTTTTTAACACATTTTGGTCGAATATCGCTGCATATGTATATTCATCTTCTTTAGTTGTCGGGACTGAAGCTGTTCTGTAAATAGTTTCCTTGTGTACGGGTGTACACACATTAAGGAAGAAAGACGATGACGATTTTCACTTAACTGTATTTACTTTAATAACTACTGAATATCCTTCCCTTTACAAACAGGTGTCTCTCATTAGTCTCTCCATCTTTGACAGAATTCAAAATGAGTCTCGAACTTAACAGGCCCCACACTGTCTACCAAATTCCTTGCTCCATAGCCGCAATGTTGTATCTATATGCTTGTTTTATATGTACTTCAACAGAATGTGCCCCGAAAACTTGCTACACTTGTGTCCCCTCAACGTAAATACTTTGACAAACCTGGCAAGCAGCAAAATCACACCCCTTTCCTCAGATGCCGGAAGGCTTTTTACTATAATAATTTTTTCCGCGAACCGCCTGCTCCTAGAATCCCCTTACTGCTCCCCGAACTGTACAAACATGCAAAAAGTTAAATGTAATGCGAACGGGCATCTCGCTGCATAACTCCCCACTCAGGGTGACCTTATAAATCCGGACCTTAATTCACAATAGCCCCCTGCATCGGTGTGCCTTCTCTGTTTTTTATCATTTTAATTTAGTTTATCTAAAGAGATAAAGGGGTCCCCTCTGGAGGCAAACACTTGATTTCCCTATAAGTAATATTTATATCCGCGGGCTCTCTTAAGATAGATGTTGTTCCTTTTAGGGCTGCTATCTGTACTTCCCTACAGTTTGGTCTTCCCGGGATTGTTTCTAAGTATTTTCTTAGATTTTTTTTCACTAGACCAGTTGCCCCCACTACAACCGGTATGATGGATATTTGATCGAGGGACCATGTTATTTTAAAATTATTTTTGAGCTCTTGGTATTTTGTTATTTTTCCCCGTTCGGCTCTATTGGGACGGTTGCATCAATGATGAGAGCAGTTTTTTTTCTGTTTTGTTCCAGATGGCAATGCTTGGTTTGATGGCCTCTGTGGTGTGCAGTGCAGTGTGTCTTGTTTGGGATGAATCGAAGTATGAAAAATTAAAGGACTCCACCAGGATTCCAAGGTTCATATATCTGAGGATCTTACACTACACGTGCATTCAATTAAGTCTCGTTAATAATTGAAATCCAATTTCAAATAGTTCCCTTATCTCTGATGATATATCCAACGAATTAACTATTTGCTCCACACGTGGGGAAAAAGATAATTCAAAAGAATGTCACTCGTCAAGAATACATAATAACTCGTTGCAATTGAAAAATAATATCTACACTTAACTTTTAAAACATTTCACTGCGAAGTAATATTTTACATTTCAAATACAAGAAACACTTACGCAGGAAAATCGATTGGCGGTGTGATTATATGATTTCGGTCCCTTTTTCTGTGTTCAACACTAAATTTGCATCCCCAGGGCGCACAGTTTTATTCGTTCTGCTTTTCTTTTAATTCATTTTTTTTTTCTTTCCGGTGTGTGGGCTTATTTGTTTCTAACTTTTCCTTCACTATTTAAATAAAAAAAAGGAAATAGTTATTTCCGGATGAGAACGCTTCGACATGATTGCCTTCTTCATGCATGGGACCATTGGAGATATGCATTCATTCTGTTGAAAAGCGATAACTCCGTTGAAAAGAGATTTTTTTTCAGACCGGGCTGGAAGACATAGCGAAAAAACACGCGCAGATGAGAGGAAAAGAGATGGCAGGCACGACAGAGAGGAAAAGTGTGTGCGAGAGAGAGAGAGCGAGAGGGAGAGAGAGAGAGAGAGATGAGCAGAAAAGGGGATATAAACATGTGTTTGTCTGTGTGCTTTTAAAACTATGCGAATGTGAGTGTATGTGAGTGCGTTTTTTGTGCACATGTGTATGCATTTATGATACCTGGCGAATATACCCGGTGAACCAAGTGCAAGAGAGATACATAAAAACGCTTAAAGGGACAGTTAGAATCTTAAAAAAAGATCTCTTAGTTAAAGTGTCTGAAATAGCGAAAATGTCTAGCATACGGCAGGACACCCCCATACCTAGCAAAAACAAATAGATCAGAAAATTGAAAAAAAAGATTACTGTGTTAATATCTGTATGCGAATGGGTGTGTATTTGTGCGTGCACGTGTGCGTGCATTTCTTTTTCTATGTGTGTGTGTCGTATGTTTTTGTATATGTGTACAACGATTTTTACGCACTTGTATGCGTGTGTGTGTCTGTTTAATTACACATATGTGTTTTCATGTGTGTGTATGCGTATTCAGCCAGTGTCCAGGGTCGTAAAGAATGAAGGAGAAAAGAGGGTGAAACGCGCAAAAGACTCTTGCTAACTGTTCCTATACAAGACCAACGTCAATGGCGCCGTCGTTGTCTTAACAATTTGAATAGCGATCGGAAAGGCATTATCATTTTCTTAGTTGAAGCAGAGAGTGATGACTTGTTAGCGCCTCAAATGTAAAAAAAAAGTGTCGCATGCTTGGTTCAAAACAGGTAAACCTTAGCCGACTACTGGGATATCTTGGCACTTTTGGTCGAGATCAAAGTGTAGTATCTGTTCCGATGGATACTACACCCCATGGACTGGTATTGTCTTGGCCTTCGGGGCTTGATTTACGCCGGTCTATGGGTCTGTCCTGTGCAGTTCTAGGAGGTCCACCCTCCCAGGCTTCGCCTCCCCTCTTTGGGGAGGAGTAAGTTTATTGCTTACTGCCTGAGGCGCCCCTACCGGAGAATGCCGACGGGGCTGCCCAGGCAATTTTTGATGGTCAGAGTGCTCACCTCTCGGGCGCTGGCTTTTCAACCCCCACTTTCCCGACCCGACCTTGGGTCACATCTTACTTGTGGGAGTAAGATAAAACTGGCCTTGTGCCTAACTCCTGGAGAGGAGTAAATAATATCTTGGCCACAAAATCCCTGATTATGGTGAGGAAAATAATCAAGAATGCAATATGTAGTTTTGAATGTTTTCTTCTTAGAAAATGGTATATATTCATTAAAGATTATTAATCAGACATAATTGTTTTGTATTAAACTAAAAGTATGGCTTTTAAAATATTTATTTGTTTGAAAATAGTATATTGAAGCAAACGGACATGTGATGTTTCTGCACTAATTTTACCGTTTTTACCGTTTTTATGTTGACAATTTCTTTCGATCCCACGAGATTGTCCGTCGTCGTCTCTTTGAGACAAACAATTGGAGACTCGTTGACACGTTGTCTTTAGTCGTCTCAATGGGTAATGGCGTATCTCTTTCTCTCTATTCTTTAGCATTGTTGTAAACAGTCGTTGTCATATTCGTAATTAAGATAGAATGGCAGAAGTTTTCCAACCTTACGGTTTTCCTTTGGTTCTATAATACCAATTAAAAACACTAGAATTCCATGGCGCCTTGTTCTTAGTCGCTTTATTCTTTTACAATACTGCAAAGTTACATATTAATAAGCTTCTCTTCTCCTGCTTCCTGAAGGAGGACGTGTTAGAGATTAGAAAAACACGTCCGTGCCAATCAGCTCGTATGCCAAAGAAAAATATTTTGCCATCGTATTTAGTATATGTCATATCGGACTGCCTGTCCATGACGACAGATCTTGATACGTAGCTCTAATTCTAATCTTCAACTTCTAATTGCATTTTTCACTTTTCTGCTTTATTATCTTGAAAATGTCGCGTCGAATGCACGCACGGCCAAATATTGCTACAGAGTGCATATTCGAAAATTAACCATTTGCATAGTTCCCAGTGTACTGTACTGTTTCCCCCACACAGTCATGTCTGTTCTTGTATTCTTTTGGGGCTAGTTTGCCACATTCACTTATTATATGATTCACTGCTTCGTCTCTTTGTCCACATAGACTGTTTTCCTGGGGTTTATCTAGTTTAGCTTTAATGTAGTTTATCCTGATAGCATTGTTCTGTGCAGTTATCAGTAAATATTCCGTTACTCTGTTCAAGTGTCCTTTCCTTAGCCATGTCCAGCTATTTTCGTTGGTTTCTTCACCTGTTAGTCTTATGACCCGTTGATATAGTTTTTTTCTTCCCACTTTTCTTTTCTTGTCTTTTTGTTTCCCGGTTTCGGTGCTTCCCGAGTTGCTCGTTGGAACGGTGTCTCTTGTTACGGTGATTAGTCTTTCTGTATTCTGAGTTATGTATTTCTCCAGCTCTTTTTTGTGTCTTTCATACAGTCTTCTATACTTACCAGTACAGTTTATGTTTGTGTAGAGTCTGTCCATATCTTCTTTTATGTGTAGTGCGTTGTGCATGGTCATTAATTTTCTAGTCATCTGGTTAACGTATCGAGTTCTTCTTTAGTTCAGTCTATGAATGATCCAGAGTTTATTATTACTGATACTGCACAGGTGTTTATTCCTTTTACTAGATTCCTGCTATATAATTTCGTTTCTAAGAGTTTTCTTGTTCTTCGTAAATATTCTTTTCCCGTCTGCTTTTTTAATTTCTGTAGATTTGATGGCGTCTGCATCCAGAACTCCAAAATATTTATAGCTAACCTGTTCACCGAGCGCCTTCATCTCCTCTTGGTTGGGGAGTTCCATGTCTTCTGTCGTCTCCAGTTTTCCTCTTTTTCATTTCTAGTTGTGCACACTTTTCAATTCCGAATTCCATTTGGATTTCCTGACTGAAGATTCTGGTCGTATTTAAAAGCTTTTCCAGTCCTTTTTTTGCTTTTTGCCAATAGTTTCAGGTCAGTCATGTCCATCAGGTGGTATATTATTTGTTTTGTATCTGTAAACTTGTATCCGGCATCACATTTTCTTAGTATGTAGTTGAGTGGTATCGTGACTATTATAAACAGTATTTGTGATAGAGAGTCTCTTTGGAAAATGGTTCTTTGCATTTTGATCTCGGTCAGGTGTTGTCCTCCGGCTTTCAGTTCTAGTCTCTATGTTTCCATTGCTTTCTTAATAAGATTAATAATCATGTCGAGTATTTTGCATATCTTTAAATATTCAATTATCCATGCTTGATGTATTGTGTTGTAAGATTTTTTGTAGTCAATCCATGTCATGGATATGTTATTTTTTCTGCTTTGTACCTCCTCCATGATCTTTTGATCTATGTATAGCAGATTATGCATGCTTCTTTTAACTTTCCGGCATCCATTTTTGTTCCTCGGAGAGCAGTCCACGATTGTTCAGGGAATGGTAGATTTGTTCTTTCTGTTGTGTTGTTAGGAATTTCTAAATTGTTGGTAAACAGGTTATTGGTCTGTAGATGCTTGGGATCGTTCCCTTTTTGCAATCTTTTTGTATTAGCGTTGCTCTTTCTGCGGTAATCTACTCTGGTACCTATGTTTTGTGGATAAACCCTTTAAGTTTCTGAACTAGCCTTACATCTAGGGGCGTAATTTTTTAAAACCAGTATGCATGTATTCCCTCATGGCATTGTTCTATTATTATTATTATTTCATGTATCGATATGAATTTTATAAGGAGATATAATATTTTATGAATCAATTTGAATAACTTACTTCAACAGTGCTCAATACGTGAGTCGAGTAAGGTAGTAAGTTATGAAAATATATTTATCGAAAGTAAGCTGCTGTGTAGCTCAATTGGCATGAATATATTTTCATATCAAACTAACTAATTATATATATATATATATATATATATATATATATATAAACATTCTTCCTATTCTACTGCCAACGTACTGATCTATGTAATTTATCTGATGATAGGATTTTAATCTTTGAAAAGACTGGCTTAAGGAAAGAAAAATAAACATGTTTTATCAAGTACATTTTGCATTGAACAATCGAAATGAAATAGATTTGTCATCCGTACATCTTTATCTCTCTTCCTTCATTTATCTATCTATCTATCTATCTATCAATCTATCTATCTCCCTCTCTCTCTCTCTCTCTCTCTCTCTCTCTCTCTCTATATATATATATATATATATATATATATATATATATATATATATATATATATATATATAGTCTAAAGAAGCTTTGAGTCATTTTAAACAAAAAAATTAAAAATTAAAAAAATTGTAAAATGCAGTTTAAATTCCCAGAGAAACTAACTAAATCCAAGATATTGCAGACTTAACATTCGTTGGAAAATTAATAAATAGATAAATAAGTAAATGAAAGAAATAAAAGGGGGGGGGTTTAGTATCTAAGAGTGAAACAAAAACAGGAGACCTTAAGCGTCTAATATTAACACGGGGATCATCAGTGTTAGTGCAGTTCCAACGAGAGAAAAGTATATATGTAAAGGGTAAGGCTACCAACATTTGTAAAATGTTTTTTTCAACATTTATTTATTATTTTTTTTTATTTCATCATTTTATAATTTTATATAACGCGTTTCAAGCGGTGGTCCGCTCTCATCAGATATGCAAATCAATGGATTATAAAATAACAAAATAAGAAATAAATGTTGAAAAAACATTTTACAAATGTTGATAGCCTTACTCCTTTAAATATATATATATATATATATATATATATATATATATATATATATATATATATATATATAGTCTTGGAAGTTTCTCAACCATTAAAACTATATATAAAAAAATTTTTTTAAACCTAAAGTCCCAAGTCGTTCAGTGGAAAATCACTCATGTAAGTCAATTTAATTTTTACAGTTATTATATTAGTTTGCTTCTAACATTATTTAAGGGATCATCAGTTGTTTACCATGAAAAACTGTTTCTGGAATTTAAAAACAAGACAGTATTTAATTTCATGGCTTCCCAGCAAAGTTGATCAGACCCCACTTCCCTTAAAAGACAAAAATATAAACGTTCCGTATACTAAACTTAAGTTTTGTTCCATATAAATGTTTTGTTCCGTATAAATGTTTTGCTAACTTATTAGTTATTTAAAAAAAGAAAAAAAAGTCCTCCTTACCTGTGTTGTTCGTCTGTCTAATAAAATGTATCCGTTACTTACAAAAATGTTGCTGCATTTCAAAGTATATATATATATATATATATATATATATATATATATATATATATATATATATATATATATATATTAAGCGAATCTGTGTGAGTTCATTTATTTAGGCGTTGCATTTCTATGTGTGTGTGCGTTGAGGAAATTTAAATGACGAAGCTGAAATTAACCAAAGCAATCATCCTTCGATTTTCAGTCCAAGTCTTCATTTTATCCCAATCTTCTCCTTCCACTCTTATCACACCGATCCAAAGGCACCCATCCCCGCCTATTTTCCACCCTTTTCCTAAGGGACAATCGGTGCCACTCAGGCCCCGTTCCCTGGTCTTCAGCGCTGACGAAATTGAGACAGTCTTTCGTATTAATCGAACGCCTAAGGTGAATTTAGTTATTTAGTTATTCATTTTAAATGTTGTTATGATTCAAGGAAGAAATTCCTTCTTTTCTTATTTTTCCAGAAGCCATTACCGCCTTCTCTACCTCTTTGAATATTCCATTGATTTTATCCACCGATTCCTTCTCTTTATACTCCGTTAATTTTCTTTTTTAATTCTTTTTAAGTGCTTGACGACGATTTTCTTTTCCAACCCTAATTCCCCTAAGAGTCTCTTAATTGCTTAAAGTGACAACATCATCCAGATTGCGTCAATGATAATAAAAATAATAACAACCAAAATAGAAATAATAGTAATAATAATTATAAAAATAATAATAATAATGATAATTACAAATGAATAAATAATAATAATAATAATACACCTCCCCCCCCCCAAAAAAAAAAAAGAAGAAACACACACATCTAGCGTCATCAGTCTTTGCTGATACCACACAAAATGGTTGTGAAAGAGTCCAGGGAAATGGAAAGACCAAGGCGGGAGAGCGCCAATGAGAACTCCATTTAAAGAGTCTGCAGAGTACTGGAACCTTAGGGAAGCTTATAGCCACTCAAATTTAAAAGAAGGCCAACTCTCTGTGATAGCGAGAGATCAATGTTGAAGGACTTACATCGTTTAACGAGGAATGCGGAGACTGCTGCAAGTCTTGTTGTCACTCAACCCCCATGGAAAAACACTTCTTATTGTCATTGAGAAATTACTGATACTGACTTGTGTGATAACTCATAGTGAGTAAAATCATAACAATAATAATAATAATAATAATAATAATAATAATAATAATAATAATAATAATAATAATAATAATAATAATAAACAATCACTGACGATTACTTGTGTTAGAACTCCTAGTGAGTACAAATAATAAGAATGATGAGTATAATAATAATAATAATAATAATAATAATAATAATAATAATAATGAACAATCACTGACGATTACGTGTGTGAGAACTCCTAGTGAGTACAAATAAAAAGAATAATAATAATAATAATGAGTTATCACTGACGATTACTTGTGTGAGAACTCCTAGTTAGTACAAGTAATAATAATAATAATAATAATAATAATAATAATAATAATAATAATAATAATAATAATAATAATAATAATAAACAATCACTGACGATTACTTGTGTGAGAACTCCTAGTGAGTACAAATAATAATAATAATAATAATAATAATGAGCAATCACTGACGATTACTTGTGTGTAAACTCCTAGTGAGTACAGCTAATATAAATAAAAATAATAAAATCCCATAAACTGAACCCCTCCCTCAAAATTACTGTTGCGATAAAGTGAAATGACTTGCAACGGTTATCGAGAAAATCAGGGAGTGCTGGAAATTTGTGAAAAGTTGATGTGACTCATACGATGAAAGGGTGCTAAGTGTACTGGAATCAAGAGAAAGCAACTAAAATGCCAGAAAACACCAACAGTCGTTGTAAGCGAGAAAATAATGGTAAATAGCTGCTGCGATAACGCAACATGCTTTACAATAGTTATCGAAAGTGGCAGAGAGTCTTGGAGATATGGAGAGATTTGTTTACTCAGATCCAGGGGACACAACTTGTTATTACCAATCAGAAATTGTTGACTGGTGCTAGACATCTCAGTAAGGAAATAATAATAATAATAATAATAATAATAATAATAATAATAATAATAATAATAATAATAATAATAATAATAATAATAATAATAATAATAATAATAATAATAATAATAATAATAATGTCCTCGAATGCGGAAACCAACCCACATAAGCAACGAATGGAGAACAAAACAACAGAACCGGGGAAAATACAACCGCACGAATGAGGCGCAAGCATAGGCTGACGCCACAGAAATTATGGACAGAGGGTCGAGGAGGGAAACCGCAAACCAGACCTCCACTGAAAGAGCGCGGACAGCTCTGGGACCTTGGGAAGGCTTGTTGCCACTCGGGCCCTAGAGGGGACCGATGGCCCTTATCAGCGGGAAATCGTTGGTAGGTGGCTGTTGCGATTACCGCAAGGTCATCAGCGGTGATGAACGAAAAGAGGTGGAGCATACTGGAGGCCTGAGGAGACTTGTTGTCACTCGGACTCCAGGGAATACCACAGGTTGTCGGCAGTGGGCGACCACTGACGATGACCAGTGTGATAACTCCTAGTGAGTAAATAATAATAATCAGGAACAAAACTACGGACAAATAAACACAGGTAAGTAACCCCTCCAATTCCAGGTATGACAAGGACACAGACCAAACACAAAAAAGCAGAAATAAAAAATATATATAGAGAAAGAAATGGACCACAAAGGAGAACAGACTAGTAATGGAATGCTACTACAAAAGTCGCCACCCCACAGAAAGAGGCTACCGAAAGCGCATGAAAAATATATGGAACACTGCTACTGGCTACTATACAACGAAACAAATGGTATCAGACCAAGCAAAACAGATCCTCAAGAGAGGATGGTTCCCGGAGATGGAACTGACGGATATCAAACAAAAGAGCGGAACAGAGCAAGAAACACCAAGCGACGAAACCCCCCAGGAAGAAGACAGGCAAAACATAAACCCAGTAACGGAAGAGATCGAAGTCTACAAAATCACAGAACTCACCGAAGTAGAACTCACCGAGGAAGAAGCAAGAGAAGTGGAAAACATCAAACGATACAAGTCTGAGAACAAAACAAATCTCTCATCTCTAAGGAACGAAGATTGGAATAAGTTAAAAGTCGAAACAGAGACAGTAAACAAGGTACTCGCGTACATCCCAACATACACTATATCACAGACCTAAACAACTTGATATATGCGGGGGCAAAATCAGTAAGTATAAAACTAAAAAAAAAAGAGCCTGGCCAAAAGAATGGACCGACAAAACCTGGATGGGAAATCAGACTGGAAACCCAGATAACCAAACTCCGAAAAGAAGCTAACACCGTAAACAGAATGAAAGAGAATAGGAAAAGATTGAAAAGCAGAAATCTTGTTCACAAGGAAAGACTGAATGAGAAACATATAGAATTAAAACAAAAGATAGCAGCAATAGAGGGAAGACTAAGGCGATATAGATACAAATCAGAACAGCAAAAACAGAACAGAACCTTTGAAAACAATGAAAACAGTTTTACAAAAACGTAAACAGAGAACGAATACTATCAGAACAACCTGACCCGACAGAGACAAAACAGTTCTTGAGCAAGATATGGGAAAATCCTAAAACACACAACAAAAATGCCAAGTGGTTGAAAAACATGAAAAATTAACTACAGGAAATAGAAGAAGGAATAGAAACGGAGATTACTAAATAAACCATTAAGGACACCCTAAGGAAAATGGCAACCTGGAAAGCACCAGACCATGATGGAATACATGCATATTTGTTTTAAAAATTCACAATCCTACATGAAAGACTAGCACAGAAACTGAGAGCATGTATCCACAAAACAGACATACAAGTGTGGATGACCAATGGAAGGACAACGCTTATACAAAAAGATACCAAAAAAGGAACGACCCGATCAACTACAGACCAATAACATTTTTACTAACAATGTGGAAAACCCTGACGGCACAACTGAGAGAACAAATTTATTAGTCCCTAAACAAACGTTTTATTTCAGGCGTTAGTTATTTATCGGCTTGGAGATATTCACCAACGTCGAGAGAGAGAGAGCAAATTACTGCTTTCATAATTACTTATCAATTAAGTCCTTAACCATTCGTAGAGGGGGGAAAGAAGTATTTCGCCTATATTTTCTTAGGGAATTAATTCCCTTAATTATGTTGCAGACTACATCATAAAAATCACGTCTGATAGGCTCGCCTCCAAAACCCAGACTGGCAAAACTCTCAGCTTCTCACGAAGAACGAGTGACGTTACGGATCTACACGTGCGACACTCATGCGCAAACATTTCCTTCACTCATGTTTTCTGATCTCTTGACCCGGTGCTCGTCAACGTTCGCTCTGACAGCACCTGTGAGCTCCAACCGTGAGAACAGCCTTATTCTGCACCCGACTGCACAGGTCCACCCGCACTAAATCGCGGAAGTCAAACCAACGATTTCCAACAGATACGCCCACCTCAAGATGCGTCCGTTTCCACAGAGCCATTATCCAACGCAGTGACCTGGTGTAGGCTTATTACCGCCCTAGTTCGAGAGAACACTTATAGTTGTTGCCAGCGAAAAATCAATGGTAAGCGGCTGTTGCGATAACGCAAAGTCATTTGCAAAGGTTATCGAAAGAGTTGAGAGTACTGGAAGTCTGGGGAGACTTGTATTCACCCAGACTCCATGGACCATCACCGATTATTATCAGTGAGGAATTTCTAATAATGACCTGTGGGAGAACTCCTAATGAGTAAAACGATAAATAGGAGGGAAACTAGGAACAGTCTCGAAAACCTGGAAAAATGCATCATAAACTACAAACGGTAACCGGCCACATGTTAGTTGCAAAAGAAATAACACAAAAACATGGAAAGAACAAGACGTGATCCCGTGGGAACTTAAACTAAAAAATCTGATAAACTCCCCCCCCCCCGCCCCCCAAAAAAGTTGTTTTTTTAAACAATGTTATGGCACCAGCCCCGGCTGATGCCACACAAAATGGTCATGAATGGTCAAAGGAGATGGAATGGCCGAACAGAGAAGGCCTTACCCAGACCTCAACTGGAAAAGTTCGGAGAGTACTGGGACCTTTGGGAGGCTGATTACAAACCAAACCCCGGAGAAGACCAATAGTCGTTGCCAGCAAATAATCAACGGTAAGCGGCTATTGCGATAACGCAAAATCATTTGCAATAGTTATCGAAAGAGGTGAAGAGTACTCGAAACTTTTGAAGACTTGTTGTCACTCATACTCTAAGAAACTCCACCTGTTATTATCAGTGAGCGATCACTGATGATGACTTGTGTTAGAACTCTTAGTGGGTACTGACTAATAAAGATGAAATACTTACACAAAAACGTGCGAAGATGTGCATAGGATGTAGACTTACCGGAGTGTGTGACTAAAGGAAGAATCAAAAAGATAGCGGTAGGAAAACAATCCCAAGCAATTTCGGACCCATAACCTGCCTACAAAGCAGCTGGAAATTTGTAACGGTACAAATTAATGAAGAGATCTATTGGTCTCGTAGTAGCCATGCACTACTCTCTGGTGGACGGAAAGGATGTCAGAAATGAACAAGGGAAATAACGACCTGCTAGGAAGTAAAATAAAAAGAAATAACATAGTCATGGCATGGATCAGATACTAAAAAAGCATCCGGCACAATCCTGTAAGCATGGATAGTTGAATGCTTAAAGCTTAAGAATGTACAAAATATCTGAAAAACTTATCAATTTCATAGAAAACAGAATAGATATTATAAGTGATAGCCGAAGGACAACGGCTGACACAGATTACAGATATACATCTTCAAGGGAGACTCTCTATCTCCACTACTGTTTGGCATACCGATGATGACACTCATAAACATACTCTGAACCACCTCATGTATATGGATCAACTTCTGCTATTTAGTGACAGGTCACCTTTCGAGATATACAGACAACCGGTGGACATCTATAGTAACAGAATGAACACCGAAGCCTGGAAAAGAGAAGGAAACAAGACAAAAACCCAGTGGGAAGATGACCTCGACAGCCAACTGGGTCCTACATGGGCACGCCTAGTCAGGAACAAAACAAAGAGGAAGGATACCAGATAGGGGTCTTCCTCCAGGAGTGATCAAAAACCCTAATGATGATGATGATGATGATGATGATGATGATGATGATGATGATGATGATGATGATGATGATGATATGCTATTTGCAGAAGACAGAAAGGTTCTGAAACAATTATAAACACGACTAGCATCTCTAAAGTATCCTAACTAATCCTTCTAGACTGAGCCAATTTTAATTTTTGTCTAAGTTCAGAGTGTCCGTTTTTAAGGAGCTGGATTCTTCCCACATAAAAACCGACCTTGTGTCGAACTCTGTCCTCGTGAAGAGGCAAGTAAATAGGGACTATTATCCCCAGCCAGGATATGGAGATACAATCCGGAAGAGAAAACTGTACACAGCTTGGGATGCAGAAGTGAACACTGTACACAAGCAAAGGAAGGCGTAGGATTACCCAATCGAGTTGTAATGAAAGCGCTTGATGAACGCTAAATCTATAAATAAGTAATCATCCTGGAAGCGGACATTGTCAAGTAAATACAGATAAAAGAGAGGGTTAACAAATGATACCTAAAAAGAACAAGCTAGCGTCTGGAACACACACTCATATAGCAAAAAAGTAATCAAATTAATAAATACTTCGTCATTATCTCTAATAGAAAACTCTGGTCCCTTAATAAACTGAACAAAAAAGCTCAGGTACACCCGAAACAGTTTTTACATCAACAAAAATGTACTTCGAATAACTACAGAAAATATTTAATTCCTATCGAGATGTGAATTTTTTTGTTTAGATACACCGAGAAAGTAGGAGGTTTTATTTTCTCTTAGACAAAATAGGCTGCCTATTCTTTCTCGAAATACATTTTCACCCAGTCCATTAAGAGATTGGCAGCCATCTTAGATTGAGGAGGAGGGTTTGAGATTGAGATTTTTAAAATTTCGGTAACCTCATTCTATAGGAATATTTGATTTGTAATTTTAAAATGGCATTTCAATTTAAGTTATAACGAAGTAATTATATCCATACAGATTTAATTTAAGATAGACGCAAGAAACTAATGACCTTGCAAAATGCACTGCACTCGATAGATTATATTGACCGACTCTATGTTTAAAGGAAAGAAAGGGAAAGAGGACTGATAAGTATTGAAGATCGAGTGAACAATGCAGCTAAAGGATTTGAAAAAAAATCATCAGAAAAAATATAAAGACTGGTCAGTGGCGCGAAAAGCACCTGTAACCTAAACAAATTAAAAAAACAAGAAAGACAAAGGAAAAATGGAACGAGAAGCAGCCGCATCTACGGTTTATAAGACAGACCAAAGAAATAGCGCAGGTAAACGCATGCATCTGGCTACCGAAATTAGACTTGAATAGAGAAGCTAAATCACTGTTGGCATCTGCACAAAACAACTCGATCAGAACGAACTATATAAAAGCCAAGATGAACGAGACCAAACACACCAGCAGATCTAAACTCTGTCGACAAAAGAAAAGAAAAAGTAAATCACATAATAAGCGAATGCAGCAAACTAGTCCCAAAAGTATACAAAACCGGCAGTTCACTCCGAACCATTCCAACGTCTGTATTTTGAACTTGCAGACAAATCGTACACACACAGATCGGAGGAAGCATATCTTGAAGCTCAGTCGAGCACCTTCTATGGAAATAACGATAGAGAAAAGCTAGCAACGTCTCTTCTGTGAGAAAAGGCCGATATGGAAAAGAGGAATTCATACCCCACTCGATTGATAAGTCGATGTTACACTCCGTCAAGATAATAAAGAGTGCTCTGAGCGATACCTCCTCAGTGAACTACTGAATCTGTAGGGTTTAAATAATATCGTTTAATGTGTTTAATTACGCATTTTTGGGTACTCGTCCAGATTAGGATCCAATCTGAAATCGATTTGACGTCGGTAGTTTCCGGATATTTACGTAGACGGACGGAAAAAGCCAAATGAAATGTCGGTTGCCTGCGTCCAAAAAATACAAAACTAGTCTGGATGTACAATTGTAAAAATATTGTTTTTTTAAACGTAAAATGTTTTTTTCTTAAGAATAATATCACTGAACAAGTGTTAAAACTGTGTTAGGTGTATAGTTAATGGTTAGGGTTAGTGTTAGGGTTAGGGTTATAAAATGTCTTTTGTGAATTGTTTTTTCACTGAACAAGTGTTAAAACGGTGTTAAAGTTAGGGTTCGTTAAAATTCATTATCGCTTTGATCAATTTTTATTTCCAACTAGTTAATTCCGCAATTCAATCAATTAAAATGGTTACTTGTTGCCTACTTACTTTCTCGCATTCTGATTGGATAAGCGCTTCGCCTTTAAAATAGTCTTAAATAGGAATTTATATTATTTTTATTTGACGTGAATGTGCCCCGTTGAATCACAACCACTGCCACTATTTATTTTACTTTGATTTCATTCGAAAATAATAAGTCTATTTACGCCTATGTTATTTTTATGGATAATATAGAAGTAAAGATGAATATTTGCTATCTAATTTACATACGTAGTTGTGGTATACAGCATAATCGCGTGGACATACCGGTTCTCGTTAGATCACCGAAGTTAAGCGATGTGGTGCCTGGCCAGTACCAGATGTGTGACCACTTGGTGACCATTTGGAAATGTTCGGTGATGTATGTAATCTTTCCATGACCGGGATATACATGCGGCTAATACCACACCAGGTATTACTGGTTCGTTGTGGTGTGTACAGGTACTATTTAAATTGGATGGCAACGCTTAAAAAGAGAGTCAGTATTTCTCTAAATGCTCACAGCGATATTAAGAAATATTAGAGAGTGTTTGAATTAACGTCTAGTGAGAGGGGACGAAATAAATAGATGCATAGCTAAGTGAGAAAGGGCTGATTTGTCTAGTTAATTACAAATTACTGCTAATCAGAACAATTATTACATATATTTTTTCAAATATAACCCAATCAAAGGTATAAGGAATATGTTTACATGCGATTAAAGTATATAGGAAAAAGCCTTAGGGAAACAAATATTAATTTTTATATATATATATATATATATATATATATATATATATATATATATATATATGTGTGTGTGTGGGGGGTGTAGTGTGTGCGCGCGTATGTGTAATAGACTCTCTTTATTGCATAAATTTATCCTTTTTCAATTTAGTCGCCTTTGCGCATGCGCACATTCGTTAATACAATGACGTGCACAAAGACGAAATATTTCGATGTACTTTTTTAAAAAAAATTATCATCCTGAGGATGTCTTACAATAAAGACGAAACGTTGATGAATATATAAAAACTATCTCTTGGGTTTTACTTTTTCATTTCCCATATATATATATATATATATATATATATATATATATATATATATATATATATATATATATATATATATATATATATATATATTGGTTTTAAATATGATTAACGGAGTCATAGCGAGTCGAGGCACTATCACAAGAAAAAAAAGTAAGGAAATAACTTTTAAAAAGAATAAAAAAGTTCGACTAAAATTAACAGAACAAAGCTAAGTCCCAATTTTAGTCGATCTTTTCATTCTTTTTAAAAGTTTTAATCGACGATTAAATATATTATTTAATATTTCCTCTCTGTTTTTTTCTTGTGATAGTGCCTCGACTCGCTATGACTCCATTCATCATATTTAAAACCATTATAAAATTCTGTACCACAAAAAAGTTGTTCAAATATATATATATATATATATATATATATATATATATATATATATATATATATATATATATACCCCATCCTTCCATTTTTTCCCCACTTATTTTCTTCAACATTCATTTTTATTCTCCAACAAGTACGGACGTCCACCCAGTAGTAGCCATTATTACATTTTATTTTTCCTCCCAATATTTCTACCCTACATGTATCTGTACTTGCATGACATTTTTTCTCTATATTATCATCCTGATGAAGTCTTATAAATAAAGACGAAACGTTGATGTACACATAAAAAACATCCATTTTTTGGTTTTCCTTTTTCATTTTCCCATATATATATATATATATATATATATATATATATATATATATATATATATATATATTTATATTTATATTTATATATATATATAATGCGTTATAGCAATTTCATGTTCGTGCGTACGTTATCACCATCCTCCTTCTCTTTTTTAAAAGATGGCATCGCCCGATCGCTGAAGAGTCAATGCAAAAAAGCAATTTTTCAAATTTCATCTGATATCGCTGCTTAGTTGAACTTGAAACTTGAACAAAAATACACTTTCGTGGCCTTCGGGATAGGATTAAAATGTTGTATCTGATGTGTCAATAGAATAGAAATATGTTACAACCTCCTACAAGAGTGTTAGAGATACACTCCCACTGCCATAACCAGATATATAAGTATATTTCCGTTTGAAAAAAGTTGATACAATAATATCATGGGGTCTGCATTCGCGCTGGGCATTCCTGGAATAGAAATATTTTTTTAAGTACAGCAGACGTATACAAAACATAACGGATACAACTGTAGAAGTTCCACGGGTCACGCTAGTAATTATAGATTATCCTCATACATGCAACTTTTTAAAAATATTCTCTAGTTTGTTTTTAACAATTTGTCGTATGTAGCTTTGAGTTAAAATAGTATATATATATATATATATATATATATATATATATATATATATATATATATATATATATATATATATATAAGACAAATTCTAGTTAATAACACTAAAATTATACATTCCGAAACGCATTTAAAAAAAAAATTTAAATGCTGGAAGCTATCTACATCAAAACACAACAACATAAAATTAATGACATCACATATGAAACCAGTGGTAACATTTTAGAATGCTTGACGTAATGCGATTTTGTTCTGTGATGTCATCCAGCGTTGCTAAATTTAAATCGTCAACGACTTCCTGAAACAATGCGAAAACCGTTCTATGCGCGTTTCTCCGCTGTCTTTTTAAAATTCTCTTCTTTCTCCAGCTTTGTTGTTCATTCGCTTTTTGGCATACGAGGATGATCCGACGAAGAATCAAAAACGTTCGTGAAATGTGTGAAACCTATGGAACATTTAGTTTTTTAATTTTAGTTTAATACATAAAAGACCATAATATAAATTGAAACCATAAAAATGGCGAATTCTGTTATTGTTAACAACGCTTGCATAAATAAATATATATATATATATATATATATATATATATATATATACGAAGCCTTTCTAAAAGTTATTCAACCTTAGACCAAAAAAAAAATATTTCAAATACGTGACGGGGTTGGGACCCTAATCCCCTTCAAAGTAGTCCCCTTGTGCTGGCACACACTTAGCCCACCGATCCATCCACTCTCTTCTTTTAGAATGGTGTTCATCTCCGCCGTCGCGTTCGCACCCTCTCAACAACATTCCGAGCAGTTTGGAGCCTGCCAGAACGCTGGTCACGCTCCGCTGTTGTGCGGACATTTTTGAATCGGTTGAACAACTCCTTAATTTGTGTTACACGTCGCATCTTCTCCAAACACCTGTTAACGTGACGGCGGAGATTAACACCATTCCAAAAGAAGACTTCAAGAGATGATTCGTACTTTGAAGAGGATTATGATCCCAACCCTCTCACGCATTTAAAATGTTTTTTTCTGACCTAAGGTCGGATACCTTTTTAGAAGCAAGTTTTATTTTCATCATTTCTTTTTTTTTTTCTTATATTAATACTCTTTCCATTATATCGAATATCCTGTTATCACAATAGGATCCAAGATAAAGATTAAATATTTATCTTTATTGTTTCATTCATATATATATATATATATATATATATATATATATATATATATATATATATATATATATATATATATATATATATATATATATTTAAGTGGAAAATGGTTGTCTGATCAGACCTTAAGTTTAAACCATACTCTACTCTATAATAAAGACGAAGGTGTATTTATTTTTATCGTTTTATATAAATAAGTATGATATATCAGTCAAGTCACACAAAAGTTAACGAGTAAAAACCGTGTCTTTTTCTAGCCTTCGGACGACAACATTTAACGTGGCGAGGAGAAGCCAGAACACAAATACAAGTTATACAAACCCCGCCGTCTGAAATTAATTGGGAAAGAAATCCCCCACTTTAAATAAAAAGCTAACAGTGGGTGTTTTTTTATGTAATCAGAAAATATAATAGTAATTTGTGTATGAAAAATTTAATTACTGGTGTAATTCTATGATTGTATATGAATATCCGTGCCAACACTAGCGGAGTATAATTTCTATCGTCATTTTTGACGCAGAGTATACACTAGCGTGTTAATACTAGTAATTCAATAGTAATGAATGAATACATTATGACAAAGTATATGATGCAAAACGTACTTTCTCTTTATATTCTTATCGCAAATAACTATACTTTTTGTCGCCTGGTTATTTGGGGCTCAAACCTATTATAACATTTCTTTCTGATTTTCACCATTTATTCTGAAATATTCCCGAATATCAATATTTTTGTCTTTTTTTGTATCGTTTACAATTCTTAGATATTCTATTATATATTGTTTTGGCGGTTTGCCGTGTCGTTGTATAATGTCCAAATTAAAATTTATACCCAGTTGTGTAAATTGTTTTTTTACGGACAATGCGGAAACCTCGGAACAATGTGAAAAACCCGAGTGCGGATTTTGAATTAAGGAACCCCAACGGCGATAAACCAAATTAATTATTTTGAAATTCTTTCAAGCCAACCCCTTCTCCGGTTTGCTTTCTTTTCTTTTCGCCAACGTTTGTTATTCTTTAGTTTCCTAAAAAGAATAAAAGATTATAATTCTTAATGTTGCTACACCTAGAATATATGTGCATGCATATCATTGGGTGCGCGTATATATGAGTTTATGTGCACGCTTCTCTCTCTCTCTCTCTCCCTTCCCTTCTCTCTTTCTCTCTTTCTCTCTATTTATATATCCATCTTTTTCTATCTCTCTTCCTTTTGTTCTTGTTTTCCTTCTCTGTCTCTCTCTTGAATAATTTACACTCTAATCAATCCTATTTTCTAAGAAACTCATTCTCTCTCTCTCTCTCCCTCTTCTCTCTTATGTACACGCGCTTCTCTCTCTCTCTCAATATTCTTTCTTTCTCTCTATCTATAATTTTCTTCACCCTCTATCAACCTATATCTCTTTCTTTGTCTTTTGCTTTTCCATTTTCTTCTCTGCCCCCCCTCTCCTTGGATACTTTTCACTCATATCAACCCTATTTTCTAAGAAACTGTATCTCTCCCTCTTATTTTTATTGTCGACCCCCCCCCCCCTTTGCCCATTTCGTTTTCTTCTCAAATCTTCTCCTGTCTTGCACTAACGATGACTTTGAAGGAGATTAACTGGCATCAAGTCTTCCAAATATTCCAGAAAACGCCTTTTGCCAAATCTTAACTTTTATTTCTTTTATAAATGCGTACTGTTCAAAAACCTAACATTAATACTTTTAGGACACGTTGATGTGGATTGTCGTATGTCTGGTGGGTGAGTCTTGGCGATGTGGACGGGAGAAAGGTTTTAAAAGTCGGTCTCAGTACAAATACTGCTACTGCTACTGATGATGATGATGATGATGATGATGATGATGATGATGATGATGATGATGATGATGATGATGATGATGATGATGATGATGATGATGATGATGATGATGATGATGATGATGATGATGATGATGATGATGATGATGATGATGATGATGATGATGATGATGATGATGATGATGATGATGATGATGATGATGATGATGATGATGATGATGATGATGATGATGATGATGATGATGATGATGATGATGATGATGATGATGATGATGATGATGATGATGATGAAGTTTGACCTAAATTCAGCGTCGAACATGGATATGTCGATATCGTTTCGTTTTGATAGACTTCTTTCTCGGAGATTCTAAACACTTCAAGTAACCCCCGACAACAAGGTTAAGAGGGACCGGCGGTTGCTCGAAGTTGTCGAGGGAGTTCGTCGTGTATTTGCACTTAGTAACGTTTTTTCATGCACGAACACAGCCTTGTTGTCCTCACTCTGCATTGCGATAGATGCTTTCCGTACGGTGTCCACAGACGCATTGGCAAAAAATAAGTAGAGTTACCCGGATTACCGATACAGACGCCTTTGGATACTACCAGAGAATGTTTAGCCGGCCTTTATACCTCTGGGTGTAAGATCAATCCGTCTTCGGTGACCCTGCCAGAAACTGATGTTCACGACGGCATAGCTCTGAGATTACCCGTTGCCAGAGCCCTGTCGCGTTGAGGAAGGGGGGGGCTTTAAGGCTGTGATGATGATGATGATGATGATGATGATGATGATGATGATGATGATGATGATGATGATGATGATGATGATGATTGGAACTTGTTAGCGCTTAAAGAAAACTGCTGCTGATTTCAACAAACTAACACAGGTTAATAATTATCAACTTGTAATTTATACATTTGATCTCAGTCGTTGTCGTCTCACAGTGTGTGTAAGAGGGCAAAGGAGACAACCTCAGTGTTTTTAACTAATCATTTACAGAAAGCATTTCATGCATCCTATCGACGCACTCCTAGTTGATTTCTGGCGTACAAAACTCTTCCCTAAGTTCGACGATGATGTCACTCTTCACATGAGACTTACTTCTCTCAGTTCACACGTTTGTGAAAGCTGACCTTCTCATATTGACAAATAACCACTTACTAAATTTGTATACATTGTTCCTGTTTCTTGGAGTACGTTTCTTATCGCTTCTTTATTCATTGTCCTTTAGTGTAGAGTCTCAGAAATCAACGGGCCCATTCCTGAAGCGAACACTTGATCTCTATATAAGATATATAGATATCCCAGCAATCAAATAAAGTTCTTCCTTACCTTTAGAACGGTGAGTAAAGAAGTGAAGAACATTAATTTTCCTCTCCCCAATTCACCAGTTTACTATGTTATAGTATATCTTTCTTGTTGTCTCTTGGTCTTATCAGACATAAGGATAAGAATTCCACTAGTCTGGTGGTGTATCAAGCTTAGTGCTGTTACTTGATGCAACATAAATAGGAGAAGGTGTACTATTTCTCGTATGAGCCAGTGTATACCTGTGTCGAGGAGAGTGTATTTGGGCTTCGAATACGATGTTATTTGGAATATTTTGTCAGGGTTTACTTGCAGGGTGTATTACCTTCATGTCCGGTTTTCCTGACAAACTATTGTACAGAGAGACCGAAGAAACTCGAGGATTGTGTCTAGTAGTAATTCAAACTCTCCTTAATCTATGTGTGTATATGTCTCACTGGAGACAGTTTGCTATGCCATCATATTTTTTGTTAACTTTGTTCCCACGTCTCTACTCCTATATAACCTTCCTTACTATTTCCTTCCTCCTATGTACCCGCCATGTATATCATTGGTCTTTACCTCTTTCTGGAATAGGGGAGTCGGTACCTTATTGAGCGGTAGAATGATCCAACTATTTGTTAGCAACCTTATCAACAGATTCCATGTACGAAGTCTTATTTTATTTACACTTACTTGTAGTTTATCAGTTTCGTATAGCTATTTGTGTATGTTTCCTAACTCGAAGCATTTTCTTAATAGTTTGGTTGTTTTCATAAGTAACGTGGTTTGTCTGGTGACAGTCTTCCTTTTGATTTCAATTTTTCTTCTTTTCTTTTACTGTAGTTTTTTTCATGTCCATATTCCCTTTAGCTTAAGTTTTTTGGGTCCTTCAGTCTCTACTATTTGACAGATCTTTCCTTCTTGTTTGCTATTATTTTGCCCAATTTTCTTACTTGGGTGATGTGGTCCGTTTCATGCGTTTGACTTTCCGATATTCGCGTCACTTTGTGCCTGAACCATTTATCTGTATGTTCAAAATTCAGTCGTTTGGACAGTTCCCGATGGACTACGTTCAAAACCACAGAATATCTATTTATTTATATATATTTATTTTGAGCCCACTTTTACCATTCACTTATGGTCTTGTTTACTGTTTCATCTCTTTGTACACACAGTCTACATTTACATTTTTCCTTGGTTTCGTCTGTCTTAACATTTATGTTGTTCATTATGATAGCGTTGTCTTTTGACAACGGTCAGTGGCGATTCCGTTTCTTAGTTCAAGTATCCTTTTCATAGCCATGCCCTTGGGTTTTCGTGTGCCATTTCTTTGATCAGCCTTATAAATCGTTCAATTTTGCTTTTCTCATCGTTTTGTTTCCCGTTCTGTATTGTGCTTTTTGTAGCGGTAGTCAACCTCTCTGTATTTAGAGTTATATATTTTCTAGTTCTTTTATTGCGCTGTCCACGTAGCTTTCTACACTCCCCAGTTTTCTTTCTCCTTATCTTATTGCATAGAATCATTAGTATAATTCTTCGTGTGCATGGTCATTAATCTCGTGGTTCTTTAGTCTCTGTCCAAGAGTTCTTCTCTGATTCAATCTATGAAAGATACAGAGTATTTCGCTCGGGATATTACACAAATATTTATTTTATTCAATAGCTTTATAAGTTAGTCTCGCTTAGCTTTCTTGTTTTAATCGTCTCTTCCATATCTGTTTATTTGATGATAGCGCTTCAAGAACTCCCAGACATTTGTAGATATCGAGTTGACTAAGTGACATCATGACCTTTCAATTGGACAGTTCTGTGCCTTCCGTTGTCTTATAGTGTTCACTTTTTCCTCTCAAGTATTTTATAGGTTTCATTCTGAATTCCATTCCATTATTAGTGTGCCTAGCTATTATTTATTATCATTATTATTAGTAGTAGTAGTAATAGTAGTAATAGTAGTAGTAGTTGAGGTAGTAGTAGTAGCAGTAGTAGCACCAGTAGAAGTAGTAGTAGTAGTAGTAGTAGTAGCAGTAGTAGTCGTAGTATAGGCGGTAGCAGTATTAGTAGTAGGAGTAGTAGTAGTAGTAGTAGTAGTAGTGTTTGATGTTTTAGAAGTAGTAGAAGTAGTAGTAGTAGTTGGCGTATAGGCGGTAGTAGTATAGGCGGTAGTAGTATGGGCGGTAGTAGTCTTAGTAGTAAGTGTAGTAGTATTATTTTATGTTTTAGTAGTAGTAGTAGTAGTAGTAGTAGTAGTAGTAGTAGTAGAAGTAGAAGTAGTAGTAGTAGTAGTTGTAGTATGGGTGGTAGTAGTATTAGTAGTAAGCATAGTTATAATATTTTATGTTTTAGTAGTAGTAGTATTTTATGTAGTAGTAGTAGTAGTAGTATGGGCGGTAGTAGTATGGGCGGTAGTAGTATTAGTTGTAAGAGTAGTAGCATTATTTTACGTTTTAGTAGTAGTAGTATTTGATGTGTTAGTAGTAGTAGTAGTAGTTGGCGTATAGGCGGTAGTAGTATGGGCGGTAGTAGTATTAGTAGTAAGTGTAGTATTATTATTTAATGTTTTAGTAGTAGTAGTAGTAGTAGTAGTAGTAGTAGAAGTAGAAGTAGTAGTAGAAGTAGTAGTAGTAGTAGTAGTAGTAGTAGTAGTAGTATGGACGGTAGTAGTATTAGTTGTAAGAGTAGTAGCATTATTTTACGTTTTAGTAGTAGTAGTATTTGGTGTGTTAGTAGTAGTACTAGTAGTAGTAGTAGTAGTAGTAGTAGTAGTAGTTGTTGTTGGTGGTGTTGTTTAGGTGAGGCAGATCACACTTTCCATGCCATTTTTCACCGGCCGTTTCCGCATCGCTGAAAGTAGCTTTAATTTCCCGCCACAGAGACCTCTTTTCATGATTGCAACATACTGATTCGGTGCGGTCGTATCGATGGTTGAAAACCTACCCATAAATCTTGCATGTGTAACTCATTAATATCCATAACTTACAGACTTATCTGAGACCAATTTTTATCAAGAAAAGTTTGAATCGGTCATTTCTCCAGACGAATATGAAATATTGATCTCAATTCTGAACTTAAACCGATGACAGTCAATAAAATGAAGACCTGTAAATTATGTACAATCAGCAGAATGTTTACATATATATTGAACATTAATTTACTAACTATAGTTCAGTTTCAGCAATCGATAACTTCCATCTGTATATCATGTCGAGAAATTATTCTCGTGGACCGGCCCATAAGTAATCAAACGCAGTTGATACCATTCATTCATTCATTTCGTATTAATCAGATGATTCTATTGTTGGCATTAGTTTCCCCGATATCTTTCTAGTTAGAATGTATTCTAGAACAACATCGAATACTTACGAAATGGACCGCGTGAACTTTTTTTTTATGGAAATCGCTCCAGACAAGGCAAAAATCCACTTGAGGTAAGGAGCTAACAAGAACAAACATGATTATCGCAAAGACAGGATATGCCTATTTACCTTAGTCTTGAAAAGACCAAGGCTATAAGTAGGAGGAATACAGTCAGCAGGAAGAGAGTTCCTCAAGCCTGCGGTTCTTGGAAAGAAGCTACTGGAATAAGAAGCTGTATTACAATGAGATATCAAAACAGCAAATTGATGAAGACCACTAGACCAACGAGTCAAACGGTCACATAATTCTGAAGAACACATGTCATAATAATATTTATAGAAAAGACTGAGACTAGCAACATCACGTTTGTGAGAAAGGGTGTTTAGACAAGAATAAATGTTAGGACCAATCAAATTACAGATACGTTTCTGTACCTTATCAAGAACTCTCAAATGGAGCAGAGATTCACCAGCCGAAATATGACAACAGTACTCCATACATGGTCTGAGTGTGGTTTTGTAGGGATAGAGAATAACCTCAGGTGTGAGAAAGTGTTTGAAGCGATAGAGAGAACCGAATTTACGAGAAGGAAAAAGAGCAATGGATCTAATGTATTAACTCCAAGAAAGATTTGATGGTAGAGAAAGACAAAGAAGTTTCAGAGTCGATTTTTCTCAAGAGCAGAGCCATCCATGAGAATCTCAGGAAGAAAAGGGAAACGCCTACAATCAACATCCTTAGTGAAAGTATTTCTGTGGAATGAACTGGATTCGAACTTAGAACACCCAGGTTGTCAGTCTGTGTAATTAACCACTTCGCTACTGTCACCTCTCAGTTCATACCATTGATCATGGTGTTCCTCATCTTCCGGATAGTAATGATGTTGCATACCCCTCTACTTGAGCCACGGCTTTTCTCGTTTCGTACACTCGTCCCGGAAAAGGCCGTGGCAGTTCCCATTTAATCACTCGTCATTTTAAAAACATAAATCATATAGTTTGCATGCCTTTAAATTTCTCCCTCGCCGCGTAGAGGGTCGCCGTCTCGATGTCGTCCAGTGGCCGAACTCTTTCTTCTCTCTTTCTGCCGTGAACCACGCCGTCCGTTGTCTGCAACAAAAGCTTCCTGACCGACTCACTAAACAACAATATTTTTAACTTTCAATTATTTTTATTATTGGCGTTAGTTATTTATCGGCTTCGAGATTCCACCAACGTCGAGAGAGAGAGAGAGAGAGAGAGAGAGAGAGAGAGAGAGAGAGCAAATTACTGCTTTCGTAATTACTTAGCAACTAAGCCCTTAATTATTCGTGGAAGGGGGGAACAGATTTTTTGTCTGTATTTTCTTAGGGAATCAATTCCCCATATCTGTTGTAGACTAATTCCCCATATCTGTTGTAGACTACATGGTAACAATTACGTCTGATAGGTTCGCCTCCAAAACCCAGACTGTTAAAAACTCGCTTCTCGTGAAGAACGAGTGACGTCACGGATCCTTCTGCTTCCCACGCAAAGGTATGTTACGTCACAGAGCCTCTCGCAGATGCACATTGACCCTTGATCCGAGATCTCGTCACGCGGTGACCTTGTCACGTCTGGGTATTTCCGACTGTGAGAACAGGCCCTATTCTGCACTTGACTGCACGGGTCCCCCCGCACTAATTCGCGCAAGTCAAACCAACGATTTCCAACAGATGCGTCCATTCCCATAGAGCCATTATCCAACAATGGTTTCCATCTCATTAACCCTTATCTCCGAGTAGCTCTTGGCCTTGATAAGTGGTGATACAAATGGTAAAAATTGTTATGGTGTGATGGTGATCGGCCCTATTTCGTTATTATATCGACTCGACGACGAATGACTAGCAGTTTTTCTGTAACATACTATTCTGTACTTCTGTAAATATCCACTCTTGTAAATATGCAACCGTGGTGTCTTATTTATTATCGCTCTTTCAAGGTAACAACAAAAATATATCATTAATTTTGCAAGACATTAATCAATAAATATAAAAAAGTATTAAATTCATATATATATATATATATATATGAGTTTAATATTTTATTTATTATAGGCTCTATTGAAAATATTAAATATTGAGCTCCTCTTTTGCATTCGAATTTATCTAAACTGTTTAAAATTTCGTTTTATATTATAACCTACTATATATATATATATATATATATATATATATATATATATATATATATATATAATTAAATCTAACCACGCGACTTTCCAAATTTTCTCTTTTCTCTTTTCTTCTCTTTTCTTTTCTCTCCCACTTCATTCTTTCCAAATATGATCTGCGGTAAGGATCGGAGTTTAATTCTGTGTGATAGGATCTCAGTTTCTAACAACTGTTGATCGATAACATCGACATGCCAGTGTCGCAGATATTGTACATGTCTATGTAAATAAAAATAATCATATATATATATATATATATATATATATATATATATATATATGTGTGTGTGTGTGTGTGTGTGTGTGTCCCCTTTTTCAAGCCTTATCAGTGCAACAATACGCAGCGAGCGCCCTAAGATTGGAACCTGGGTTTCGGTTAAAAACCTAGAGTGAAAACAGGATTAGAAATTAATTTATACCGGCGGTTTTAGGTGTGCAAAATCCGTACTCTATACCTCCATCTACAGTCAGTTATCTTGATGTCGAATTATTAAGAATGTGCAAATCTTTATTAAAAAAATAGTGCCCGATAGGAATGCATTACCTTCCCCCTCCCCAAGAAGTGGACATACGTGGGGGAGGGGATAAAAACGGTTAAGCATGGGAGCATAGAGGCAGAAAATGGTTAAAAGAATGTGCCATGTATAGGAGGTTTATGAATGCTACTTGTTACCGCTGTGATAAAAATAAGATTCAAGTTAAATAAATATTTAAGTAAGTAGGAGAAAATTACGGCAATTGAGGAAATCAAATATTAAAACATAGAATATGAGTAAGTGATCGGCACTGTAGCATATTGTAACTAGAAATAATTGTAGAGCGTCAGAGAGTTCAAAGAGTGTGTGAAGAAGTTTTGATGAAAGAGTTCTTTTGCTAAAAATGAATCTTCAAATCATTTTGCGTTACTGCAACAACAGTTTACCATTGAGTTATCGCTGGCAACGACCGTTTGTATCTTGTGGGATTTCAGTAGCGATCAGCCTCCACAACGTCTAATTATTATCAGCACTTTTCCAGTGGAGGTCTGGTTGGTGCTCTACCTCCTACGTCTTTCCATTCTCCTTGGCCCTCCACGACCATTTTGTGTGATACCTAACATGTAAGTGGAGTAGAAAGTGGACCTTTGGTTTACTCTTGCTTCTCTTATTTTATCCTTTAGTTCTCACATTCCATGAGCGATGATTATGAGAATGAGGGGAGAATTGCTATTTTCTGCGTCAGAATCTTTTCATATAACACTTATCGTTGGCTAGATTTTGACCGTAAAGTGGTATTGTTTAGCTCTTGTCATCAAGTAGCTTCATGCCTTGTCTGGAGCGATTTCCATTTTTTTTTTAAATATGTGTTTCTTTGTTTGTTTTTTGGAGAGGGTAAGCTCGCGGGATTTTCTATTTCAATCCACCTGTAGCTTGTTAGTGTTTGTACTTTATCTGGGGTGGTTTTCGCATTCGAAGACTTTTGTTAATATTTTGCCTGTTGTGAGCATTGTCTTGCTTTGTATGTTATCTATCTTCCCTTTAATTCCTATTTCTTCTAGTCTTTTCCCATTGATTTTTTTTTGGGGGGGGGCTCTACTATTGCAATTTAGGTTGCATATTAATGTTTGTTTTTTATTTGCTTTGTTTTTCGGCCCCCTTGATGTTCACCCAGTGCACTGCTGGTACGTCAAAATCTAATTATCACGCCTGGTAACCTTCTGTGGATGAGTATTCCATGTTTTTCACTTTCCAATACTGTCTCCGGATTATGTCTGTGCAATTTATCTGCATACTAATAATGCAGATGGTTGCATATATCCCACTGGATTGTTTTTCCTATGCATTCGTTTCTGCATTCGTTTCTGTTTTTGTATTCTTTTGGGATTAGTTTGCTGTATTAATTTATTATGTGATTCACCGTTTCGTCTTTTTGTCCACAGAGTCTACATTGACTGTTTTTCTGGGTTTTATCTATTTAAGCTTTGATATAAGTCGTTCCGATCGCGTTGTTCTGTGTGGATGTCCTTATTTACCTGCCTTGTCACTTGCACAGTAAGACATAAAGGCGGGTGTAATGTAGGGAAAACTCAGCTCTCCAAAATGAACACTCAGTGTAGACGGATTTCGCCTTCACTGAGCGAGGACCGAACAGATAAAGTGTAATATCAGAACAGATACCCCACTTTGCTCCCAGAACAATTATGTTTCTCTGTTAAACGGACTCTTTTTTACCATGCCCACATGTCTTCGTATTATTATTATTATTATTATTATTATTATTATTATTATTATTATTATTATTATTATTATTATGTACTCACTAGGAGTTCTCACACAGGTCATCGTCAGTGATTGCTCACCGACAACAACCAGTGGTATTTCCTGGAGTCTGAGTGACAACAAGCCTCCTCAGATTTCCAGTATTCTTGACCTCTTTTTGATAACGATGCGGTATCGCAACAGCCTCTTACCATTGATTTCTCGCTGGTAAGGACAATTGGTCTTCTCTGGGATTTGGGTGGCAATAAGCCTCCTCTACGTCCCAACATTCTCCGCACTTTTCCAGTGGAGGGCTGGTTTGTGCTGTCCCTCCTCGGTCTTCTCATCCTCCTCGACCCTCTACAAATATTTTGTCTGGTGTCAGTTTAGGCCGGCACAATATTATTTTATTATTATTATTATTATTATTATTATTATTATTATTATTATTATTATTATTATTATTATTATTATTGTTATTATTATTATTATTATTATTGTTATTATTATTATTATTGTTATTATTATTATTATTATTATTATTATTGTTATTATTATTATTATTATCCCAATATTTTCTAATTTTATACAATTCAGAACATTCTTTAAATTTTTTAACAACTGCTAATACATAAATTTTAATTTTAAAAGTTTTATAATTTTTATTTCACATAATTTCCATCCACAACCACCCTTACATCGCATCGTTTTGAGTGACGAAATATTTGATTCCTGTAGTATCTGACAAGGATATGCGCGATGCGTCTGGTTGTTTTCGCCCAGGGTGTGGTTAAGGAGCGTGAAAGTTGGCGTAGGGTGAGAAAATAAGCTGAAATAATGACAAGAAGAAGGGTGCGTCACTTTAAATCAAAATATACCGTCGCCCTTCTCCCACCATGCAACATACAATTTGAATCTTCCGGCGGAATTTCGTCTTTGTGCACGTCATTGCATTCACGAATGTGCGCATGCGCAAAGGCGACTAAATTGAAAAAGGATAAATTTATGCAATAAAGAGAGTCTATTAGACATACCCGCGCATACACCACACGCGCACACACACACACACATATATATATATATATATATATATATATATATATATATATATATATATATATATATATATATATATATATTTAAAGAATTGTGGTTACCAACGCTAGTAAAAAAAACTTTTTCAATAATTATTTATTATCTTATCATTTTAACCTTTTTAGTTTTTTTTAATATAATTTCATAACGCGTTTCGAGCATTTATCGTTTATCAATTATGCTCTCTTCAGATGTAAATTCCATTTGATAAAAGTGTTTTATTTGAGAAAACATTTGATTTTTCTTTCATTTAAAAGTGTCTGTTCCATTTGCAGAAAAAAATGTGTTATCTTGTTGAGATAAAAATATTTTCTGTTTGGCCAGTGTTTGGTCACTTGAGTACATTTGTGTATTAGGTTTTATTGCTTTAATTGCTGTCAGTCGAATCTGTATGGTATGTGTGTGTGTGGTCATTCCCGGTCATTCATGACGGTGTCCCTGCTTGGTTCACACATGAATGTGGATGTGTGGGTGGTTGGGGGTGAGGATGTTTGCTTGGGTTTGGAGAGAGAGAGAGATGAGTAGAAAAGAGGATGGAGAGTAGATAGATAGGTAGGGGGAGAAAAAGTAAGAGAGGGGGGAAGGAAGATTGAGGGTAGATAGAAATATAAATAGAATTATAGAAAGGTATATATATATATATATATATATATATATATATATATATATATATATATATATAGATATAGATAGATAGATACACACATTCATATTATTTTCTGCATGTGTGTATGAATACACTCACATGGGATGTGTATTCGTTCCATGTGTGAGGGTGTGCAAATGCACACGGGTCCGAGTGCAGATGGGTTCCTGTTTATACATGTGTTCGTACTTGTTTTTATATGTCTGTGGTGTGATTTGTCTTATGATTTATTTAATGGTGGGTTGAATTTGGATATGAATATTTTTTCTTGTGTTAGAAGGTATATATATATATATATATATATATATATATATATATATATATATATATATATATATATAATCAAGAACAGATCAATCAGGAGGGGTTAAGAATTAAGCCACTTGACGTAATGGGTTAAAAAAATGGATAGATTCCGGCCCAGAAAACAGCAATCTCCCCCCTTTATCAAAAACATCACACATGGAATGTGAGGACCAAAGGACAAAATAAGGGAAGCAAGAGTTACGAGGGTGCCGAAAGTAAACCCAAGGGGACCTTTCTACTTTCCTTGATATCTTTTAGTTTTAAGTGTTTGTCTTGTATAACTTCTATAAAGTTACAGATACTTGTCTGAAGTCTTTTACATGAAGTGTTACGTTGATATAGTGTAGTTTACATCTGGAAAATGTCTCTGGGGACGGGGTGATCAAGTCTGCTCTATAGTTTTCTATTTGCCGTCGGGACTGCTATAGTTCATCGCTCGTCCCCGCAGGCGTCGTTGTCATCATTCTTAACGGGCTGTTGTCCTCGCTCTCTGAAATCAATTTCTTAAAGTATAACAAGTCTTTTTCTGTTTTAAAGAGCCCCCTTTATTTAACTATTCTAGTTAGCCGACCTGAACGAGTTCGTTGATTGAGAGAGAGGTTTACGCTAACCAATTTCACTAGTTAATATTCTTAATTGCCTGAGAGACAGGAATAGGAAGATTCTGTTTTAAGCTCTTAGATGTCCGTCATTCGGAATCTTTCTCGTAACCGCTACATATTTGGCGATGTTCACTCTCTAGCTTCCAAGTCAAATCTGATTCAATCTGATTCAACCTCGATTCTAATTCTCCCACGCCGAACTCTCGCTACCAAATCTCGCGACCAACACGCAGGTGTGATGTCAACTTCTGACCTCTCGTAACCTTATGGCCAATTAATGTCAACGCGCACCGTGGGAAAACACATCGAACCAAACCGCACGGAATGACTCCGCTATAACCGCGTATGTCAAACCCGTCTCGAATAGATGCGTCCACCCGGACAAACCACATATCTTTTTTACGGAACTTTTCTTTCATTGCGTTTTTTTAATAATATTTTTCATATATTTTTCAAATATTTGAACTTTGGTTTTTTCGAAAGCCAACTTATCTATCTGAATTTCTCCTCTGATGATAAGATCTCGATCTTTGAAAAGCCTTGGCTAAAGGAAAGAATAATAAACACTAGTTTATTACTGAATACACCTTGCATTGAACAATTGAAATTTGAAATAAATTTGGACAATCGTCGTATATTTATCACTCTTTTTTCTTCTATCTCTCTCTCTCCCTATATATATATATATATATATATATATATATATATATATATATATATATATATATATATATATATAGTCAAGCTTCTATAATATCCAAATATGAGCCGCAGTTTAATAAGCAGGGTCGTGGATTACACTGTGGATCATCTCATTCTTTTGTTTCTTTGTTTCTCAATGGCTTACATTAAAAAATCATTTTTCTCACGGGAACATGTGTGCGAAATTAAAATATATATCCAGTTTAAGTTTGAATACATGTTCAATCTGAATAAAAATGTCAGTTTTATATTAAGCTAGTAGGAAGATCCGACGTTGCTCGGGATTGAATCAGTATCACTGCTATTAATTTTTCTACTATGCTCATAACACCATATTACTTATTTAATTTTTACTGTGCATCTCCTCTCGTTTCGACCTCTACTATTGTCAGAACAGGCTGAAATGTTGGGAAACTCTCCGAATTAGTGTCTTATATATGTGTTGTAAATTTCAGTAAAATCGCATATACTTATTTGAACTTTTAAAGGGGTCTATCTCAATGGGTCACTTAGTGGTTTAGCGCGTGGAAATTCGAAACATAAAGGGTTACGTAGAGGGACCACTTTTATTGTCTTTCTCGGAGAATTTTATGAAAACAGGGTATATTTGAAGTTTTGAAGGATATTTGTCTCCCGATAGCAACCATAGGTTAGTAGGACACTTATAGATTCGGGGTTACGTCCATTATCTTCCTCAGAAAATGTTATACATATTATTTAAATTTCATAAAAATGGGATGTATTTTAAATTTTAAGAGGGTTATGCCCTCATAGCCTTCTTAGGGGTACACTTAGAAAATCGGAACACTTCTAATGTCTTCGGTAATTTTTTATATGAGAATACCCTTTTAGATTTTATGTAGATTCTCTAACCTTTCTTTCTATAGGAAACACAGAAACATCACAAACACATACATACAAACAGACATTTAGTGTTTAGTTTTTTTTTAACGTAGTTCACCCCAAACGAGGCAGGCCGCCACTGTAGACGTAAGGAGCTACTGAGAAGAAAGAAAAGGGGAGAAGGTTGGGTGGTCAACCTAAATTGGGATCTGCGCAGCGAGATGTCTGTTTACATTAATTTTAAATTTCTGCATGTCAGTACTGTCGGGGAAACAGGGGACAGGAGGGAATTCCAGAGGCCAGCAGCACGAGGAAAGAAGCTAGGGCAGTAGCACTTGATATATCCAAGGCCTTTGACAAGGTATGGCGTAAAGGGCTTCTCCTGAAAATACGCTAATACGGTATTACTGGGCAATTACTTAATATAATTAGATCCTTCCTCACCAAAAGAAAAATCCAGGTTGTCCTCGATGGCCGTTCATCTAAGCAACATGACACAAATGCTAGTGTACCCCAGGCATCTATCCTTGGACCTTTGTTGTTCCTGATGAAATAGAGTATGAGATTAGTTTATATAGAGAGATTATATTGAGGTACAGATATATATCAAACATCAAATTTCCGACCCGTGATCTCAATATATATAAATCGCAGAGCAAATATTTATGAATAAAAGATAACACATATCAGACAATAATTTCATTTTGACCTTCACTGACTTCTTTCGGGTCTGGAATTAAAAGGTACAATTTGTCATTCTCTCTTTTATTACAAATTATCAGGGAAGCCATTATCAGGCAGACAACGCGGGAGCAGCTTTCTTCTAATTTCATACCACTCCGAGTTCGACTGCAAAAGAGCAAGAAAAAAGGAGAAGAAGTAGCACAAAGACAGCAACAATAACTGCAATAACAGAAGAAAAAGAAATCGAAAAAAAGAAGAAGAAAAGAAGATGATGTGGGGGAAAAACGAAGAAGTAGAGAAATAACGACTACTACAATAACAGAAAAGGAAAAAAAGAAATTAACTAGAAAAAAGTATGGGGATGTGAAAAAAAAAGAAAAAGAAGAAGTAGAACAAGAAAAAGAACAAGAGAAAGATGGAGAGAAGAACAACGACAATAACTACAATAACTGAAGAAAGAGAAAAAGAAGAAAAAAAAGAATAATAGAAACAGAAGTAGAAGAAGAAGAAAAAGAAGAAGAAAAAGAAGAAAAAGAAGAATAACAGAAAAAAAGAAGAATAAAAAGAAGAAAAAGAAGAATAATAGAAAAAGAAGAAGAAGAAAAAGAAAAAGAAAAAAGAATAATAGAAAAAGAAGTAGAAGAACAAGAAGTAGAAGAAGAAAAAAAAGAAGAAAAAACAGAAGAAAAAACAGAAGAAGAAAAAGGAGAAAAAGAAGAAGAAAGACGAAAAAGAATAAGTAAAACAAGAAAAAGAACAAGAAAAAGATTGAGAGAAGAACAACGACAATAACTACAATAACTGAAGAAAAAGAAAAAGAAGTAGAAGAAGAAAACGAAGAAGAAAAAGAAGAAGAAAAAAACAGAAGAAGAAGAAGAAGAAAAAGAAGAAAAAGAAGAAAAAGAAGAAGAAGAAAGGGTAACTATGCACTCAATACGTGTTTAGAAACCAGAAAGTCTCATCATATGGCATGGTTACCATTGCTGATTTCTAACCAAATGTGACCGCAAGATTCCTCGTCTATGGCCTGAAACATTTGCAGAGTTCAAATGGCAGTGTTTCCGTTTTTACAAGACGTACTTCCGTCACTCGCTTCTGTTTCACAATCACGTATCATCATTTTTACTTGCTTTTCATGACAAGACAAAGCAAGTTCACTCTCTCTTTTTCTTTTTCTCTCTCGAAAGGTGCACTGAGGTCAGCACGAAAAAAGTATTGGCAGTTTGTGTGTCTGTGACTGTCGATGGGTTTATGCTGGACTATGTATATATGTTAGCATATGAATGTATACGTGTTAGAATTAGAAGTATATGAGAGTATATATATTTACTGCTTGACTATGTATATATCTAGAAAGATATGATTATATATGTGTTTCTGCCAACTTATGTGTATATGTTAGTATACGAATGTATACGTGTTTTGCTTGACGATATATATATATATATATATATATATATATTAATTAATAAAGTTGTAAATATATTGACAAAATCAACATAAACCAATATTTTTCAATTGTGCTCAATAACAAATGGAGCATTTATAAACATCTTATCAAGACTGTAGTTTTTCCACAGTCTTGATAAGTAATATAGGATACTGTCAGGTGCGAGAAGTTTTGTAGCACAGTAGAGGGAGTCCATCTTCTTTGCATCAGTATTGGCAATGTTTTCTATGTATTTGGTAAAAATTTATGATAAGTTTTAAAGATAATGTTCTTAAATTTGTGCCCGAAAAGACCATTTAACCAGACTCCCAATTCTTTTTTCTTTCAAAGTATAATATATATTATTTCAATTTTCACTCAACTATTCTCATTTTAATTGTTATTTCCACAGCTTTTCGGTCGATATAACACCCGTTCTTCTTTAGGTGCATCTCGTTAATCTGAACTCGAAATCCATATGGAATTTCGAACTAAAATCTGTATTTGTTTTTTTATTTACTAAAGTCACTCCAGACAATTGATGAAAAGGGCTAATTCTAATAATAAAAAAGGGAGAGAAAGGTAGAATCACTTTAAGACAAACCAAGTGTGAAAGAAACCTAACCACTAGCGTTAAATCCCCTGGACTCTAAACAGGCTAGTAAAAAATTAAGCCCTTCAAGTAGGGAAGGAAGGCTTTACAAGACTAACTGAAAAAATGTCTACTTCTTGACTGGTTAAGTGGCTGACCTGACACCGGTGTTTTTTTATTATGACATCATGATCATTTACGTTTTAGTATACCTTATAATATACTTGCATATATATTTACACGGATTGGTGCACTCTGACAGAATTTAATAACGAGTAGTAATACTACGGCTTAAATGCGAGATTCCTACCATGTTTGTTGTTGTTGTTGTCGAATCACTGTCCCTCTGTTCAATGTATCGCCCGTTGATTTGGGGTTTATAGAGTTAAATCGCTTCAAATTGCAATGCTTGTTAAGGGCGGAAGAGAGGTAAGAAACTCGAATACGAATCAATGGCGATTTGTAAACCGGGTTCGAGCCCTTCCACCGATGTGAATAACACATCCCTACACTGAAGATTATGTAAGCATGAAACATCGATGTCTGTAGGTAATAATAATTAATATTTACTTTAAAATATATATATATATATATATATAGTAAATATTTAAAAAAGAACTTATCTCAACATCCACTACAGCTTCACAGTAAATCTGATTGTCAGAAGTGTATTTCTATCCCTTTTAATTTACGAAGATAGACTGTTCTCGTTCCGTCAGTCATACTCGGGTAGAGATGTAATGTAATTTAGGTGTTATCGCCATTAGTAGGGATTGAACATGCAACCTTCAGGCGAAAACAACTAACTTCTAAGTGTTAATGGCTGTTGCAGTAGTCATCTCCCAAATTTCTATTTTTATAATAAAAAGGCTTTCGGTTTCATAGCGTAAATTGTAATAAAAAAACACAACTTATTCAAACCTGGATTTCAAATTTAGTCTGAACAATGATGCCAAAGGTTAACTACTTGAACACTTGCGATCCTTACATCCTGACTAACTTAACAACAATCCCTCGGCGAACATAAATCCGTAAATTGTTTCTAACTGACGTTCACACAATATTTATATAAATAATTAAAAGTGTAGTATCTGTTCTGGTTGTTTTCAGGATGTCATCCTCTCGGGCACCACCACCTTCTTTGGATGGGGGGTTGGTTTATTTCCGATTGGTGTAGGAGGATGGGCTCACCGAGCAATGCTGGCAAAGCCGATTCATAGAAGATAGGGTTTTGTTTAAGCTGTTCATATTGCCTACATCTTGCTGACGGCGGAGAAAAATAAAATTGTGGCTGAAGATTTGGAGCCTCGCCCGTTGGTTTTTATGTTATTGTCTAAGTTAGATAGATAGATAGATAGATAGATAGATAGATAGATAGATAGATAGATAGATAGATAGATAGATTTTTATAATAATGGGTTGCTATCGCAAGTAGTAGGGATTGAACATTCAACTTCCAGGCGCAAACAACTAAGAATGAAATAAGAATTACTTAACCCATTTAAAGGGTCATGGCTGACGAAACGAGAACAATCAACCCCCGTGAATCATTGTTTTCGCAATGTACCAAGCTTCTAAGAGGTAATGACTCTTGCAGTAGTCATCTCCCAAATGTCTATATTGTTTTTAATAATAAGGCTTTCTTTTTAATGGCGTAAATTGTAAAAAAAAGCACAAAGGTTAACTGCTTGAACCTTTGCGATCCTTACATCCTGCCTAACTTAAAACAATCTCTCAGCGAACATAAATCCTTAAATTGTTACTAGCTGACGTATACACAATATGTAAAAGATGGTCTTGTGCTTAATTTGTAAACGTAATATATTTTTCATTATATTTATGAATAAACAATTAAAAGTGTAGTATCTGTTCTGGCTGTTTACAGGATGTAATCCTCCCGGGCATTACCACCTTCTTTGATGGGGATTTGGTTTATTGCCGATTGCTTGAGGAGGAAGGGCTCACCGAGCAATGCTGGCAAAGCCGATTCATAGAAGATAGGGTTTTGTTTAAGCTGTTCATATTGCTTACATCTTGCTGACGGCGGAGAGAAATGAAGTTGTGCCTGAAGATTTGGAGCCTAGCCCCTTGGTTTTTATGTTATTGTCTAAGTTAGCCATGCTGATGACGGCTGTGAGCCAGAAACACGTGTCCATGGATTACTTTTATGTACTTTTATGTACGTATAATATATATATATATATATATATATATATATATATATATATATATATATGGGAAATGAAAAAGGAAAAACCAAAAGATGTTTTTTTTATATATTCCTCAACGTTTCGTCTTTATTTGTAAGACTTCCTCAGGATGATAATTTTAAGAAAATGTCATGCAAGTACATAGAAATATTGGATTGACATGATAGGTTGATGAGAAGAAGTAGTAGCCACTACTGGGAGCGCAGTACCAAGGTCTGGGATGAGAGGCCATCATGTCAACCCGATATTTCTATGTAATTGCATGACATTTTTCTTTAAATTATCATCCTGAGGAAGTCTTACAAATAAAGACGAAACGTTGATGAATATATAAAAAAAACATCTTTTGGTTTTTCCTTTTTCATTTCCCATTACGTCAAATTACTCTCATCCTTCTTTTCTCATATATATATATATATATATATATATATATATATATATATATATATATATATATATATATATATATATATATAATCCTGGTAAAACATCCATAGGGTAGTAATCCAAAGAATTTAAACCGGGTTTATAAAAAGTGCTCAATATCAAATAGAGCTTTTATATATGATTATTTTATATATATATATATATATATATATATATATATATATATATATATATATGATTATTTTTATTTACATAGACATGTACAAAATCTGCGACATTGTCATGTCGATGTTATCGATCTACAGTTATTATAAACTGAGATCTCATCAGGAAAAGTTAGAATCCGATCTTAACATTAGATCATATTGGGAAAGAACCAAATATGATCTAATGTTAAGATCGGATTCTAAATTTGCCTGATGAGATCTCACTTTATAATAACTCTTGATCGATAACATCGACATGACACTGTCGCAGATTTTGTACATGTCTATGTAAATAAAAATAATCATATATATATATATATATATATATATATATATATATATATATATATATATATATATATATACTTTATCCTTTATAGACTACATATTTACAAATTATTTGAGGATATCAAAGAATTTGAAGCATAGAAACATTTACCAAAATGAATGGAGTCTGTACGAGTGGCAGACCCTGTCCAACTTTCCTTATATTTCATTAGATAGGCTTCCATGATACATGTCCCAGATTTGGAAAACAGGTAGTTAATAGAAAACCTGCCATTCCATGCATAACTACTTAGACTTCATAGGCACCTTAGGTAAAAGAAGTGTCGCTTTCGGTAATGTGTTTTCTGTATAGAACCGGCGACGACTCAAAGCCGTACAAGGACGTGAAATCACGACAGTTGCATCTAAAGAGATCTTCGGTTTCAAAGTTAAACTTCTCTTAGTCTAACCCGAAAAGGAAGGTTCTGAAAGCATCTAAGATCTTGAAAATCCTATTCATTTCTTTCTCATCTGGAGAAAGGATTTAACAGATTTAAATGACTTATCATACACCTTGGTATGACAAGATAGTTATATATATATATATATATATATATATATATATATATATATATATATATATATATACATATATATATGTGTGTATATATATATGTATATATATATATATGTATATATGTATATATATATGTATATATATATATATATATATATATGTATATATATGTATATGTATATATATATATATTTATAATAACAGGTTGTCACTGGGGATGACGTTGGTTAAGTGGATAATTACATGGACTGACAACCTGGTTGTACCAAGTTCGAATCTAGTCGATTCTATAATACCATTTTCACTTAGGGATATTGGCAACGATTACGTAGTCCCTCCTGCATTAATACTGATAACAGAATCAAACATGTCAACGAAGTTGTATCATTCTGATTCATGCGAACTAATTGTTATCACTTATCAAGGCCCGGGAGCCACTCGAGAATAGGGTTAAAGTGATTTTCAGTTGGAAGATGTACTCCACCACGCCAGCATTGAAATCAGTGGGTGGAATGGGCAGAATATTACTTAAAATGAATTGATTATCTAACAGGACGGCTGAACAAGTATTTGTTTATATTAAACTTGAAGACGACTATGTTGAAGTCGGTTGGGAAGCAGCCTCGTTGTATTTGTTGCACAGATGGGATGTTCAATGAAAGAAACTTCGTTCATGGAAGTTCCGTTTAGTTTTTGGTGCAGAGAGGAAGAAATGAACGTTCATTGCTGTGGTTGTAGAAAGCGAGTTCTTGCTGTGAATGTATTTCTGGGAGGGGTTACCAGGTATTGGAGCTCTGTTGAACACCTACCATCTGTAAAAAGACAAGCCACATCTTTTCTGTGCGAAAGAGGCTGTTAGGAAAATCATCATCATCATCATCATCAACAACCGGTTTATTTGTTGAATCAGGCCACAATTAATCCTCTGATGAGGGTGGGGCCTGATTGTCTAGTCTCGAAATCTAAGTCTTCCTCTCCACTCCTGTCTTTGGCAAGGCTTGATGGAATCCATACCCATGGTCTTCCTATCACGTTTGACTAGATCCTCCCAAGTCAACTTGGGTCTGCCAGTGGTGATGTTCTCTGCTGGCACATTCAACTGTCGGACTTTAGCAATCCAGCCATCGCTACGCTCAATGTGACCCAACCAACGCAGTCTGTTATTCCGCATGATGTCCGCAAGGCTTTTCAAGTCGACCTGTGAGAGCAAGGATTCAAAAGAAACGTACTGTTCAAGCCTCACCAAACAGATCCGTCTGACCATTGCCCTGTCATTACGGCGCAGAAGAGATTAGCCCCTACTAGATTGCAAAGTCGGTGTTGTATTCTGTCAAGGCAATAAATAGTGCTTTGAGCGGTACATCCACACATGAAAACATAACTACATCTTAGAGCGCATCTGGCTCGTATACATAGAGAGGAGTGCGTCAGGAGTGAGGTACTTTCTTGAGCTATAGAATGATCCGATCATTTTCTCAGCAACATGACATGCATACATACATTACATACATACATACATACATACATACATACATACATACATACATACATACATACATGCATACATACATACATACATACATACATACATTCGTTACTTTGTATATGATGGCTCACCTTTGCTTTAATATAATATACCTATATATTATTATACTAAAGCTGAGTAAATCAACATTTGTTTCCCTAAGTTGTTTTTTTTCATATATATTTTAATAACACAAAATACATGCTAAAATATTCCTCAGCTTTGGCATTTGAAGAAAATCCATTTCATATGTTCCAATTAGCTTTCATTTGCAATTTTCTAACCAAATGATCAAAAGTGACTTCATGGCCTAAAATACAAGCCAAAAGACCGGAAAGATGACATTCAAAAAACAGAGAAACTTTTTGGCCAACCCAATATATATATATATATATATATATATATATATATTAGCAAGCGTATACCTACTCCTTTTACTACAAAGATAAATAAAAGTTGGTGCTTACCAACTCGTAAATAGTTTATAGTCAGTTGAACAAAACCTGCCGCTTGATCAATTGTTACCTGAATCCTACCAATCTGAACAACCTGCATCTCCTCACTGGAACTACCTCTGCATAGGTGAGAGGAAAAGTTACTAGCGAATAGAGATCACAAAGGTTACCAGTGATGAAAATCATCTCTTTCATAGACAGAACCCAACAATCTGACGACTGAAGTCAAGGAGAAGCTTCTTCAACCATGTCCAGACCCTAACAACATTTCAACTAGACACCAGACTACAGCTGTGGACCAGAAGGATAGAGAATGCCCCCCTTCCTACTAACATGGGAATTCCTCTTCTGAGACCATCTCAGAATCAGCCTAGGTCTAGTGGAAAACAATCAATCGTCAGTGGAAACGTCGGGTGTGCTTGGCTCCGAGACTGTTAAATTTTTTCAGGACATTGGACGGGGGATTTCAACTACTAGGTACGAGCCCTGTGAGTCAGCCTGGTTGTTCCAACGCATCTCCCTAGTTATCATTCGTGGCAACGCTATGTCAGTAACGGCGGCGTCACCTCCGTTCTAATCGTCATCTGTTGACTCTCACTTTCTTTCTCTCCCCCTCTCTATCTACCTATGTCTGTATCTGTCTCTTCCCCTCTCTTTCTTTCGCTCCCCCTCTCTATCTACCTATGTCTGTATCTGTCTACTTGCTTCTCTTTCTCTCACAGTATTGTTTAAAAAATAATATGTGTTGTGTATCTATTATTAAAAAAACAAATCATTAGTCTGAGAACGGGAATGGAGCGATCCAAAGCGTATATGGCTAGATGGGACTACAAAACCGATCCAACCATCTGCGAATGTACAGAGGAGGACCATAGATGCAACAGTCCCTTGTCTGCCCTTTACTGCCCAACCAGTGCAGCTTAGAAGATTCTGCAGAGTACAACAATAATGCAAAGGACTGCATTAAAAAGTAGGAAACACGCAAAGAAGAAGTAACTAAATTGACTGATTGTGGAGAATTCCATCCGACCAATTATGTCATAACTTGATAGAGGCCGAAAATCAGGTAATTTTCAAATAAGTACAAAGTAACTCATCAAAATTTGAGGAAATATGGTTAAAAATTGAAATTAAAAAAAAAACAGAGAAAGAAAATATTTTCAGTTGCATCCATAGCACTGCAAGTAACAAAACATCGCGTGCTCGCCATGACAGTTTCGGGAAAAATAACTAGTCTGTCAAATACTTATTATTGACGAACGACCAACACTTATGCATAAAAAATATAATGGTATACTTACCTGGCACACCTGAGTAGGCGCTCGTAGCAGTTGGGGGTACGTCCTCGACAATCAGTCTGACAGTGACTTTGTTGCTGTCTGTCTGAGGTATGATTCTGTACAGTTCTTTCTGAGGCATGATTCTGTACAGTTCTGTCTGAGGCATGATTCTGTACAGTTCTGTCTGAGGCATGATTCTGTACAGTTCTGTTTGAGACATGATTCTGTACAGTTCTGTCTGAGGCATGATTCTGTACAGTTCTGTTTGAGGCATGATTCTGTACAGTTCTGTCTGAGGCATGATTCTGTACAGTTCTGTCTGAGGTATGATTCTGTACAGTTCTAGGAGGGGCACCCTTTCAAGGTTTTATTTTCTCTTTAAGAACAGGGGTAGTTTATGGCTAATCGTCTGAGGCGTCCCTGCCGATGAATGCCGACGCTGTTTTTATTTAAACAACACATGACCTTGTGTCTAACCTCTTGGATGGGGAGGTAAATAAAATAGCTTCGTTTTTCGTTTAGCGATGAACCAGTATAATCAGTGACAGGCGTTTAACGGTAGGGGTGTACGGGAGTTGATAGAAGTTGATCACACAAATTCGCTAGACAGCTGTTTTCTGTTGATCCAAATTTGAGCCGGTTAATATAAAATTTTTAGACATTTACGCATCCTTAACTGCCACGCCCATTCCGATATTTCGCCTACGCACTCACTGTAGTAACCCTCCCTTCTATGGCATGTGGGTTCCAGCTGTGTATTGTTTATCTGGCGAGTGGTGTATTTACCATTGTATCTCTGCGGGTACGTCCACAGATGAGCTTGCAGTGATCTCTGCGACAATGGCACAATGTTATTCTTATAGTAGTGCTCTTTTCGTCGTCACGGAGTATTTGCATTATCGCTAGTACCAGTTGGCGGTTTCTGATACCAGAGTGCATAAGCCTTTGAAGTGTGGTGGTACACATGTAGTTATCCACAGACAGGTCGTATCACTGTATCGCAGATCCTCGGTGTTGCTAAACAGACAGGAGGATATCACTGTTTTATAAACAGTATTAACTACCGAAGAGCGATCTATTCGTTTTACGAAGATTTTTGCATTATCGCTAATGGCAGCTGGCAATTTCCCATAAAACTATATGAACTTAAAGGCAAAAATTTCTACGCTCGAGTACAAGCCACGAGGGAGGGAAATCTTAATGTGTATATAAACACTATCAAGTGTTTTTAAGGAAGTGTTTGTATCATACAGTTCGCAATCCACGAAGGGATACTAATCATATGTAGTCATCAGCAGACAGACCGTGTCGCTGTATCACAGTTTTTCGATTGGGTTAGACATGCAAGTGTTTTAAGCTGTGGCTGAAAATCAACATTGTTTAAATTGTCGGTGTTTATAAGCGTTATGCCATCAGCACAATCTATATTTATATGTTTGTGTGCTTAAGTGTGTGTGTGTAGGGGTGTCCTGCTTTGCCAACTTTTCCATAATTGAATAGACGTAGAGATATGTTACCAGCGTATTTGGCATAATAGTTAGGGTTTTTGCTAATGGGCCAAGTAACAGGGGTCAATTCATGGTTAAGTAATACCGAAGACTCAAAAATGGTACTTTAAGAACCTTTACTAAACACTTAGCATTATAAAGTGAAGATCAAGGGTAAGTGGAGTAATCTTGGGGAAGTTGTTGCACCATCCTGTATATCTCGGTGTAGTAGCTCATGAAAAGGGAGCCTTAAGGTCGCCCTCGACTATAGTCGACTACTTTACTTATTATATATATATATATATATATATATATATATATATAAGTATAAATTTTTATTTATACAAACATAATTGGTTACATATGTGCATACATGTTTCGGTTGCACTTTCCCAAGATAGTCAACCTCATCAGACCGAGAATGTTTGTATAAATAAAAATTTATACTTATAAACAGCTCTACTTGGTATTGAGCACTTTTTATAAACACTTGAGTTTCTACGGATTTACATTTACAGAAACCAATACATGTACTATATATATATATATATATATATATATATATATATATATATATATATATATATATATATAATTGTAATATATGTTTCTATTCTAGAGTGCATGATTTTCTACTTTTGTATAATTAATTTTTATATTAGTTCTCTTTTCGAGTTTAAAAGGAGCTTTGCATGCTGGCGGTTTCTGATACCACAATGCCCAACCTTTTTAAGTGTGAGAGCATATATAAATATAGATGAATATATAAATTTTTTTCTCAATAAATAAATTGTCAGTGTAATCACTGACTTTAATTTTTTTTTTACACTTAAAATAAAAATACACATTTAGCTTTATGTTTAAAAGAATTAATTGTATTTATCATTACGATACATGTAAGAAATTATATCATTTTTTAATTAATATATATACAACAAATAATAACCAGTGAAAAAAATTTAAAACAATTATTTATTAATAAATAATTGTTTTAACTTTTTTTCACTGAATAAATTGTCAGTGTAATCATTACTTTAATTTACTTTTTCACACTTAGAATTAAAAAAGTTATTATTACATTTTTGTCTTCCGTATATTCTGCATAGCGAGAGCAACTTTGTTTACTGATTAACTGAATGCCAGATTTTACTAAACTATGACGTATGGGAGTATAATTTAGCTAAGTTATAGTTAAAAGTAGGGATTTTTTGTTTTAATTCGGTACCTTATGACTTTAATTTAATAACCATCTTTAAAATAGTTCTTGGAAACTGATATTTATTCTTCAAGGTATTTTTACAAGTAAATTCACTGAATTTCTGTTTCTTTAGCCGTCGTGATAACATTTTCCATTATTTTTTTTTCACACGTAAATATACATTTTTTTTTCCTTTTAGAGATTAAGTTTAGGCATTTATATTTCAAACGCATTCAAAGTTTCCAGGGAAACTAATTAAAAAAATAATGATAAGCGCTTTTTAATAATTATACTCTATACAAGACACGGCCATAAACAGTATAAGCTACCAAAGAGTGCTCTATTAATTTTACGACGATCTTTAAATGATCGCTAATAGCAGCTGGCGGTTTCCGATACAACTCTGTTAGACTGTTTCGCTGTATCACAGCTCTCTAGTGTGTTGCTAAACGGACGTGGAAATCTTATTATATAGACACTATTGAGTGCTTTTTATGAAGAGTTTGTATTATCGCTAATGGTAGCTGTCGATTTCATTTAGCAGAGTTCTCAATTCATGAAGGGATAGTATGTAGTCATCAGCAGATAAACTGTTCCGTTGTATAAGAGCTTTTCAATTTGGTTAGACTGACAAGTGTTTCAAACTGAGATTGAAACTCGACGTTTTTTTTTTAGTCGGATATTTTAACTGTTAGGTAATCAGAACACGCCATATATATATATATATATATATATATATATATATATATATATATATATATATATATTCTTTGTCGCTTTCACTCTGCACATATCTCATTATGCTCCTAATACTACTAAGGAAGATGTTTGGCAGGCATTTTGTTTTGTAGGATTATCTGCACAGTCGGATAAATTTTTCTTCTGGTTTAATTATTTTTGACAAAGGGAAGTCTCTTTTCCCGAAATATTAAATAGTGATTTTTAATCACCCGGACATCACACGAACAGCTAAAAACACTCTTGCTGTTATGTAAGATTTTAGGAAAAAAGGAAAAAAAAATAGTAATTCATATTTCGTATTCGATTTATTGTTATTGTTTTTGTTCCTTACAACTTGCATCTTACCCGGAATTTGCATTGCCCACAGCCTTTCAAAAACTTACTACTACTATACCCAGCAATGCTTCAAGCCAACTACTATTCTCTACTAATATACATATATATATATATATATATATATATATATATATATATATATATATATATATATATATATATATATATATATTCTTTGTCGCTTTCACTCTGCACATATCTCATTATGCTCCTAATACTGCTAAGGAAGATGTTTGAGGCAGAAAATCTTTCCATATATTGAACTTTTACTGTTTCACCCATTTTTGGATACATTAAACTTTCTGATTTAATATTCAAATGGATGATACCTCTTGATAATTCACAATTTATCCGGGGATTGACTGTTGAAAAAAACGTTTTACACCCTATTCAATGATATTCCTTATTTTTTTCACTTAGACTTCAGATTTCATGTATGATTTATAAACTTTTTCTTTCAAATTAATAATTTAAACCAAAGCTTTTATTGTTCCTATAAACTTGTGTCCTCACGACGCCAAAGTTAGACACAGTTTTTGACGTTGGGAAAAATCCAGTTCCCCAAAAAGGGCATTCTGAATCGAAACAAAAATTAAAATTCTCCTTCACTGGCCGAACGCAGAAAGATGAAGTGTAGTATCAGAATAGATACTACACTTTGCTCCCAGCCAAAATCCCAATGAAAGACGACATTTGTTAAATAATTGGTTCCTCATACGGATGAGAGGATTTGTTTCTTTGAAAAACCAAGGCTTAAAGGACTTTTCTATATTTTATACGATACATTGTTGTACGATGTGAAATTGTCAAATATATTGTTCACCTTTTCTCCAGGAGGTTAGACACACGGTCATGCGTGGATTTTGATGAAAACGTTTCTGTTGAACGAACATGATTCGAACCCGGACACCCAGGTCCATAGTCTGCGTCGATAATTATGAAGTAAGTAACTTTACATTTGTATATTTTCACTTTCATTTAACTATATATCATACACACACACACACACATATATATATATATATATATATATATATATAGAGAGAAAGAGAGAGAGAGAGAGAGAGAGAGAGAGAGAGAGGGGGGGAGAGATCTGCATGGTATAGTGTATGCGTGTGGATTTTCCTTGCTTTGCCTCATTTTAGATAATTGAATAGATGTATAGATATAAATATATAGCTGTAATATATGTTTATATTTCCATGTGCAGCATTGTCTACGTTTTGATAAATTCGTAAGTCTAAATGTTAATGCATTCTTTTGTGTTGCTGGTTTGAAAAATGGAGCCGTTCGTAAATAAGAGAGTGACGGCTCGGAAAGACATATCACTCTTCATAGTCGCGTCAATGGATTGGGTGCGCGCACGCCATTTGGTGTCGGTTGGAAAGAAAGACGAGAACACGGACGTCGTTTCATAGACACGGTCGTAAATTCAAAAGGTGCCGTTGTTCTTTTTTTGTTGTTGTTATGCACCTCTTTAACCATTCCTCGACTGCTTCTCATCATCAGCTCTCCCCGTCTCTCTTTCTCTCTCTCTCTCTCTTTCCCACTCTATCTCTTTCTCACACACACTCTCTATCTCTTTATAACCATCTATATATATATATATATATGCTTGTCTCTCTTTTTCTATCTATGTATCTAGCTATCCCCCCTCTCTCTCCCTCTCTCTCTCTCTCTCTCTCTCTCTCTTTATCACTCTTCTCCATTATAGTTTCTTTTGCTTGTCTGCTTTCCCTCTCTCGTTCTCGCTCTCTCTCTCTCTCTCTCTCTCTCTCTCGCTCTCTCGCTCTCTCTCTCTCTCCATTAATGTCTATTTTTCTCTCTCGCACTCTCCATTTATGTTTCTCTCTTTATTTATCTCCTTATCGCTTTATTTATCTCCTTATCGCTTCTCTTTCTTGTCCTATCTCCCTTTCTATCTTTCTTTCGTTATCTTCTCCATCTCTCTGTCCGTCTCTCTCTGTGTCTCTCTCTATGTATTTCTCTCTCTCTCTCTCTCTCTATCTTTGCCTATCCCTATCTATTTATCTAGCAAGCTCTCTCTCTCTCTCTCTTAATTTCTCACTCTCTTTCTCTTCGTTTTGATACCTTTTTATCTCTATTATTGCTTATCTTTTTTCCCTCTCTCTCTCTCTCTCTCTCTATCTATCTATCTATCTCTCTCTATATCTATCTATCTATCTCTATCTCTGTCTTTCTCTTTATTTAGCCATCTCTGTAAACTTTTATTTATCTCAGGAAGAACAAGAAGGAAAAACACAGGAGTGAAAAGACAGATAGAAGAAGAAGAAGAAGAAGAAGAAGAAGAAGAAGAAGAAGAAGAAGAAGAAGAAGAACGAGATTGAGTAGCAAACCAATAAAGGTATGACAGACAATGCACATTAAACTTACCTTCCGATTATGTGCAAAGAACTAACGCTGTAAATAAATTCAACTGCTGACATTTAGTAAGATATGGCAAAACGTTTTACAGAAAGCATAATACATTTGAAGAGTGAAATTAAATTCAGTTGCTTCGAGAGCTCTAAAGAAGTTATACGCCATGTAAGATCTTGTGAAAGTATATGTCGTCCTTCGCCAATTCCTGGCTGGAGACGAGGAAGGCAATGCGGCGTCCTGTCAGATCCACATCTCGGCTCGAACTGATGTGTATTTTAGCGCCAAGCTAAGACTGGGCGGAAACAGAAATGGGTGAAAGTCGCACGCGTTCGCAGTGATGTGCCAATCGCCTCTGTATTAATGCGCAAGTTTGGTGGTACCTGTTTTTTGCCAACCAAATCACAACTAATTATTACGCAAGGGATTGCGTGCATATATAATGGAAAATAGATCTTTCGTCATGTAACTGCTACAAAAGAAATTGGGGATCCATTTAAGTCAGTAGATAAAATTGCTGTTTTCAACTTCATGTAGATAAATTGTTAGTTGTCCTGGTCAAGATAAGTTAGTTCCTTCCGCCACTATAACGTTATAATGACGTATTTATCCACGTGGGTAATATTTACTGCGTGTTTATCAGGGCAGACGTTTGCGCATATTTTATTTTATTCGATGTATGACTTGAAAATTTTTAATTATAGACATAGATAAGTTATAGAATAGGTCATGTATCGGATATAAGCGGTTCTGAAAGCAAGACAAGACGTATGCAAAAGTGAACATAAGTGGTTCTCTTTTTCTCTTTTCTATTATTATAATTGGTATAAATCTTACTTGCCTTCAGTGTAACTTGATGGTGGGTTCCCTATGACATAATATTTCGCGGAAAAAATATGAATAGTAATGGTAATATGGTATTTAGGGCACGGGAGTCCTCAGTCATTCATTGGAAATGTTAAAGGTGCCTCATAGTAAATACACGAGAACAGACTGGGGCAGGTGGATAGATATATTTATTATAAACTAGCCAAAATAGCGACTTTTAATATAACTGGAGGGATGTCATTGCAGTTATTGTAGTCGTATTGTTGTTGTTGATGATGATGATGATGATGATGATTAGTAGTAGTAGTAGTAGTAGTAGTAGTAGTAGTAGTAGTAGTAGTAGTAGTAGTAGTAGTAGTAGTAGTAGTAGTAGGAGTAGTAGTAGTATAGAGTGAATCCGACTGCTCTACAGATCCACTGAAGACCATGCCTCAGGATTGTCTGATCTGCATGAGCGTGGGTATTTCTTAAACCTACAAGATTGCAAGTTCACCTCTGAGATCAAGGGCAGCAAGACCCAGCAGTTTCATACATAGTGAGAGGATAGTGTGTACCAGAACACCCAAAGGATTTCTTCTCTTTCTGGCAACACTCTAAGCAGGGCGAAGTTATAAAAGGCGCTGTCCCCGATTAGGGGGCGGGCGAGCAAATTGTGTATCTGTCTGTCTATCCCGCTGATTCCCCCTCCCCCTCTCTCTCTCTCTCTCTCTTTCTGTCTTTTTTTCTCTTTCTCTCTCTCTCTCTCTCTTTCTGTCTTTTTTCTCTTTCTCTCTCTCTCTCTCTCTCTGATGAGGCCATCCGCATCTTTGTACCTCCCTCTCTCTGGGTTTATGAATGGTCCAAGTTATATAATTAACAAACTTTCTCATAAACTAACATCAGCGTCCGAGTGATTTCTTCCAGAGACAATGAAGAACCTGGGTTCACAACGACGATGACGGATGCATAAGTTTATACACGCCTCGACAAACATAAACGTAACATCGTAATCATCATCATCATCATCATCACATCATCATCATCAGTAGTAGTAGTAGTAGTAGTAGTAGTATCATTATTTTATTGATCACCTCTGACAAACGCAGCGTCCAAAGGATTTTCATAAAACATTTTGTATCCATTAGTTTTGCAGAATATAATTAGTAGTAGTAGTAGTAGTAGTAGCAGTAGTAGTAGCAGTAGAAAAACGCGGTGTTAGTGGTGTAATCGATAGTGAGCTAGTCAGACATACTATGACAAGCAATTACGAATCTGACTGTGTACCCATTTTCCTTGTCCTTATATCGCACATACCTTACTGCCTGTTAATATTTAGAGAGATATACAGAGAAAGAGGTCGATAGATAATAGCCCGTTTCTCCTATCATTTCTCCTGGCGTTTTACTTCTTACGTTTGACAGACCTATTCATTTTTGTTTGATTTACGCCAATGGCGGGACGAAACAATCGCTTGTCTTTTCTTCTTCTCTTCTTCTTGCATAGGAAAACTTTGATCTGGCAAAATTGATGGTCAGTATTTTTCGCGCGCTTTAGCGTTGCCAGTCACTTTGGCGCCTTTTACTTACATCCAATTGATTTCAGATAATTATAAGAAAGGAACAAGAAAGTTTCAGACAACCTATTTGGAAGACAATTGATATACGATGACCTTCTCTTTTACTAACGTGTTTTTGAGTGTTACCTCTAATGCTATTACGTCTCGAAGATTATTATTATTTACTCACTAGGAGTTCTCACACAGGTCATCAGTGATTGCTCATCGACAACCGGTGGTATTCCCTGGAGTCTGAGTGACAACAAGTCTCCCCAGATTTCCAGTATTCTCCACCTCTTTTCGATAGCCACCGCAAATAAATTGGCAGTATCACAACAGTCGTTCACCATTGATTTCTCGCCGGCAAGGACCATTGGTCTTCTTTGGGATTTGGGTGGCAATAAGCCTCCCCAAGGTCCCAGCAGTCTCCGCACTTCCAGTGGAGGTCTGGTTTGTGCTGTCCCTCCTCGGTCTTTACATCCTCCTTGACCCTATGCAAATATTTTGTGTGGTGTCAGCCTAGGCTGGTACCAATTTTTTAATTTTTTTTTAAATATTTTTTTTTTATTTATTTATTTTTTTTTTTTTCTTGCTATTTCTGTTCATGTGTTCATTTTTGTGTCATGTCAGTTGAGGCCGCTGTAATTTATTGGGGGGGGGGGCTTATACAGCGATGTTTCTTGCATTTTCTGTTTCTTTGTTTGTGATGTGTTCTTTCAGTGGTTTTGTTTTCTTCCTGTAGTAGATTCCGTGTGACCCTTCGTAGCTTATGCGGGTTAGTTTCCGCATTCAATGATTTTTCTTAAGATTGTAGCTGTTTTGATCATCGCTGTCTTTTGTATAGTTCCAATGATCCCTTTGATTCCAATTTCTCCCAGTCTTTTTTCCAAGTTTTGGGGGATTGTTCCTAGTGCTCCTACGATTATTGGTATTATACTGACTTTCTTCATGCTCCATATTCCTTTCAGTTCTCTGGCTAGTTCCGTGTATTTGCTTCGTTTTTCCGTTTCTTTGCCTTTCACTCTGTGGACTGCTGGAACGGCGAAGTCTACGATTATAATCATTATTATTATTATTATTATTATTATTATTATTATTATTATTATTATTATTATTGATATTTTTATTGATCATTTATTTAGTTGGGGCTTTCACAATGTCTTTCTCAATGATTGCTCATTGACAATAACATTGTGTTTCCTGTAATATGAGTAATAAAAACACTTCCCAGAATCCCAGCACTCTCCGTCGCTTGCAATAACAGTTGCAAATCATTTGCGTTATTTCAACAGCCGTTTACCATAGATTTATTTATAACCCTCCCAAGATTTCAGCGTTTCCAGCGCCCTTTCAGTGGCGTTCTGGATGATGATCTCCATCTTTGGTCTTGCCATCCTCTCTGATACTTCACGACCATGTTGTGTAGCATCAGACAATGCTGGAGGGGCGTATGATCGTGAGTATATGATTAGTATGAATGACGATTTCTGAAAGTTTTAGTTCCTTTCGATACGTGTACTGTAATTTGTATAATTTTGTTCAGCATACCGTCCATTTAAGTAGAATGGAATTTGTGGAAGAGATTTAGTTTTGACGTCACGGGGACTGTTTTGTAAATGGGTCTTCTCGGAAGGGAGACTACTTCAAAAGAACACTTGGATACGGCTTTTTGCTTTTATCGTGCTAAAATTAAGTGCCTGTCGATTGGTCGAATAGAATTGTCTTGCCCAATCAAATGGGGCTATTTTGGAAGACACGAGAGCTAATTTTTTAACACAATAGACAAAGCGAGATAACATTTGGGGGGGGGGGGGGTTATACCAGCAGAATTACAAAAATATTTATCTTATTTTTATAATAAACTAACAGAATATTTTATTTTTATAATAAAACAACAGAATATTTTATTTTTATAATAAACTAACAGAATATCTTATTTTTATAATAAACTAACAGAATATTTTATTTTTATAATAAACTAACAGAATATTTTATTTTTATAATAAAACAACAGAATATTTTATTTTTATAATAAACTAACAGAATATTTTATTTTTATAATAAAACAACAGAATATTTTATTTTTATAATTAACTAACAGAATATTTTATTTTTATAATAAAACAACAGAATATTTTATTTTTATAATCAACTAACAGAATATTTTATTTTTATAATAAAACAACAGAATATTTTATTTTTATAATAAACTAACAGAATATTTTATTTTTATAATAAAACAACAGAATATTTTATTTTTATAATAAACTAACAGAATATTTTATTTTTATAATAAACTAACAGAATATTTTATTTTTATAATAAACTAACAGAATATTTTATTTTTATAATAAACTAACAGAATATTTTATTTTTATAATAAAACAACAGAATATTTTATTTTTATAATAAACTAATAGAATATTTTATTTTTATAATAAAACAACAGAATATTTTATTTTTATAATAAACTAACAGAATATTTTATTTTTATAATAAAACAACAGAATATTTTATTTTTATAATAAACTAACAGAATATTTTATTTTTATAATAAACTAACAGAATATTTTATTTTTATAATAAACTAACAGAATATCTTATTTTTATAATAAAACAACAGGATATTTTATTTTTATAATAAAACAACAGAATATTTTATTTTTATAATAAACTAACAGAATATTTTATTTTTATAATAAACTAACAGAATATTTTTTTTTATAATAAAACAACAGAATATTTTATTTTTATAATAAAACAACAGAATATTTTATTTTTATAATAAACTAACAGAATATTTTTTTTTATAATAAACTAACAGAATATTTTATTTTTATAATAAACTAACAGAATATCTTATTTTTATAATAAACTAACAGAATATTTTATTTTTATAATAAAACAACAGAATATTTTATTTTTATAATAAAACAACAGAATATTTTATTTTTATAATAAAACAACAGAATATTTTATTTTCATAATAAACTAACAGAATACTCGTCCCAGGAAGAGTAAAACCAATTTCCCCGAACAGAACAGCTTCATACCCACTTATGACTATTAAAAATAACATATACTAATACAAAACCTTATCTCTAGAATCCTTATTCCAATTTTGATCGAAATTTATTACATGATTTTGATTCTAGAAAATGTCTTAAATTTTACATTTAAGCTTAAGGACTCTTACGAAGAAATTGAAATTCGGTGAATATTGCTTAAATGATGTCTAACGACTATGGATCAAATTCAATACTAATCTAAAACATTTGAATTTTTTAATGGGAGTGGGTTCTCCTAACGTGCCCCTTAAACTTGTTAAAATACTCCAAAGAATATGAAATTTGTCGAATACCTATTGTTAAAATTTCACAAAAATCGAAGGTATCTGAATTTTCACGAAAGGCTCCCACCCCCTTTTTCTTAATTTGCATAAAGCTAAAGTAAACTAAATATAACCCACATTACGATCACTTACGCCTAGCAGCTTTGTTCGAAAAAATGTAATGATCGATTAATTAATTTACGAGTGAATCCGGTACTTGCAAATATATAAACATATACACATACCTAACTTTATGTAGAGATAAATAAATGGATCAACCGTAGTCGAAGACGGCTTGAATTTCCTCTTTTAATTACCGGAATGTAAGGGAGGGCGTTATATTTTGTTTACTGGATTGCTTATCTTTACACTTATAATACTGAGTGTTTAGTAAAGGGTGATATATTACTATTTTTTAGTGTTTTGTGTGACTCGACCGAGGATTGAACTCCGGTCTCCCGGCCCATCAGCGTACACTCTAAGCATAATGCCGCATAGTCGTTTATTTTTAACTTGTTTTAATTAATGAGCAGTACTTTTATTGGAAAGAATTACGAACAAGGTTTATATTTACCATTTAGTATCCGGTTTTCGGGTCGCGTTAATCTGCTCCGTTGCTGCTGGGTCGAATGAAACATCTATCGTTCAAAACAAGTCAACAAGCACTTCCCCGCGAAACAATAAAATTTACAAACGTAATGCCTCCCCCCCCTTTCTCCCCGTTAACTACAACCGTCATAATGACCGCTGCACATCTTCCCAACTTCGTCTCTGTCATAATCAACGACAATGACGGCGACTCTATCCACTTTTATTATGATTACACCCCCCCTCTCTTTATTTCCCGCTTTTATCCTATCCGTCCCTTCCAGCTGTGTCGATTCAACTGGGAGAGATCAAGGGGTCGAGCTGTGGATTGTCGAAGTTGTCAAGCTTAATGAAATATACTCGCTCAAATTCTGGCCGTTCGTTCGACTCTATCAATCAGGTGGTCAATAGACTGGGCAAACATGTCGCTCGGTGGGACATAACAGTTTCTAATCTGTAAGACAGTGACTCGTAAATCCCGGATAGCGCCAGTGAACCGTGACTGTTTTGGACTTAATATTATTGTCACTGCTAACCCCCGATACACCAGCCTCACACTTACTAGAAATGATAAACACAGTATAAGAGTCAAATACGTCTTCAGATGGGGAGGTACTGTTGCCACATCTCGGGAGGTACTGTTCAAAACTACCTTTCCTGAATTGACAGAGTACAAAACCGACTTAAAACTCTAGTGTGCGATGTCCTCTTCTCCTCCCTACTAACTCTTTTTCACAGAAATGGCGTTGCCTGTCTTTTTCTGCTCTATCGTTATTCTCATGACAGGTTCTTTACTGAACTTCAATCTATGGTCTCCCCTGTAAAACATTTACAACAAAAACTCGTCTAACTACCACCACTGTCAATAACACAGTATAAGAGTCAAATACGTCCTCAGATAGAGCACTGTTGCCACATCTGGGGAGGTACTGCTCAAAGCACTCGTTCCTACCTTGACAGAATACAAAACCGACTTCGAAGTCTAGTCAGCGATGTCCTCTTCTCCCTACTACTTATTTCTCACAGAATAGACGTTGCTAGTCTTTCTCTACTCTATCGATATTTTCATCGCAGGTGCACTGCTGAGCTTCAATCTGTGCCCCTCCTGTAAAACATTCACAACAAAAACTCGTCTAGCTAAAACCACTGTCAATAATTTTCACTTTCTTCTTCTCTGTGCTTAAAACTAAATAGAACTTCCATAAGCAAAGTTTATTTTCCTAGAACTACCCGTCTGTGAAACACAATACCTCTCACTACTTATCTTATCATTCCCTCTTTACTAACCTGATTCGACCTTCCATTATCAAAACATTCATGTAAGGTGACGTGTGCACGGTGACAAACAATTAGGGTAACAATTAACATCATCAGAATTTAAGTAGTATATATATATATATATATATATATATATATATATATATATATATATATATATATGAGGTTAATAGAACAAAAGATATAAGAGGCAACTAATATCTTTAATTGGTGAACATCCGGATAAAAATGAAGCTCAATATACTGGATAGAGCATTAATAGCATTAGATGAAGTGAAAGAATAAAATAAGGTACGAATCAAATTTTATTACAATTTAAAGTCCAAGCAAAGTAATTGAAAGTCCTTAACTCATGAGTTTTCAAAGAAAATCTTCTCCTCGGAGGACCATTCCCGCAATGACATTACTGCAGGTAATAAGATTAAACTTTGAAAATATATAAAAAATATATATAAAAAACATAAAAGAATATAAAACATCAAATATATTGGCCCAAAACACACTCTTTTGTTAAACTTTTACAGTTCATCCAAGTCATAAAGTAGCTTTATCCGTTGCGCTTATGGATTAAATAAATTGCTTAGTTCGAAATTCCGTATAGGTTTCCTAGTTTCGCATAATAATTTCCGAGTTCGAAAAGATACACGTGTAAGAATGTCGGAGGTTACATCGGCTGAAACGTTGTGCGAAGAAAAACCAAGATTAGAATAGTAGTCCGAATACTCCAAATAACATAGAGGTTTACCAGATCGACTGACAGACAGAGCCTCTAATAAAGACGCTTCGGCGACTAAAAAAATAAGATGCGTCCATTTTATCTACTCGTTTAACGATGAAAGGGATATTACTGACTAGAGCGTGACAGTCCGATATTTCAGGACGCATTCATGCACATTAAAGCGAGGGGGAGAGGCATTAAAGCCTTTTATGGAAAATCGCGCTGGCTCTTTACGAATGCTTTTAACAAAAAATCCACAAAGAGGGTCAGCGAGTTCACTATCTACGACAAAACTTTTAACCTTTTTAAGACAAAAGTATCGTATATAATTCCACCAACTAATTGAAGGCTTTCTTACGATTCTAATAATATACATACAACACACAGACAAAAATATATATTAGTAATTTTGAGTTTCAATTACGTACTAGACAGGAAAGTTTAAATTACCTACTAGACACCATTGTCGAGTGGCTTCGGTCTCTCTGTACAAGGGTTTGTCAGGACAACCTTCACCCTGCAAGTAAACCCAGACCAAATATTCAAAATGACATAGTAGTAGAAGCCCAAATAAGATTTTCTCGACACGGCTATACAGTGGCTCATACGAGGAATGGTGCACCTTCTCCAAGTAATGTTACATAAAAAAACAGCACTTAATTGGATACTCCACCAGATAAGATGAATTCTTGCCCTGTAATCCGATAAGACCAAGTGGCCACAAGAAATATAACATACTTAACTGATCAATTGGGGAGAGGAAAGTTAATATTCTCAACTTATTTACTAACTCAACGTCTGACCGGAAAATGAGAACTTTAATGGAATATCTATGTATCTCATATAGAGATCAAGTGTTAGCCCTAGTAGGGGCCTCTTAATTTCTGAGAACTTCGACTGAAGTAAAATGAAACAAAAAATAGTAATAATGTAATAGTAGAAGTAAAGTAAAATGGGTCGACCATAGTCGAGGGCGACATGGAGATTCCCTTATCATAGGCTATTACACCTAGATGTAGGGGAGAACGCCTCTCCTTTTCATGGATTGCACCACTTAACCTTTGATACTAACCTTATAATGCTGAGTGTAGCATTTACCTTTCTGATCTTATTTATATTTTTCTTATCTTATTATTCATGATGCTACCAGATCAGTCTGTCTGAAGATCTCGGCTTCCTGACTGAAAATGCACCAAACATTGATGTTATTGTTTATTTTCTTTCTTTTTGCAAAACTCAATCATTTTCTGCAAAGCTAAAAACAAAACCGAAATGTTCCTTCTATAAAACAACCAAACCAAACACCATGAATAAATATTTGAAGGTATAAAGAACTTCAAGTATAAACTGTTTTATCAAAATGACCGGATTCGACATTAAATAACCCGAAAAGTGTTGATATGCTGTAAAACAAAACAACTAAAATAAAGTATCTTATTATTTATCTGTTTTATCTTATCTAGTCTTTCATATGACTAAATCTCGGATCGAACCCCAGTCTATAGTCCCATTAGCCAACACTTCAGCTATGATGCCAAATGGTGCGGTGTAATAATATAGACAGATGAGAAACTAAAGGAGGCCACATTAAATAAAATCTACTTGCAATACATTTATTTATTTGCGTCTTGTTTACACATTTGTAGGTAGCACAATTAGTTGTGACGTCGAGTCTACGTATTATTTGTCGTGATTGCCGTTATTGTGCGCTGAATTGATTTCTTTCTTGTTCTGACGCGGTTGTAATAAATTATCTCTTTCTTTTACTTAGTAGCAGTTGTAGTAGTTGTTTTACGCTGTTGGACGAAATACAAGAGTACAAAATCCTGCGTTCTAATATCATTCTTTTTATTATTATTTGTTATAATAATTGTGATTTGTCAGTTGTAATAATAACTATAATTATATTTATAATACTAATTCAAATTTGTAGTTTGTAATAAATTAATAAAATTTTAAATAAATTTCTAATAAATAATTTGCCATAAATTTCTAATAATAATTGTAATTTGTAATTTGTAATAAATTATCTCTTTTTTCAGAAGCGACTGTAGTACGCTGTTTGACAAAATAAAAAATCATGCATTCTAATATATTTTCTTTTTTTATTATTTGTCACAATAGTTTTAATTTGTAATTTGTAGTAATAATTGTAATTTGTAATAATAATTGTAATTATAATTGTAATACTAATTGTAATTTGAAATTTGTAACAGATTAATAAAATGTGTAATAAAGTTGTAATAAATGCGCAATAAATAATTCTTAAAAAATTTGTAATAATAATTGTAATTTGTACTTTGTAATTGTATAGGTAAAGAAGTTATCTACTCCTGTTTTAAAAGAGTAAACGGGAGTTATCCCCTCCTTATTATTATATAACAATCTGTGGAAGCGGCCATTTGCTTTTTAGTAGTAAACAGTGACGGACGTTGGAAGGGACATCTTCCATACTCTACATGGCGCAACGAACACAATTAGAAATACTGTAAACGTGGAATTTTTTTAAGCACTACGTCGGAAATTGAACTTACCAGCCACCATGGAGCATGAATGTGTGCTATTGATGAAACAACTTATCGAGCTGCAAAAAGAAAATATCGAGCTTCGAAAAGAAATACTTCCCGGTCAGTCTAATATGTCGCGGGTTAAAAGGCCAGAACGACCCTCAATAGGATTGGATATAACAGACGGAGAATGGGCATTGTTTTTGGACACATGGGTCCGATACAAAGATGTATGCGGATTGGAAGACCCAGCTGCGATCCAAAACGAACTACGGGAGACATGTACACCGGAAACGAGCTGGTTACTCTTCGGGCAAGAAACGCTCAACTCTGCCACGGAGGAGTACCTTTTACGTTAGATAAAACTGGTTGAAGTAAGAGGATTACACAAAGAAGTCCACCGACAGAAATTCCACTCCATGAGGCAGGTGAGTCGATAACGCATTTTTATCGATATTACGGGGCCATGCTAAATTTTGCGAATTCAGGGTTCGATGTCCAAATGAACAAACTTGTAGGCAGCAAGTAGACGACATGGTCGCCGGACAAATGATAGCATGACTTAGCAACGTAGAACACCAAAGGAAGTTACTGGCGGAGGTAGTTCGGTTTTTCTGGCCTATGCAGGAATAAATATACTGCCTAGAGGGAGTCATTATAAAGGGCAACATAATCCTGATACCTTGACAACTTCGTGCAAAGGTACTGGAATCCTTTCATTCTGCGCATCAGGGCATAAACAGTATGCTGGCGAACGCGAGACAACGATTGTTCTGGCCGAGTCTGGATGCTAGCATCCGACAAACCAAATCCCAGTACCGCACGTGCAACACGATTGCGCCATCTCAGATCAAGGAGCCCTTGGTGTCACCACCAGACCCGGATTTTCCATTCCAACACGTTGCCGTGGGCTTTGTTGATATACAGGGCAGGAACAATTTAGTATACACTGATCGATATACGGGATGAGTGGATATGGACCTTATGAGAATGTGGGAGGGCTAAAACTGTATGCGACACTTTGAGAATTTGGTTCTGTACTTATGGGTCACCGGAGGAAATCTCTTCGTACAGAGGACCACCGTTTGAGTCACAGAAATATTGAGGAACTGGGGTATACGTAAACGTACCTCATCAGTATACTACGCACAGAGCAAAACGAATACGAGCTGACAATATGGACAGCTACGGACGCCTATGCCATGATCGGGCTGCTCGGGCGTTACTAACCCATTGCAATACTCTCTTGTCCAGGACCTTAACATGTCCTCAACCGTAATGTAATACGGTCGAATCATTAAAGGCCACCTTCCGGTCCGACGGGATAAATATCAAAACCGGAAACAATGGAAAGAAATAGGAGAACAAAGGAAGTTGGCAATGGCCAAGAGGCATATGCGGAACGAGCAATTCTATAATCAGCATTGTCGCCTACTTCGGGGCCTCCAAGTCGGAGAATTCGTCCAGATCCAGAACCAGGATGGCAATTACCCTTGTCGATGGACGAAGACAGGGAGGATCGTGGAAACACATGGTAACCAGCCGTACCGAGTGCGGGTAGATGGGAGCAATCAAATAATGCTGCGCAACCGTCGGTTTCTCCGTAACATCAACCCAGTTATAAATGGCCCACATTATGCCAATCCAGGGACCTCAAATCCGTCCCCAAATCCTGAATCCCCACAGGAACGTCCCCCCTGAGGAAGCAATGGATGTCGAACGAAACACTAATGTCAGACCACCCAGGTGGAAGAAACGGAAATTGATGATACCGCAGGGGTGTTGGAGAGCAACACAGGAAGATATACACACCCGATTAGTACTCCACTAATGAGACAACCGTCATCTCGCAGAACAAGAGCGCCAAGAGACTTGTCCTTACAAATGCGTGGAAAATCGCATGGGTTCTCTGGTGCACATGAAGGTGACAACGACAATTCATAACGTGATCATGGAAGAGAGGGAGGGATATGTATAGGTAAAGGAGGTATCTACTTCTGTGTTAAAAGAGTAAACGGGAGTTATCTCCTCCATTTTTATTGTATATAGCAATCTTTGGAAGCGGCCATCTTGCTTTTAAGTAGTAAACAATGACGGACGTTGGAAGGGGCATCTTCCATACTCTACAGTAATGATAATTGTAATGTGTCATAATAATTGTAATTATAATTTTAATACTAATTGTAATTTGTAATTTGTAATAAATAAATAAAATTTGTAATAAATTTGAAATAAATTTCTAATGAATAATTTGTAATAAATTTCTAATAATAATTATAATTTGTAATTTTTAATAATAATTGTAATTTGTAATTTTTAATAATAATTGTAATTTGTAATTTGTTATAAAAATAGTAATTTGTAATTTTTAATAAATTTGTAATTTGTAATAAATTATCTTCTTTTTCTCAGTAGCGTCTGCATCAGTAGTTGTCTTATGCTGTTGGACTAAATACAAAATCCTTCGTTTTAATGTACCTTTTTTTGTTGTTAATTGTTTTTAAGTTGCTTTTAGCTTGCAGTAATTATATATTCCCAACTTATTTCCGAGGTGTAAAGAGCGTCTGCGAAAACACACCCGTTTCTTCTAACGAAGGCAAAGCCCAAAGAAACAGCAGATCTTTTTAACGTCGACTTCCCGTTTCTGACGTCATTTCCTGAACACGCCAACTGAAATTCCTGACCTTAACTTCTAGTGGAAATTTTCAATTCTTAGTAATTTAATTTCTAATAGATATTTCTTTTTCGACGTCATCTAACACATCCTACGTCTAATATCCGTAGATAATAATGTCAACTATCTTATATTGTTGTTTTCTCCTTCGTTCATATGAACCTTGTGACTGAATAAAGAGTTCCTTCCTTTTTATTTGTAACATCAGTTTTTTAGACTACATTAAATAGGTTTTATGTTTCGGAAGTTTTTAGACGAAGATTCATCATTTTTATGATTTGGATCATTCGGACTATGTTTCAGCCGATGTAACATCCAACCTTCTTCGGCGAGACATACTTGAAGAAAGTCGGAGGTTACATCGGCTGAAACGTTGTGAGAATAATATCTAAGATGAGTAGCGCGAATAATCCAAGTAATACATACTTTCTCTGCTTTATCGCTATTTACATAGTAAATGCTCGACTGAGCTCCAGTCTGTGGTTCCCCCCCCCCCTGTAAAAAATTCACAACAAAAACCCGTCTAGCTACAACAACTGTCAATAATTTCTCCTTTCTTCCCCTGTGTCCCTTAAACTAAACGATGTAGCGGTCGGACATAGGACCTATTTCTTCTTGTCCCCTGTGAGCAAATTGGTCATACACTGACCAATCGGCTTGCAGAGCGTATGATTTTCTAGCTGTCCCCAAACGGACTATTTTAACAGTTCCGTCTAAGGACGACATCGGCAGAGAGAAACAAGACGCGATCGAGGAAACATCATCTCTCTCCTACATGACCATTGTTCCAGCTGCAGCCACAACGTTGACGCTTCTTTGATTTTCCTTTCATGGACACTGTCCAATATTTTGTTACTTTACTAAATAGTAAAGTAACCCTTTTAAATAAATTATATTTCGTATGTTGTCATACAGTGTTTGTTTGCTTGATTCAATTTCGTGCATAGAGATGTAAGAAACATTTCTACAACGGAACTTCCATGAGCAGTTTTTTTCCCCCAGAACTATCCGTTTGTGGAACACAAGATCGCGGCTGCTTCCCAGCTGACTACAACCGAGTCGTTTTAAAGTCCAATGTAAACAAATTCTTAAATAATAAAATTCTGCCCAATTTCAACCATCGTTAGCAATCATCACGGTGTTATCTCACTTTCCACCTGACAAACTCATTAACCTTTATTCTCGAGTGGCTTTTGGGCCTTGATAAGTAAGGAAAACAAAACTAAACAAACAAAAAAACATAAAATAGCGTTGAAATTGATCAATGTTTTAAGACAAGGTAATATTGTTAAATAACTATTCAATCTGTCGGTAAGAACAAAAATAGCTTTATAACCATGGTGTTTCTTTAGTCGTTATATTCATAACTATACGAGGTAAATTTATTTCGTATAATTTAATAGCATGGTTACCCAGTGTTGCCCGGGGGGAGGGGCATGGACGCCAAAATATAAAAGATTTAAAGTGTGTGTAACATATTTCTTTTGAAACCTCTCCTTATCTATAGTTCTGTATATCCCCTCTTTTTATCCTCTATCTCTCCTCCTTCTTTCCTCGTCCCTCTCTCCCTCCCCCTCTCTCTATTTCTCCTCTCTCTCTCTCTCTTTTACTCTCTCTCTCTCTCTATCTTTATCACCACCTCTCTCGTTTTCTCTGGCAACTGAAAAAAAATCACCAGCTGTTTGTTCAAAGACTCATCGGATTAGAATGTTGAAATCCTCACTAATAGATCATATATAACGAAAAATCAGGTAAGGCACAAGGCCATTTGATATTTTACAATAAGTGGTTTACAGTTTAAAAAGATAGAAAAATGTTGAGGGAGAAAAGATGAATCAAAGGATTATGAAAAAAGAAAGGAGAGAGAGAAAGAGTGGAAGGATATAAAATGTGGAATGAAGCCGATAAATCACCACTATGACCTCTTTTATAACTAGACGTTATTATTAATTGAACAAATACTTACCACATGTCAACGAGGGAGCTGTTTTCTGTCAAAAAGAAGATTACAAGTCATTTCGTGGGGATCGAAGTACTCTCCACGCAATGGTATGTGAAAACAAAACATATCAAAACGAAAGAGAAAAATATACAATATATATATATTGAATAAAAAGAGTCTCTAGCCTAATAGGTACCATACTATCTACCAAGCTCCAGCCTCTGTTCTATCGCCCCAATTGTTTTACAAGTACTTCCACGTACCCCTCTAATTAAATACCCCAGATAAACCCGCATGGTAGCAAAATCTCACCTCTTCACTGTAGAGGTACCCAGATGCCGAAAAATTTCATACTCAAATAGCTTCTTCCCTCGGACTGCTTGCCTTTGGAATTCCCTCCCTGGTCACTATTTCCCTGGCTGCACCAAAGTGAAAAAATTTAAATGTGATGTAAGCAAATATATTGCTGTCCAACTCTCCACTTAAGACGCCCACTATAAATTTAGCCCCTAGTCACAGTTTAAGTTCCAATAGGCCTTGCTTGGGGTTCATTTAATAAAAAAAAAACACTTGCAACACATTCATTTACCATTAATTTTAGGGGTGATTGTGGTGACGTGGATATAAAGGCTGATTGACGACATGGATGTGCCAAGTACACATCCAATCAGTTTCATAACATAACTTACACTATGATATCGGCAACCTTCCTCCGATCCCTTCTGTAAGTAACAGTTTCTAGAAAAAAATGCGGAAACCAATTTCAAAAACAGAATCGAACGGGTCACAAAAGCTGATGCATACACTTTTTATCTTTCATTTATAGATGTAACTAATCAACTCGTAACCAGTTGAGTCAGTATTTCTTATATATATATATATATATATATATATATATATATATATATATATATATATATATATATATTGTGTGTATTTAGGCAGCATTTTTTCATTAAGGCATGTGTTATTAAAGACGACAGAAATCTTCTGTTTAGTGATTCCTTTTTTTATTTTTTCCATTCGTCGAATGATCTTATTATTTTTAATTTAAAATAATTTTACAACAACCACTCTATCCCGCCGCCTCACTATGCACCTCGCAAACACTAGTTCAATATACAAACACCTACAAACGCACAACTGCCCTACATCTGAGTTGAGACAGATATTAGTAATGAACACAAAAATAATACATTCCGAAACTAATTTTAAAAAATTAAAAATACTTGAAGCCGTATACATAAAAACGCAGCAACCTAAAATCAATAACATTTCATACCAGACAAGTAAAACTATTTTAAAATGCTTAGTCTAGTTTAGTGATATCAACCGGTGTAGCCTAATTCAATTAAAAAAATAGGGACATCTTATTAAAATTACTTACTGCCTATCTCCCCCATTTTCCTTCTCCATAATTATTAGACGAGACAAAATTAAATCAGCCATTATTTTAAATTAAAAATAATAAGAATAATAAATAAAATTAATAAATAAACGAAGAACTGTTTCAATTGTCACATTTTAAAATGTAGACGTCCGTATTTTACGCTAACGGTTTGCCGGCGTATTTTTTAAGAAATTCCATTCTTTCACTCGCTTTTTATTCATTTTTGCCATAAAAGACCTAAAGATAATTCCGGAGAGAATCGAAAACGTTAGTCAAACACATGGATCCTTCATCAATTCATTCCATATATATATATATATATATATATATATATATATATATATATATATATATATATATATATATAATTTGACATTGGTTGATAATCGTGTTTGTATAACGATCATGAGAATCTATTATTCACTCAAAATATTCTTATTTATAATATTTTCAAATCTGCCTATTTCAGAATACATTGTGATGTCACAATAGACTCTATTAGAGAGAGGTAAGTGTTACATTTACAAACAAAAATCGGTTTATAATAAAGTTTATAATAGTTCTTAATAGTTGTGTCGGAATCTCTTGGTCGTCGTTGAACCTTCGCTGTTGATCCGAAAACGGGTGGATGTGTCGCCACTGTCCGCGCTTCCAATTGCAGGGGACTATTTGCGCTAATCGTGTGCGCTTCCGCTAACGGCTATTTGTTATCGCCTCCTCATCGTGTATCGCGACTATTTCTACTACCTTGTTGTCTGTAGCTTGATACTGTGTCGCCTGCTATCCTCTGTCGCGACCACTGTTAGCCTTCGCCGTCGTCATAATCTTCGTTTCTTCTCACGATACTGGCGGTTTCTTCGTAGGCTGAAATCAATCTTTTGCTTCAATAAATTTAACAAAGCTTTTACTGTTTCGTTCATGCAGAGCCGTTTATTCATTAGCTAATTAGCCAACAATGAGAGTTCGCTGGAGAAGAGAGAGAGGCTACGCTAGTTAATTTCTAAGTTAATCACGCAATCACTTGCGAGGGAGGAAGAGGGGGATATCGTTTGGCCCTAATTTGGGCTCTTATTTTGGGATTCGAAATCCCTTCTTTATAATAGCTACATGACTATGCGTGTTCTCCAGGCAAGAACTCATCAAATCTCAATTTAGTTTTCTCACAGCGAAAACTCTGACGTCACGAAACCTCGTGATCACGCCAGATGTGACCTAACCTTCTGAACCCAAGGTCCCGTCACTGTCACCCGAACCGTGAGAAACTCGTCACCCAAAGTTGCACGCGGTGACTCCGCCGCAATTCGCGCAAGTCAAACCCGCCTCAACAGATACGTCCATCTCCATGGTCACTATCCAACAGTAAGGGAAGAGATGGAGAGGAAGTTAATTCGAAATATTTAAAACTATAATAAACGATATAATAATATATGGCTCTCTCCTTGGATTCCTCTCTCTCATTCTTCCTCTCTCTCTATATATATATCTCTTTCTCTCTCTCTCTCTCTCTCTCTCTCTCTCTCTCTCTCTCTCTATCTATCTATCTCTTTCTCGCTCTCCCCCTCCTCTCTTTATCTTTCTTCTCTCTTTCTTTTAATTATTCAATCTTATTCTCCCTTTATTTACAATCTAAAACATTCATGTACGGATTAAGAATGTCATGGGTCTTATCGATAAAACGTTATCCTTTATATTTATTTTAATAGATGTCATCATCGTTGTGATGTCATCATTTATGACGTCATCAATTGTGCACGAGGACAAAAAAAAACAAAATAACAAATAAGATAACAAAATCCATAGAGTACAGGGGTTATCGACGAGTCGACAACCGTGATCCTTCGGTCACAGGTTATTTAGATAACATGACATATAGGATATCTTCTCCGTCTCTGTGTCATGAATGACGTCATCTATTTTTCACAGGTACAAGAAATAAAAAAGAAAGAATTTTACTATGGATAATGTTAGGTGGATACATGTAACTTATAATACTTGAAAATATTTTTCTATTTAAAGAGAAATAACTCTTGCAGCCAAAAGTTATCTCCCTTCCCAAATGACTGCTTATATTAAGCATTTTTAAATAATCATTTTAAAATTAAAATAAACAGGATGGCAAACTCATTTTAAATTTAAGAATATAATAGTTGTCTACCTAAAGCATAAAAATGGACAACAACAAAAAAGAAAAACTAAAATGACGTCATCAACACCGGGTAGGTTCAGTGTTACATAAAGGATGGGTTTTTAGAGATATCAGGAGCATTGATTAGTTGAGCTTGATAATTTGATAGGAGAGAGGACATGTTTGAAATTTTTAGAGTTAAGTATCAGTTGGTTTCAAGAAATGTCAGATGTTTTAGAGGGGTGTTGTTTTTTTACGAAGGAGTCACCATTGAGCAAGGCCAAAAGCCACTCGAGGATAAGGGTTAATGAGATGGTCAACCAGACGATGAAAACGAACACCATAGACGATTGAAATAGATGGACGGAATTGAGAAAAGTTGACCACTTAAGACGGCTCGACAAATATTTGTTTACATTTAATTTGAAGATGACCATGTTGTAGACCACAGGAAAGCAGTCACGTGGCAATGCGTTGCACAGATGAGAAGATGCCTTGGAAAAAAACTATTTACATGGAAATTTTGTTTTACTTTAGGTAGATATAAGAAGAATAGAAAAGTTCTTGTAGCGGTGGTTGTAAGACGAGTGTTTACTGTGAAAGTGGGAGGCGTCGGTAGCTAAGTGATTAACGATACGGACTGACGACCTGGGTGTGCCAAGTTCGAATCCAGTTCGTTCCACAGAAACATTTTCACTTATGATGTTGGCAACCTTCACGTGGTCCCTCCCGTAAGTACCCGATTTCTTTACAGGAAGAATTTTGACTAGAAATATATCGGGGAAACCAATGCCAACAATAGAATCATGTGATTCATAAGAAATGAATGAATGACTGTGAAACTTTTACAGGGTAGCGACAGGGATTGGAGTGCAGCCAAACACCTACAATAGTAACAACGATAAAGTAGAGAAAGACTAGTAACGTCTCTTCTGTGAGAAAGGAAAGCATAGAGACCACTCCCCCATTAGGTTGTCGATTTTGTGGTGTGTCAAGGCAAATAAAGAGTGCCCTGATCGACACCCTCTCAGATGGGGCAACAGTACTACTTGAGGAGTTCGTTTATTGCTAACTTCCTGAAGCACGCAGACCGGGAAATGGCGACGGGGCTGCCCAGTCAATTTTAGGAGACCAGAGTGCTCCTTAAATCTCTCCACCTTCCCGGCCTTGTGCCACATCTTCCTATGGTGGGAAGGAAGTACTTCCCTTATATAAAAAATGGTAATTGAAGGTTCATATGTGTTTATTTAAAAAAAAAACAATCACCCTATCAAGGAAATTGGGCAGAGGATGAATAAATTGTCATTGTGAATCTTCGGCGTGCCCGTGTTTTTATATCCATCTGAATTCGTCTTTTGTTTTAGTGTTGGGGCACCACTTATCAAGGTTTTAGTGTTGGGTCACCACTTATCAAGGCCAAGAGCCACTCGATGATAGCAGCTAATGAGATGGAAAAATCGTCAACCAAAAAATAAGGAACTATCAATTGTATGAACTAGGACTGCTGACTTATGGGAAGTTTATGACAAGTGCTTGTTGCCATTTAATTTCAAGACGACTCTATTGTCATCTGCAGGGGAGCAGTTCATCGGTAATTTGTTCCACAGACAGGAAACCCTTGCAAAGAAGCTATGGCCATGGAAATCTCGTCTTACGCTAGGCATATAAAGGAAGAAATACAAGTATATTTCCGTGATGGTAGCAGAACGAGTTCTTTCTGTGAATGTCTTCCAATGAAGAACTAAAGATTAGAACTTTGTCGATAACCTTCCATTGAAATTACAATAGAGTGGAGAGAGACTGCTAGCTACCATGAATGAATTCCAAAATACCAACGCGGTCAAAGGCCAGTGCTGGTGAAGCCCCGAAACGTTAAGGGGGAGGTTGTATATCTGTGCCATTAAGAGGGCTCCTAATACCGATACGCAGCGCTTGACAAGATACTTGAAATTCGTGCGGTTTTTTGTGTTCGCTGTTTTCCTTTGTGATATCTTTTTTTTAAGTGAATATCGAAATTGCACACGACACCGACGACCTGATCTGTTTTATTATTCGATTAGCACCGACCTTCGCCGTCGGAGATTTCATTTGCCAACCTTTGTTACGGTGAAGAGGAAAAAGAAGTGGAAGACAAGAAGAAGAAGAAGAAGAAGAAGAAGAAGAAGAAGAAGAAGAAGAAGAAGAAGAAGAAGAAGAAGGGGCGACTAGTAGCAAAAGAAGAATGGACAAGAATAAGATCATGAAGAAGAAATAGCAGGGGAAAGGAAAAATAAAGAGAAGAAGAAGAAGAAGAAGAAGAAGAAGAAGAAGAAGAAGAAGAAGAAGAAGAAGAAGAAGAAGAAGAAGAAGAAGAAGAAACAATATCTTTTCGGTCGACTCGGCTCGAATGTTTAGCGGCCATCTTGGTAAAAAACAAAATGGACACACACATAAAAAAGAAACGCTGTTTCGTCGTCGTCCCTCCCGGGATTCTGATTTTCTGTTCACATTCGAGGCTCGATTTAATTAGTCTTATGTCTGCGAGAGAGAAACACAGACTTTTACTGTAATCAGTTTATAAATCTTGTTCACAATGAAAACGTGACTTACATTTTGAAGAGATTTGCTTGTTAGTCTCTTACCGAGAAGCGTTATTGTTTGAGGGTAACGAAGCCAATCCACTCAGATATTTGTCTTTCACATACAAGACGCACATACACACATACTACACATTCATTTACACCTCTTTTACACACACACACACATGTATATATATATATATATATATATATACATGTGTGTGTATGTATATGTGTATATATATATATATATATATATATATATATATATATATATATATATATATATATTAGTTCATGTGTACACACATATTATAAGGTGATTTATATTATTTGATATATATTATTTATATATTTTTAGTATTCATGCACTTAGCCTGACGATTCCGTACGGGGATGAAACGCGGACGCATCTGCCATGAACATATTTTGATAACAGAATTCTACTGCTTGATGATACAGATTTTTAATTTATTAATTCTTCTAATGATGTCTTTTGTGTCAAAATAAGCAAAATAATACATGTTCCATATGCATCACGAACGTTTTCGATATTTCGTCGAATCATCTTCAGGTAACAAAAACAAATGAACAAAAAAGTAGGAGAAAAGAAGAGAATTTCGAAAAGCAACCGAGAACGAGCGCGTTAAATCAGTTAGACGCCAAAAGAACGAACCAGCACAGTTCAAAGAGAGACGTTCACAATGTAAATTCTTGGATGCCAGAAGGAGCGTCATATGATGTATGGCATTACGTTAAGCATTTTCAAATGTTTTTACTAGTTACATAAGCACTGGTAATCATTGTAGGTTGCTAGATTTTAATAAAGATAGCTTCGAGTATTTTTAATGATTTTTAATTGGTTTTCGAATATGTTATCTTCGTATTACTAACTAATTTTTTTTCTTAAATCAGAGGGAGTAGTTATGTTTTTGTAGATGCTGGTAAAAAAAACTAGAGTTAACAAGGGGCATGGTTAAACGACGGGATAGAGTATTGGTTATAAAACCAATGTAGCTATTAGCTCTATTATTATTGTGGAAGTTATATTCTACCAAATGGCATTTAAACATATAAATAGCATTGGTTCTTTCTAATGTTTTATTGGTTGGAGAGGAGTTGGTTTTATTACAAGTTTATTGGTCTTAAATTTCTTATAGTATATACTTAGTCTAATTGTATTATTATTGTCAATTGGGGTTCTGTATCGGTGTTGGAAAAAGTGTATAGTTTGCGTATTTGATCATCATTTAGTTAATAACACGAAAATAATAGATATACATTTCTGGTTTTGATAATATTCGACTTTCTTCCAATATAAACGGAAATCTTTAGTTACTGTTTTATTTAATCATGTAATTGTTTTTAAATGATTGTTATCATTTTGAATAAATAAACTAAATAAATAATAAACAAACTATTTAAACTAAATACTTGAAATAAATAAATGACAAAAATATTATTTTAAATAATAATATCATTTTAAATATATTTTTAATTAT
>OY744541.1:73358476-73370976 GCA_963556195.1 Sepiola atlantica
CCCCTTCCTGGGGCTAACACTTGATCTCTATATGAGACACATAGATATTCGAATATTCCATTAAAGTTCTCCTTTACCCGTAAAACGTTGAGTTAGTAAAGAATTTAAGAACATTAATGTTCTTCTCCCCAATTGACCAGTTTAGTATTTTATAGTATATCTTCTTTATGGTCTCGGATTCCAGGACAATAATCCATCTAGTCTGGTGGAGTATTCAGCTATGTGTGGTTACTTGAGGTAACATTACTTAGAGAAGTTGCATCATTCTTCATATAAGCCAGTTTTGATTAGCCATATTGAGGATCTTATTTGGGCTTCGAATACTATGTTATTTTGAATATTTTTTCAGAGTTTACTTGTAGGGCGAAGTATCTTCATGTCACGTTTTCCTGCCAAACCCTTGTACATAGAGACCGAATACATTCTAGGATGGTGTCTAGTAGGTAATTCAAACTATATAGAGAGATAGAAAGATATATATATATGTTTGTGTATTTATGTGCATTTTCGTGTATAAATGACTGCTAAAAACTTCGTTTTGAATACATACATATATGTAATTATTATTATGTTACAGTTATATTGCATAGCTTTTACTGATTAATTGTTTTTCAAATGAGTCACCGCTTATCAAGGTCCACGGGCCACTCGAGGATAAGGGTTATTTAGTTTGACAGGTAGACGGTAAAACAAACTGAGGGTATAAGTAACGATGGTTTTAACTGGTCCGAAATTGACTATTTAAGAGGATAACTCAACAAGAACTTGTTTACATTGGACATAACAACGACAATGTTATAGTCAACTGGCAAGCAGCTTCGTGGTACTGTGTTCCACAGACGGGCAGTTCTAGGAAATAAACTTTGCTTAGTTCTAGGTACACAGATGGAGAAAAAGAATTTATTGACAGTGGTTGTAGTTAGACAAGTTTTTGTTGTGAAAGTTTTACAGAGGAGACCATAGATTGAAGTTCATTAGAGCACCTGTCATGAGAATAACGATAGAGCAGAGAAAGACTGGCAACATCATGTCTGTGAACAAGAGGTAGTAGGCAGGAGAAGAAAACATTGCACACTAGAGTTCGAAGTCGGTTTTGTACTCTGTCAAGGCAGGAAATGTAACTTTGAGCAGCACTTCCTCAGATGTGGAAACAGTATTCAATATTAGGACGTATTTGACTCTTATACTGTGTTTATCATTTCTTATCACGACTAGTAAGTGTGAGGCTGGTGTATCGGGTGTTCGCAGTGACAATAATATTAAGTCCAAAACAGTAACGGTTCATTGGCTGTAGAGTAGGGAAAAGTAATCGCCCACTAGATTTTAGAGTCGGTTCTGTCGTGAAATTTAATTTTTAATTATACTCAGTTATATAAGCTGAACTTCTAAGTAGGCCACCGAATTGGGGTTCTTTAAATTTGCACAAGCCGCCGATTTTAAACTTAATGTTCTACAGCTAAGAAAACGCATTCAATAATAAATCGAAAATATCAACATTTTTTACCCCGCCTAATAAACCGGTATCGTCCGGGCCTTCGGATCTGGATTTACACCAGTCTATTGGTTGTCGGTCATGTGCAGTTCTAGGAGGTGCACCCTCCCGAGCTTTGCTTCCCCTCTTTGTGGAGGAGTAAGTTTATTGCTTACTGCCTGAGGCGCCCCTATCGGGGAATGCCGACGGGGTTGCCCAGGCAATTTTTAAACAACCAGAGTGCTCAAATTCTCGAGCGCTGTTTTTTTCCCACATTCCCGACCTTGTGTCACATCTTACCTTGTGGGAGGAAGATAAATAAAATCAACGATAAAAAGTGGGTCACTATAACAAGCAGTTAAATCAAAATCTAAACGTGTATTATAAACGCTTTAAAAATAGGTTTGTTTTTTTTCTAAAGTGTTTCATGATATAATGAGAAACTGGTAAATAGAGCCGCAGTCATTACCATATGAGCTTCGTCAGTTACCCAACGAAAGCAAAAGACAGATTGCGACACAAAGTCTAAAGAAGACACGCCCACTAAATTTTGACGTCGAATCGTTTCCATGGTTACCCTTTTCAAAGTTGTGGATAAACTGCTTCAAGGAGAGGCCGTCACTGGGAGACACATTTTATCTTCCACCATTTGTCTTCAGCGGTCGTATTTTATGGACAGTGTCGCTGCCACCTTGTCGTTCGTTTTCGTTGGTAAGCCGTCCGATGAAATGACCATAGTGGCCATTGATGTCCGGCTGGATAAAGCCCGTTACGAGAATTTAAAGAGACAGTAATACTACGATAAATTGAAGGCAATATTTGTATACATTTTGAACAGTTGAAAGGCATTCATCTGATTGGGTTTCTGCGACTTTAAGAAAAAGACGTTGAGCGGAATTTAAAGAATTGCGCAATTAAGCTTACACCATTATCCGAAAACAATATTGGTTTAATGTTTTTTAATGAAAATTCATATTATTACATCGGTATTCATCCGACGTTATCGAGTTGGACGGTTTTTAGGAAAACAATTTCAAATATAATCAATTTTACAATTTTTGCCTTGAACAAAAAGTTAAAAATAACATTTTTAATATGAGGTCAAGTAATAAAAAACGGTTTGCACGGTGTTATTCTTAAATAAATATTACTTAAATAAATTACTTTGCTATTCATCCGACGTTATCGAGTTGGGCGGTTTTTAGGAAAACAATTTCAAATATAATCATGTTTACAATTTTTTGCCTTGAACAAAAAGTTTTAAAAAACATTTTTAATATGAGGTCAAGTAATAAAAAACGGTTTGCACGGTGTTGTTCTAAAATAAATATTACTTAAATAAATTAATCATATGAGGTCAAGTAATAACAAATTTTGGACGTTGTTTCCAAAAATATGTTTCTTTACATGCAGCTGTAAAAAAGCCAAATGGTTTTAACGAATCGAAACGAATTATCTTTAAAAAGCGAAATAATTTAAATCTTTAAAATACCAATTAAAAAAGAGTATATAAATGTTTAAAACTTTTTATAAATACATTATTCACTGACTTATTCTTTGTCTAATTTTATTTGTGTTTTAGGAAAAGAAGAACATCTATTTTTTTTTTAATGTTTGGTTTCTTTGCGTTCTAATATAATTCAGTTATTTTATGGACCTATCCGAAATTGTCCCTAGCGTTTCCAGATTGGAAATACTGTTTCTATCTTGTTTTATGTTCACCAATGGGTCGTCACACGACTTTAGCTTATGTACGCAGTCAATTTAGACAGGAGTTACTGTCGAATATGCATTTGCAAAGCAGCGCGCCACTATCTGCAACCGCGTAAAGCATTAGAGTAAAGCGGCATATTAAATATATTTTAGAAATGAAAAATAGTTACATACCAGTACAATAATCAATTAATGTTAAGAAATAACAAATGCTAATATCTATATAAAAAGAAATGTAATTGTTTATCTGATTGCGAAAATAGATTGAAACATGATTATTATTTCATTAGACCATATTTTTCGCGTATCGTGATCTCCTCTTGAAGACTCTTAAAAAGTTATACCAGAATTCCGTCACCTTCGAATATATGAAGTCACGTCTTCACACTTATCATAGACTTCTTGTTCTCAAGTATAACTTCTCCAATCATTTTTAGCCCCTGATCCTTCTGACCTTCATCTACAGAACTTCCTGTATAATCTCTAATATGTACTAGCTAATATCTCTACGAGTCCACCTACCCACTCTAATCTCTAACATATATATTTTGGTGCATCTGATCAGAATCAGAGATTACTTATTTAGAATGTCACGGCGGATTGTGCATGCTGGATTTTTCAAAACAATTTGAACTTCAAAATGAGGTAATGGAGATGAAAGATCACAGCACCAGAAAATATTGTACTTGCGAAAACAGAATCTGTTTTAAATTTTAAATCTGAAATATTATATAAATTATATCGTTTTTATTTTACTATTGAAGAAATTACTTAATAATAACAAATTATATTTAATTAATAAAATGTCATTTTTCAAACTAATATGCAAATATCAGAAAGATTCATCCGATGTCCTGCTAGCTTTCTATGCTGAGGGTAAGCTAAATGCGTTGCCACGCATAATGGCGATGGAGAAGCTCGGAAAGGCCAGACAATTCACAATGATCCTCGATATGGCGCGTCATTAACAGATCAAGGCTGTTGAGGGGGTCTGCGTGGCGGGGCCTACCGCTCCACTCGTCTCCACCGCGATTGGTTGGAACACAAATCTGTCGAAAACCAGCGTATTTTGATTGCTTGCCGTCCTCTGTTGACGCTGCTATATATTCAGGGTTTATCGCTGATGTTGTTACTGGTGAGGGCACAAATGTGTCGACACAAGTTGCAACCTATGTAAGCGACTTGCCGTTTGCAAAGAGAAACTGATTGAAATTAAACTTAACAATTTACTTATGTAATATTTTGATCGGATCATTAAACGGATAATCCTACATCAAATTATCAGGTCATCTGCCACAATAAAAGGTGTTCTGCAACTCGTAATAGACTAGGCCCCTATATTGCGGTTTGATCGGATGCTTCTCCGACGGGAGTATATCGAATACTTCGATTGGTTCATCAATCGTAAAATAGTAGAAAAATATGAAACACTCTGTGGTTGGTTGACCATCCAGAAGTAGTTGCCTCGAATGCAAATTCTCTATGAAAATTAAGTCTTTAACGGTTCAAGTGTGATAGAAATCGGCGACAGATCAAAGACTAGAAACTAAAAATACTACGAACAATGGCTCAGTGCGAATCAACCTCTTATCTGAATCAAAACATAGAAACCTCCAGAGTGTCTAGAACCAGAATCAGTAGCAGTCAAAGTATTACAAAGCGAGAGCCCTGTTTAGATGTAAAAGTTTAATAGTCAGAGGGGACACCAGACGTAAGTCACCAAACCACGTGATTTCCGAGTGAAGATTATCTGTCTCTTAGCTGGCGAGATTTCAAGAAGAAAAGACTTACCAATGGTGCTGTTCCTAATAGGGGCCAGGGCGCTCAGTGTAGATGCCTGCCTGCCTGCCTGCCTGCCTGCCTGCCTGCCTGCCTGCCTTTCTCTTTCTCTCTCTCTCTCTCTCCCTCATTCGCGTATACAAGTTATCTCTTAGCTGGCGAGTTTCAAGAAGGAAAGACGTGCTAGTGGTGCTGTCCCCAATGGGGGCCAGGACGCACAGTGTGTCTGTCTGTCTCTCTGTCTGTCTCTCTGTCTGTCTCTTTCTCTCTCTCTCTCTTTCTCTCTCTCCCTCTCTCTCTCTCTCATTTGCGTATACAAGTTGTCTCTTTATGTTTTTCTGTGACTGCCTTTTTAATTAAACCTTTTATTTAAACATCGGTGTCCGAGTGAGTTAAACAACAGATGAAAATAACCTGAGTTCACAACGACAACACTGGTGTATAGCGGTTATTACACACATCAGTAAAGTAAAATAGATTCTTCACTGTTTTTCTCCCCAAACATCGTATTATTTTTTTGCAAATAATCATTGTAACACAATTGTTTTCTAGTAAATATTGTTATTTTTAACAGTTAGTTATTCTTGGTTGCCAAATCAAATAGACTAATATCCAAGTATCCGACCAAGTTGCGCCAACTCGAAAATTCTACGGCTTTCTTAACAAATCGTTGGTTCAGAACTGTTGACATAGAAAACAATTGGAATGCATGCGCTCATCGTAGCATAGGACAACATATATTTATTTTGCCTATGTTAACACTGACTTGATATAAATGTAACAATACTATGGTTAAGGTAGGTCGAGAAAACAGTAGTAGTAGTAGTAGTAGTAGTAGTAGTAGTAGTAGTAGTAGTAGTAGTAGTAGTAGTAGTAGTAGTAACAAAAATAACAACAATAAAAAATAATAATAACAACAATAACAATCATAATAAAATATTAATAATAACAATAATAATAACAATAATATTAATAACAATGATAATAGTAATAACAATAATAATACCAATAATCATAGCATTACTCTGTGGGGAAATCAGTACACTGGGAACTGTGCAAACAATTGAATTTCGAATACGCAGACAAATGGTACAAACATAACCCAGAAACAGTACTGGAAAGCGAAAAACACAAATCCTCTGGGATATGGATATACAAACAGACAAATTTCAGAAAGCACTAATCGTCGATACAAACGAGAAATTAATGGTGAGCGGCTGTTGCGATAACGCAAAGTCGTTTTGTAACGGTTAAAATGGGTGAAGAGTGCTGGAAATTTGGGAAGATTTATTATCACTTAGACTCCAAGGGATCACTGAACAATTATTGATAGTGACTTGTATGAAAACCCCTAATGAGTAAAATAATAATAATATCAACCCACATAAAAAACGAATACTTATTTTTAACAGGTCAGTTGAAATAGAAATAACACAAAAATATAAAAATGACATCACATGATACCAAGAGAACTGAAACTAATAGAAATCCCAGAAACTGCCCCTCAACCCTAATAAAAATCTACACACGCTCATGTGATTGCACCAGCCCCGGTTAATACCACACAAAATGGTGATAGAGTGTTAAGGAGGATGGAAAGACAGAGAAGGGGGAACACCAACCTGACCTCTAGAAGGGGAACACCAACCTGATCTCTAGAAGCGTGCAGAGAATACTGGAACCTAATAGCCACTCAAAATTACTGGAACCTAATAGCCACTCAAATTCCAGAGAAGACTAAGCGATAAATCTATGGTAAACGCTCGATGCGATAACGCAAAATGATTTACAATGGTTATAGAACGAGGTGAAGAATGCTGAAAATATGGAAAGACCTGTTATCACTCAAAATACAGGGAACGAAATTTTTATTCCTGGTGAGCAACCACTGTAAATCACTTGTGTGAGAACTCCTACTGAGTAAATAATAATAATAATAATAATAATAATAATAATAATAATAATAATAATAATAATAATAATTAAGAAAAAAAATAACTTAGAAATTGTAGATGTTGCCGTTTCAGTAGACCACAGGGTAAAGGGCCAAAGAGACGGAAAAACGAAGCAAATCTACGCAGGTTGTCAGAGAACTGAAAGTAATATGAAAGGAACATGTGGAAAGTCAATAAAACACCAATAATTGTAAGAGCACTAGGAACAGTTCAAAAAAAATCTGGAAAAAAAGACTAGAAGAAATTGGAATCAAGGGGAAGACTGATGCTATACAACGAATGGCAATGATGAAAATAGGTGAATGCTTAAGGAAAATTCTCGAATGCGGAAACCAACCAACATAAACTACAAAAACTAACCAGCCACATGGAAACTGCAACAGAAGTAAAAGAAAAAGATGAAAGGAACACTACATGAAACCAAGGAAACTGAAACTGCAAAAAATCTTATAAATTGTGCACCCCGCCCCCCGAAAAGGCATCAGTTTCGGCTTATACCACACAAAATAATCGTTAAGGGTCAAGGAGGATGGAAGGACCGAGGAGGAAGAGCACTAACCAGACATCCACTAGATGAGTGCGAAGAATAGTGGGGCCTTAGGGAGCATTATTGCTATCCAAATTCTTGTGAAGACCAATGATCGTTATCAGCTAGAAATACATGGTAAGCGGCTGTTGTAATAACGCAAAGTCATTTATCGAAAAAAGGTGGAGGTGCTGGAAATCTTGGGAGACTTGTTGTCACCCAGACGCCAGGGAACACCACCGGATATTATCAGTGACTAATCACTGATGATGACCTGTGTGAGAACTCCCAGTAAGTACAAAAATTAATAAGAATATAGATATAGAAAATAACGATACTCCTGTGATAACTGACGATGTGACAATGAAGATAATAGATGTCTTTGTTACGAAAGTGGGTTATACAAAGCAATGTAGATAATCTCATTTGTAATTCAATGCAGGTTTTTTGAACGGTTGTGATTTATTGAATATGGTATGTAAATTATCAGAGTAAACATTTATTTTTTGTTGAATAGAAAGAAACGTGTCAAAATGAAAACAGACTTTGATCAATACAGTGAGATTATGGATAAAATGTAGAAAGGCTTATTAGATTTCGAAAAGCGTGGATATCTCTGATGTGCTCTCCTATTTAGGAGGACTACTCTAAATATACATAACTAGAAGAATACCTGTGTAAAAAAAATTCACCGAACAGAACAGTTTTGCACCACCTTTATATCCGCTTAGGGATATTAAAATCAAGATATAATGATACTGAACCTTATGTCTAGAATCCTAATTCCAATTTTGATTAAAATCCATTACATGATTTTGATAATAGGAAATGTCTAACATTTAAGGCTTACGCTTAAGGGGTCTTAAAAAGAAATTAAAATTCAGTGAATCTTTCTTAATTGGTATCTAATGACAATGGACTCAATTTAAATCTGAAATATTTGAACTTTCAAATGCAAGGCTGTGTACATATTTTGTCCCCTAAAATATGTTTTTAAATACTCTAAAGAAACTGAATTATGGGGAATATTTATTAATACCTAATGTCAACTTTTTTTAAATCGAAGGTTTCTGAATGTTCGCGAAGGGCTTCCACCCCTATTCGTCGCTTTGCATGAAATTAAATGAAACTAAATATAGTCCACGTTGCCCACACTTACGCTTAGACGCTAGAAAATTGGTTAATTCGTTCAGCAGTGAATACTATACATAGAAATATATAAACATATATATATACCTAACTTCATATACATGTACCCCTAGATGTTAAAATTTACAAAACAAAATAATGTGTTCGTGTTACTCATTGTGTTTCCAAGAATATATATACCAAAATTTATAAGGATCCATTCATTGGTTTAGGAGATAATCCTGTACATAAAAATATAACAAACAGGAACCGGTGTGTCAACATGTATATGCCGTCACTGTAGGTTGGTTCAATCACTCCAATATTTCTTAATATCTCTTTTAATTTAAATGCTTATATTTCTTGTTATGTTATTTCTTGTACAAACACAACAAACTTTATATATAGAGAGATAATTGGGTGTGTGGGTAAACAATACATGTAAACAACGTAAGATCATTTTCTGGTTTCCAGTGTCTTTTACGTTCTGATCTGCTGGGGAAAATACTGTAGATTATTTAACATAATAAAATAATAGAAAATACGTATTTCCTATTAACAGATTACTAAATAAGTATCAAGCCTTTAAGTGAAGCTACTGTTGCAAACATTTTTTAAATGTTAGAGAAAAAGCCTCATAGAAACTGACGTTGATTAATTCAGGTTTTGAACTACCTTCCTCTCCTTGTTTGCTCGACAGTACCAACATGCAGAAATTTACATCTAATGTGAACAAGCATCTTGCTGCACAACTCCCCACTTAGGATGCCATTATTAATCTGGCCCCTATTTCACAGTAGCACCATTGCATCCCAGTGACGATCTGCATTGTTTGGGGTGAATATAATTTTTTTAGCTATGATAATAGATATGTATACTTCTATTATCATATTGGCAAAATAACTAATCTTCACGACTTCAAATAAACTAAACCCCCATCTACAAACATGTGCGGGTTATTTTGTTCTAAACGATACCGAAGGATATAAAAATAGATATAAACATAGCTGAATAAAAGCAGTAATTTAATATTGTATTCAGATAATTGCCCAGTCTTAGGGCTAAATTATTCAAATCTCACTTGGGACGCTTTCCTTAAAAGTCACAAAATCCAATCAATTGCCTCTCAACTTATCAGATGACCCATAGACTGTATACAAGCATTGCCTTAAATTTATAAGTAAATTGAATCAGAGTATTACCGTCTCTTTGAATTGACGTAATGGGTTTTATCCAGCCTGACATCAATGGCCGCTTATGGACATTTTATAGGACTGCTCCTGATGAGGAACGATCGACCAGGTCATAGAGAAGATATCTCTACGCATGGCGTGGAATTTGAAAATTATTCAACCCGGTTGTGGTATAGCAACACTGAGTACACCAGTACCACGGACGGCGGCATCGGGGGCAGGGGGGGGGGGTTTCAAACCCCCCCCCCACATTTTGACTTGCCCTCCCCACTTTACGGTCATCAATAATTAAGTTTATATGCATGTGTTTAACCGCCCCCCCCCCACTTTTTAGGAAAGCCCCCACTTTTATAACTGTCTCGCCGGTCCTGAGTACACCATCCTGTGTTGAGCCGGGTGTTATGTCCATGCTACAGTTTAGCATGTATCGTTATTTAGCTAATTCTTAATAATCTATAGAGGGGCTATAGATTGAAGCTCAAACGAGCACTTGCCATGAAAATAACGATAGAGTAGAGAAAGACTAGCAACGTCTCTTCTGTGAATAAGAGGTAGTAGGAGGGGGAGAAGAGGACATCACCCACTATAAATATACCTGGTATCTTTAAGACTTTGTTATATACTTTAATGATACAAATACGATTGGGTTATGTTTTGTAAATTAGCCGTAATTTGTAATTAACTGAACAGGTTACCCGTCTCTTACGAAGCTATCAATGTATTTATCTAACCCAGTCACTGTTTCCTGGCATCCGTTCAGTATTGAGAGACAATGGATGCCCCCTATATTAGTGACTGCGCGTGTACTAGTAAAGCCAGTGTTGCGCAATCGCCAACCACACCTCTCCTGAATCGCCTCTGCTTGATTTCAGTGGCAAAGAGAAGTCAAGGATGACTAGAAACAATGCCGAGATAAGCGGAGAACACATACAGCACCTTGTATTCCCAAATGGTCCCCCATTTAGTACTGACCAGTTTCAAGGTCCCTTAACTTTTGTGATCTTACGGGAACCGGTGTGTCAGCGTGATTATGCCGTCACTGTAGGCTGGTTCAATCACTCTCTACTATTTCTTAATGTTTCTTTTAATTCATATGCTTGTATTTCTTTATTTTCTAAATTTAAATCTTAGTAAAATTAAAGGCTACTGAATGACGCTTTTTAATAAAATATGCCTTTCCGTTTGAACAATCAGCAATGCTCATGTATCATTCCTAACAAATTCTGAGTTCGCAGATTTAAGATCCTGCAAGTAATTAGGCACCGTAAAGTTGGGGCATTTTTTTCATACCAGCCGCGGTTCTTGTTAAGATGAGGTATGGGCTGGCTCGGTCCTCCGTTTTTTTTTTACTAAAGAGTCACCACTTATCAGGGCTCAAAGGCCATTCAAGGATAAAGATAGTGAGACAACACCGTGATGATTGGTGATGATAGAGGAAGTTTGGCAGAATTTGATTATTTAGGAGGACGGCTCAACAATAATTTATTTACATTAGACTTGAAAACGAAAATGTTGTAGTCAGCTGGGAAGCAGCCCCACGGTCCCTAGTTCCACAGACGAGTAGTTCTAGGAAAGAAACTTTGTCCATGGAAGTTTAATTTAATTTTAGGAACAAAGATGGCGTAGGGGATATTATTGACGAGTTTTCTTGTGAATGTTCTATAGGGGGCCATCGATTGAAGCTCAGCCAAGCACTTGCCATGAAAATAATGATAGAGTGGGAAAAGACTAGCAACATCTCTTCTGTGAGTAAGAGGTTGTAGGGAGGAGAAGAGGACATCGCCCACTAGATTTCTAAGTCGGTTTTGTGCTCTGTCTAGGCAGTAAAGGGGTCTCTAGAACAGCACCTCCCCATATGTGCCAACAGTACTCTGTCTTAGGACAGATAGAGGATTGCGTCAGGGGTTAGATATTTTCTGGTGCGGTAGAAGGATCCAAACATTTTTCCAGCGACCTTGGCAATGGATTTGATGTAAGTCTTCCATTTCAGATCAGGAGTGAAGGTCAGTCCCAGAAAACTGGGTGTAAATCATCGGCCTTTTGGCTAAGATCAAAGTGTAGTATCTGTTCCGATGGATACTGCACGCCTGTCCTGTGAAGTTCTAGGAGGTCCACCCTCCCAGGCTTCGCCTCCCCTCTTTGGGGAGGAGTAAGTTTATTGCTTACTGTCTGAGGCGCCCCTACCGAGGAATGCCGACGGGGCTGCCCAGGCAATTTTTAAATGGCCAGAGTGATCACCTCTCGAGCGCTGGCTTTTAACCCCACTTGCTCGACCCGATCTTGGGTCACATCTTACTTGTGGGAGTAAGATAAAACTGGCCTTGTGCCTAACTCCGCGAGGAGTAAATAAACAAAACCATTCATTTCAATTGGGGTCAAGTGGGTATCAGAGCACTCTCTAAGACAGTACCTTCTCTGTGAGGGAGGGGAAGTTTATTTCCAGCTTAAAAATACGACTAATTAATTCAATCTGCGAAGTTATTATTCAAAACATTAGCATGACAAACTTACAAATATGATTTTGCCAATAAAAATATGATAATCTGAACAACTGAATAACTAGTTTAGCTGTACCTTACACGGCGTTGTCCGGAATTCAGTGAAGTAATTTTAATTCTTATATGTTTGCACATTTCTAAAAATTCTTTTTTTTCTTATTTAATTTAAATTTAATCTGATCTTAAATGTGAATATTAACCCTTAAATAAATACTTAAGACCCAATTAGATTAACCG
>OY744541.1:73375976-73410976 GCA_963556195.1 Sepiola atlantica
TTACCAGATCTTACCTCCCCTAAATTTTATCAGTGGGGTTATCTAAAAAATAATGTCTATCGAAACACTTCTCAGACTATTCCAAACTGAAGTCATGTCCACGTGTCCTTATCATTAAAAGGTGCTAAAGTAAAGAGTAGAAACTGGACTTTGGATTTACTTCCAGCGGCCTCGTAACTCTCACTTTCTTTACATTGTCATTTAGTCCTCACATTCCATGAGCGATGTTTCTGACAAAGGGTGAACAATTGCTGTTTTCTGGGTCGGAATTTATCCATCTAACACTTATCGTTGGCTAGTTTTTGACCTTGAAGTAGTATTTTTTAGCTCCTTATATCAAGTGGTTTAATGTGTTGTCTGGGCGATTTCCATGAAAGAAACGACTGTTGGATATTCATGACTGAACCTCGGCGGACATGTCAGGCGTAAACTGAAGTTTATTCATACTAAATATGCCTGTATTGTAGAAAGGAGTGTGAATTTTATAAAGGATTCCATGGGTGGCATTTTGGGGGCGGACTTACTATTCCTATTCTTCTTCTTATTATTATTATTATTATTAGTAGTAGTAGTAGTAGTAGTAGTAGTAGTAGTAGTAGTAGTAGTAGTAGACCTTACTCACTAGGAGTTTTCACACGAGTCATTATCAGTGATTGCTCACTGCCAAGAACAAGTGGTGTTCCTCGGAGTCTGAATGAAAACTAGTCTCCTCAGATTTCCAGCACTTAATGCCTATTTCGACAAACTCTGCTAATGATTTGCTGTTAGCACAGCAGCTGTTTACCACTGATTTCTCGTTGCTAACGACTGTTGGCCTTCTTCAAAGTTGGAGTGGCAATAAGCCTCAACAGGTTTAAAGTATTCTCTACACATTTCCAGTCGAAGTCTGGTTGGTGCTCTCCCTCCTCGGTCTTTCCATCCGCCTTCACCCTTCACGACAGTTTTGTCTGGTTCTAGCCGAGGCTATTCTCAACGTATGAGTGTATGTATATATGTGTGTGTGTGTTTTAGGGCGATCTGATTATGAGAGTTCTGGCAGTTTCAGTTCTCTTGGACTCGTGTGATGTACTATATATACATTTTTGTTCCATTTCTTTTTCAACTTATCTGTGGTTGCTTAGCGTTTGTTGATTGTGTGAGCTGGTGTCCGCATTCGACGATTTTTTTTTAGATTTCGAGTTTTTTCATCTTTGCCGTACGTTGTATATACTCAATCTTTTTTTTGATTCCAATTTCTCCTGGTCGTGTTTCCATTTTTTTTTCGGGATTGTTCCTAGTGAGTCTACAATTATTGGTATTGTACTTATTATCTACTAAATTCACGTAAATTCACTAGATTAACTCGACAATCAACTAAATCTCATTCATTCACTGTGGAGGTCCCCAGATGTCGGAGAGCCTTCTACTCAAATAGCTTCTTTCCTCGTGCTGCTGGCCTCTGTTTCCCCGACAATCTGCCAAATCCCCCTGTTTCCCCGACAGTACAGACATGCAGAAATTTAAAACTAATGTAAACAGACATCTCGCTGCGCATATCCCAATTTAGGTTGACCTCCCCACCTTCTCCCCTTTTCTCAGTAGTCCCTTACGTCTACAGTGGCGGCCTGCCTTGGTTGGGGTGAACTATGTTAAAAAAAAGGTACGACATAGTCACGTTGAAACACTGGTTCCCGTTAGATCACCAAAGTTAAGCGATGTGTAGTATGGTCAGTACTAAAATGGGTAACCATTTGGGAATACCAGGTACTGTATGTGCTCTCCGCTTAACTCGTCATTGTTTCCAGTCGTCATTGATTTCTTATTGCCACTGGGAGGTTAGTGTTGTGGGTTGCGCAACCCTTGCTTCACAATTACATGCTCATCTGCCCTTACAGAGAGTATCCATTGTCTCTCAAGACAAAACGGAGCGCATGATTAGTAATTATCTTCATGTTTTATCTTCCTTTTAATTATTTGTGCAAATTTTCATGTATTTGCTTCGTTTTTTTTTGCCTCCTTGATATTCACACGGTGAACTGCTAGGACGGCGAAATTTATGATTTGGCAGATGTTTTTTCTTGTTGACTATTACCACATCCCATCTCCTCGGGTGAGTTTGTTTGTATCTGTATATTTCAGAGGATGTTGTGCTTTTTATTTTCCAAAAGTGTCCCCGGTTTTTGTCGCTGCTATTTATCTGCATGTTTAAAATGCAGACATGTGCATATTTCGCAGTGGACTGCCTTTTCCACGCAGTCGTTTCGGTTTATTTTTGTATTTTTTTTTTCAGGTTAGTTTGTTGCATTCACTTATGTGATTTACCATTTCGGCTATTTGTCCACGGGGTCTACATTTACTGTTCTCTTAGGTTCTGTCTATTTTGGCTTCGATATAATTCGTTCTGATCGCGTTGTTGAGTGCGTCTGTCAGTAGTGATTCCGTTTCTTTGTTCGCAGTCATATCCAGGTATATTATGTGTCTTTTCTATGGTCAGCTTTCCTCATTTTTCTTGTCTCGTTGTTTTGTTTTCTGCTCCACTATTCTTTGTTCCTTTTAACTGTGCCTTTTGCAGCAATGGTCAGCTTTTCTGTTTTCGGTTATGCATTTTTCTAGTTCTTTTATATGTCATCCACACAATGTTCTATACTTACAAGTTCTCTTCCCTTTTTCTCTCTCTCTCTCTCTCTCTGTCTCTGTCTCTCTCTCTCTCCCTCTCTCTCCCCCTCTGCTTCCCCCTTTTACGTAGAATCGGTCATTTTTTTAGTTAAGTGCATTATCCATGGTAATTAATTCCTAAGAATATCTTACTTGAAGAAGTGCCGAAGCATTTATTCTTTTGGTCAGGTTTCTACTATATAATTTCGTTTCTAAGACTTTTCTTATTTTATTAGGTACGTGTTTCCAACTTTCGCTCTCATTTCTGTTGATTTGATGTCTGCTTCTAGAGCTATCAATTTTTTTTCTATCATCTTCACCAAGTTCCCTCATCTGCTCATGGTTAAGTCGTTCCATGTCCTCCGCTGCCTCGAGCTTTCCCCTTTTCATCTCTACTAGGGCATACTTTTCCATCCCGAATTTCATTCGTATGTCCTGGCTGAAGATTCTGCTTGTATTTATCAGCTTATCAAGTTCCCTTGTATTTTTCCAAATAGCTTTAAGCTGTCTATCTACATGAGGTCGTTTATTCTTTTTTCTTTGTCTGTGAACTTGTATACGGCGTTGCAGTTTTATGGGTATGTCATTGAGTGGAGGCATGGCGATCATAAACAGTAGTAGCAATAGAGATTCCCCTTGAAAAATATATCTTTGAAAATATCTCTTTGTATTTTTATCTCTGTCAGGTGTTGTCCTCCAGCTGTTCGTTCTAGTCTCCATGTTTCCATTGATTTCTCTCTAAGATTGATAATATTTGGATTATTTGGAGTATTCGGACTACTGTTCTCATCTTAAATGTTATTCTTACAACGTTTCGGTCGATGTAACCTCCTACCTTCTTCAGGTGAATCTTGTCGAACTCTGGAATATACATGAAATTTTTAACTGAGTCTTTTATTCGCAGGAGTACATTGTTCTCGTTCCTAAAGCCATTGCCCTCGTAAGAAGTCATAAGTAATTCTTATATATATACTAAGTATCACCTGTACTGAGGATTGAACCTGTAACCTCTAGAAGACTGTCATTTAGAACTGATGAATCTGTAGCACTTAACCCGTTGCGCTTCTGGTGCTACCAGATCAGACTGTCTGAAGATAACAGCTTCCTGACTTAAAATGCGTCAAACATTGATGTTATTGTTTTTTTCTTTTCCCTTTGCAAAACTCAATCATGTACTGCAAAGCTATAAACAAAAACAGTTTTCGCCTACAAAACAAACAAAACAAACGCCATGAATAAATATTTTAAGAACTTGAAGTATAAAAACTTTTACTAAAATGACCTGATTCGGCATTAGACAACCCGAAAATGGTTGATATGCCGTAAAACAAAATTACCTACATATATGGACACGTTGCGTCACAGATGAATTGCTAAGTAATAACCAGCCTTACAAGATTCATAGAAATACAATCACGACTATTAATATAAATAAATAAAGAAGAAGAACAACAACAAAAACAGCAACACGAAAAAGGAAAAGAATAAGAAGACAAAGAAGACGAAAGATGTTGAAAAGAGAAAAAGAATAAGAAAAAAGCAACACAAACGGGTATATAAACAAGAGGAGTGTAGTAGTAGTAGTATTATTATCATCATCATCATCATCATCATCATCATCATCATCATCATCATCATCATCATCCTCCTCCTCCTCCTCCTCCTCCTCCTCATCATCATCATCATCATCATCATTATTATTATTATTATTATTATTACTTGAGAATAATAATAATAATAATAATAATAATAATAATAATGATAACAGTAATAATAATTATAATAATAATAATACTAATAATAATAATAATAATAATAATAATAAAAATAATAATAATAATAATAATAATAATAATAATAATAATAATAATAATAATAATAATAATAATAATAATAATAATAATTTTTTAATGATTTTGGCGACGTTAGTTTTTGCAGTTTTTTTTAATGACAGGAGGTGTCATCCCATTACATACATACATCGCCTAGAGTTGTCAAATTGTCCTCCATCTGGCACGGAACAGGCTCAACGTTGCTTAACATCGGGGATATAACGAGAACCGGTGTATCGACGTGATTATGCCGTATGTGTCAACCTATGTGTTCCTATTTAAGTTCCTCTTTTTGTGTTCCTATTTAAGTTCCTCTTTTTGTGTTCCTATTTAAGTTCCTCTTTTTGTGTTCCTATTTAAGTTCCTCTTTTTGTGTTCCTATTTAAGTTCCTCTTTTTGTGTTCCTATTAAGTTCCTCTTGTTGTGTCTCTACTTAAATTCTCTCTTTTTGTTTTCATTAGAAAATGTTTATTCTTTTCTCACGTTCTCAAAGGTTGCTTTAAGCAATAGTTTCACTATTGCGTTTCAAACGTTATCACTGTTGCATTTTTTATCTTTCTATTCAGAGTTTTTATTTTATTTCTCAAGACAAAGGTCGCTGTTTTGCAGTTGGGATACGAATCAATACACCATTTATTAGACTTGGAAGAGAAACGAAAAAACGTTTACGATAAATAACAAAAAACAATAACAAAGAACTTCAGTTTTAATTCATCATCATATAAATATCTTCAAACTCTACTTTTCTCACCATCCATTTTGTTATATTTTAGAAATAATTAAAACGGGCCACTGCACCCTGGATACATAAACGCACATGACATTTCACACAGAATCGCATTTAGTGCGAGTAAACCCCGAAAAAAACGTGTACTACGGAATCGGTAAGCTGAGGCTAAAGCTAGTTGTGTTTATGATGTCACTTAATATGTTAAATATCCAAGCTAGTGTACCAAAAAGGTCATCTAGCAGGAGTATGCGCTTTTTACACTGGCACACACTTGGTCGAAAGAAAACAACATACCATGATCGATTGTCGAAAATAAAATAATCGTTGATTGAGCCAAGACACTTGGTCGGGATAAAATTAACACAGTTGATAGTCAGAAATAAGATAATTGTTGATTGAAACCAAACTGACAGCGTATGACCAACAGTGGCCGTTTGCAGATGAGTGTGTGGGTTTCATAAATTGTTATATAATCACTCCTAAATGTATATCGTGAGTTGATTGGATAATGGGCCCAAGAAAAACTACTCCGTCGAATTCCTGTGTGTGCGTCACCCTTCCTCACTAACCCACATTCCTTCACCGCCACCGACAATAAACATATATTATTATATTTTTATATATCAGCGTGTCGTTATTCTTTTAAGCACAGCAGTAAAAAAAGACTAATATTGTAGGACCATCCCAATTTTTGGTAAATTAGAAATCTGGTGTAGATTAAGCATTTTGAGTGAATAGTTTGCAATATGCATTAAATTGCATGACAAGAAGTTCAAAATAAAAGTGATGAAGATAAATAAATCACGATATCCTATACTTAAAATGTAACAACTTTGTCTGAGAGAAGGAAGTTTGAGGATGTTTGAATGCGTGTATGCGAGTTGCATGTGCGTTAGTATGTAAGTAAAATGTCTCCCGTGCTTGCTTTATTTAAGCGACATTATTGTTGAGTAGTAGTTTAGCTATGCTACTGAATTGTGCTCTTGTACGCACGTGAAAGGAGCATTTGATCAGTGGATGATCTGTTGTTGTTTGTTATTGTTGTTGTTGTTGCTTCTTCTATCTGAGTAATGTGTGCGATGCTGATGCTTGGTGTCTAGTCGCGTGTTTCACACGTGTAGCGAATAAGGTTGTATTTTTCAACAGAGATTCTGGCAATTAAGCAAGTTATTCGATTGCCTTAGCTCTTACTGATGATTAGATCGAACATTCAGGGACGAGTATACGAAACGAGTAAAGCCACGGCCCGTAGTGGGTGCGAGTGTACGAAACGCGTACCGTCGCGGTCCAGGAGGAGTGGACTATGCAACCAGGATATTCCTCAGTTTTTGGCTTTTTTATCGCCACACATTCTTCTTGTAGCATGTTTGACAGCCGACTTGTGATTTATTATTGTTTTATTGAATCTTTGAAACGAACATAACTTTCGTTCCAACCTTATTTTCATTCAGTAAATAGAAGTAGGTAGACACCTCCGATTTATTTTTTACTAGGTGTTCCTATCCGGCGTAACCCGGGATCATTAATGGCATTTATGTTTAAACATCTAAATTTAAAAAAAATAATAATGATGTATAAATAACGAAGAGATTTTCAAAAAGTTCAAAATGTAAGGGAGTTAACTCATGTTTTACTTCATTATTAAAATATATGTAATATCCCTTGTGAGCTTTTTAAATCATTATTTAAAATTGTTCCCATTGGAATAATCTTACTTGCCGGAATAATTATTTTCGGAAAGAAATTTAAGCGAAGTAAAAAGATTTAGTGTAAAGAACATGTTGCAAGTATAAAAAGAAGAAATCGCTAGTCAGAATCAAACATCGACTCATTAAGTCCATTGATATTTATATCTAACATGGAAAATCTGACATACATAAATGTATATATAAGATGATGAAAAGTTTAAAAGAATTAACTTAGTAGTTATCAATAACCCCTGATCCAAATCTATGTCTTTATATAAGTCTAATGTTGTATACCAATGTAATTGCCCAATTTGAGATTGTATCTCTAAAACTCGGACATCTTATATAGGATTCATGAATAAAACTTCCGATCATTCTCTCTCGCTGACTAATTTGTCATCTTCTCGAACGAAGTTCCATTAGCAACATTTTTTTTAGACTACAATAAACTTTAAAATATAAGACAGACTCGTCATGGCGATACTTGAGTACTTTGCAGACGCAATTAGGGTGTATGTGACTAGCCTAGTGGATACTGTGGCGGAATATGAAATCGACTGTACGATATCGCACTAGTAGTGTTAGAGAAGATATGAAGCCGCAATTTTTCGACAAATATAGATAAAATAACAGCTTGTGTTCAATGCATCGTCTACAAGTAATCCTTTACGTTTTGCCTTTTCAATTAAACAAAACAAAAAGGGTTGATTTGCTGTTAAACAGATATACAAAGGTAAGAGCTTATGTTTCGGAATTGTTTGAATGAGAATCGATAATTTATATCATTTGTAGTATTCGGACTACTATTCTCATTTTGGTTCTTATTTTAACACTGTTTCGGCCGATGTAACTTCCTGTAAAATAATGAGGTTCGTGTTTGAGTGGAAAAGTTTAAAGGTCAAGGGACAGAGAGTGACATCAGCCGGAAGTTACGAAACCATGTGATTTCCAGGAAATATTGTTCTCTCTCTTAGCTGGTGAAATTTCAAGGAGAAAAGACGCGTATGCGTTCTGTCATAATAATGGTGACAGCAAGCGCAATATGGCCGAGTGTAGCGAGACGGGCTGTCTATCTATCTATCTATCTATCTATCTATCTATATATCTATATATATATATATATATATATATATATATATATATATATATATATATATATATATCGCATCTATAACATGCTTTGATGGTAGTTTATTTACCTCACTCCTTTTTACTAAATTTCATTCGGATGCTTCAATAAAAAAGTATGAACTTTTAAAACTATAACCGTCCCACGTGCATGCGTGATTTCATACGAGGAAAAATTCATCTCATTCGCCGGCTCACACCAACAGATGCTGGCATTCCAATAAGATCGGATCTTCAAACACACTGATGAGGCCAATATTATTGGCGAAATTATTTGTATAACTATAAACTAAAAAAAAAAGTTTATAAAAAAAGAAAAAGAAATCGGTTTTGATTTTTCTTTTCTTTTAAAATAAAATAAATATCGCATCTATAACATGCTTTGATTGTAGTTTATTTAAATCACTCCTTTTTACTAAATTTCATTCGGATGCTTCAAAAAAAAAGTATGAACTTTTAAAACTATATATATATATATATATATATATATATATATATATATATATATATATATATATATATATATCACGCATACAAAATAACCCGTCTCTGTGAATTTTCTTTTCTGTTTTAAATAAATATTATTAAAACGTTGGCGTCCGAGTAGCTTTGTGTTAATAGACGATCAGCGACCTGGGTTCACAACGACGAGGGCAACGATGAAGACGACACGGGTGTATAAAACAGTTATGCACGCTCGGTAGGTTAAAGTGCAATACTCCGATCTTCTTTATTGGGTAGCATCTTGTCGAACTCAGGAATCTAATAATCGAACTCGGGAACTTATACGGAATTTCGAATTGAACCCTTTATTTAATTCACGACGGTAGATTGTTCTCGTTCCATCATCCATGACCGGGTGGAAGTGTTCACGATTATTTGGTTCACATAGACTCGTAGCACAATGATTAAAGGTGCTGGATAGAAATCAGTTCTAAATGAGTCTTTCAGAAGTTGAAAGTTCAAACCTTACTAAATAATAATTATGAATAGCATAATTAACGCTTGTACCCTCTCACGGCTGACGAAAGAGAACAATCTACCTCCGTGACTATTTAGTACATGTATGTTTGTTGTTTCCTAGATCTAAATCCAATGGAACTCCAGTGTTAGTATCCAGTGATAGTCCTCACTAACGGGTAGAGCTGTATTATAGTATTTTATCGCATTGTTATAACATTTTATTCACTTTTTTATGTTTGTATAAATTTTTTTAAATATATTTTAAGAATATACTATATATTTTTTTTCATTTTACTTCAGTAGACGTTCTCAGCAACCAAGGGTCCTCGTCCTGGAGATAACATTTAGTTTCTATATGAAATACATAGATATTCGAGTATTCCATTAAAGTTCTCTTTTACCTCTCAAACGCTGAGTTAGTAAAGAAGTTAAGAACATTAATTTTCTTCTCCCCAATTAACCAGTTGACTATGTTATAGTATATTTTCTTGTTGTCTCTTGGTCTTACCAGATTCGATGACAAGAATTCACCTAGTCTGGTGGAGTATCCAGCCAAGTGCTGTTACTTGAGGTAACATAACTAGGAGAAGGTGCACCATTCCTCGTATGGGTCAGTATAGCCGTGTTGAGATGGTCTTATTTAGGCTTTGAATGCTATGTTATTTTGAAAATTTGGTCAGGGTTTAATTGTAGGGTGAAGTATCCTCATGTCAAGTTGTTCTGACAAACCCTTGTACAGACCTAAGACAGTCGAGGATGGTGTCTAGTAAGTGAGTCATCTCTCCATATATATATATATATATATATATATAAATATATATATATATATAAATATATATACATAAATGTGTGTGTGCAAATTCTTTCTTAATCCATGTGGAAACTTAATGAACATCCCAATACCCCTATCGCTTAATTCTTTTCGATCGTAAACCCTAATACCCGTTTAAGATTTAATATGAAGATTAAAATTTTGAACATGCACTTAGATTAATAATAATAATAATAATAATAATAATAATAATAATAATAATAATAATAATAATAATAATAATAATATATTTAGGTATTCAATCAATAAATCTCTGATATTGACAACCACCTCTGTATTCCTTTTGAGTACAAAAACGTTGTACCAAAGAAAAACAAACTTAACTTAAGTTCAATAAGTAATAATAATTCAACAAAATTATTTTATATTATATAAATATACATGTGTGTACGTGTTTGCGTAAGGGTGTGTGTGTGTGTGTGTGTGTGTGTGTGTGTGTGTGTGTGTGTGTGTGTGTGTAGTTTTACGTTGTTGTGTTTTCATCGTGCTGGGGATTAAGATAAAAAAGAAGAAAGAAAAGGATTAGAGAATTTATTATTTTTATAATCAGAAGAAAACAAATGATGGATCAAAGAGCGTAAACAACTGACAACGGAAGGAGGAAAAGGGAAAATAAAGAAAAAAAGAAAAAGAAAGAAAGAGAGAAACTATTTTAAAATGCGATAGAGACAGAACACTAATGAAACAAAACATTGAAACGAAAGAAAGAATAAAAGACACAAGAAAGAAAGAAAGAAAGAAACAGAGAGAGAGAGAGAGAAAAGGGAGAGAAAGAAAGGTAGAAAAGAGAAAGAAAAATGAAAAATAACGGAACAAAGAAGAGAAAGTAAAGAGAAAAGGAAATAAAACAGAAAGAGGATCGAAAGAGGGAAAACGACAGAAAAACGAGAGAAAGATGAAAACAGAAAGAACGAAGAAAGTAATAAAAAGAGAAAAAACGAAAACAAAAGAAAGGACAGAAACTGAGAAAATGCGAAAGAAAGAGAAAACAACAACTAAAACAAAGAATAAAAATGAAACAGAAAATAAATAAGAAGAGCGAATGAAAGAAAAAAAAAGAAAGACTGTAAATAAAAAGAGAGAGTGAAAAGTATATTAAAAGAAAGATGGTGGGAAGCCCAAAAATTATTCGCGGAAGACGCAGAACACGACTAATAAAACAAAGAAAGAAATGAGATATCCAACTCCTACCCACAACAGGAATGTGTGACACAAGGTCGGAAAGTGGGATTTGAAAAGCCAACGCCCGAGAGCACTATGTGAGCAATCTGGCCTACAAAAATGCCTGGGCAGCCCCGTCGGCATTCCCCGGTAGGGGCGCCTCAGGCAGTAAGCAATAAACTTACTCCTCCCTAAAGAGGGAAGGCAAAGCCTGGGAGTGTGGACCTCCTAGAACTGCACAGGACAAACTTATAGACCGGCGTAAATCAAGCTCCGAAGGCCAAAACAATACCGCTCTATGGGGTGCAGTATCCATCGGAACAGATACTACACTTTCTTCTTAGCCAAAAAGGAAAGAGCAAAGAAAATAAGAAAGGAAAAAGAAAGACAGAAAACAGAAAGAAAAGAGAAAGACCGTGGGAAACGAGAGAGATGGGGGGGGGGGGATAATAAAAGAAAGATAGCGCGAAACTCAAAAGTTGCAAACAAATGAGGCAGAACACGATTAATGAAACCAAAGAAAATGAAAGAGAAAAATACAAAAGAAGAAAGCAAAGAGAGAAAAAGAAATAAAAAGACCGAAAAAAGAAGGAAAAAAGAAAGTTAGAAACTGTAAGCATTAAAACGATAGAGGCAGAACACGTTGAATAAATAAAGAAACAACGTACATTACGAAGCAAAAAAGAAAACAAACAACTCGAAATACCGTTGTTTCTGATTGCCGAAAAATCTGCGGAAAAATCCTTAAATCTGGAAATAGAAATTTGATAAAAGCTTAATGGATTTTAGCTGCTCAGATTCTTCGACGTTATCCACAGCTGTTGCGAAACCATGGCGCGCTTCTATTTCACCGTTTGTTTCAAAGATTATCATCTCGCACGATGCAAGACAATTCAGTTAAGTCATGGAAGAATTCGGGAAGTTTATCCGGCTTTCTGGCAACAATCAAGTTATAGTATCTGTTCTGTCCGCAATCAGGGGATTACAGATCCCCATAGACTAAGGTAATGGACCTGGGGTGATTTCCTCATCAGTTTTTTTTTCAAATAACTTTGCTTCAAAATCAACCTTTGATCAGGATCATACACTTCCGGAATTTACCCCTATGAGTAAGACTATTCTAGTGCTAGAAACTTACTCACATCCGCCAGTATCCTATATCTCTACAAAGCCACCATTTTCCCATGCATTGAGTATTGCTGCCACATCTTGGCTGGTGCATCTACCACTAGTCTCTCCCTATTAGGCACGGTCCGAAAACAAGTCTCCAATCTAATAGGTCCCGCACTGTTAATCAAGCTCAAACCCCTATTCCATCGCCACAATGTTGCATCCCTGTGTTTTTTTTACAAATAATTTAATGGAATGTGATATGACGAAATCGTAACACTTGTGCCCCCTCGACATAAATACCCTCGACTAACCCGACAAGCAGCAAAATCCCACCCCTTCACTGTAGAGGTCCTTAGATGCCGAAAAGTTTTCTACTCTAACAGTTTATTCCATCGAACTGCTAAAATTTGGAATTCCTTCCCTGTTCCCTGCTTCCTTGACTATACTAACATGCAGAAATGTAAATGTAATGCAAACAGACATCTCGCTCCTCAATACAGTGTCCCTGTAGGCATGGTCACTAATAGTAGCTCTTTACGTCATAGTGGTAATGTGCCTTGTTTGGGCGAATAAGAGTAATAAAAATGGCATCCATATATATGTTCGAGATGTTTCCAGACTTATCAAGGACCTTGCTACCAGCAAGGCAACTAGTCCTGGCAACATTCCAGTCAGTGTCCTTAAGATTTTGCTACTGGAACTAACTCCTATCTTTACAAAGCTACTCAACCGTGACTTAAAAGAGAAATGCTTTCCATCTCACTGTATTCTAAAATACTTGTAATCAGTATTTTCACCAGTCCCCTTTGCGTCATTAGTAACTGTTTCGATCGGTGATAAACCAAGAAATTTTAAATCCCCTCAGCAGAAAGGTATTTACTCAGCGACAAGCAATATGGATTTCGTCCTGCAAGATCAACTGCTGACGTGCTCACTGTAATATCGCATTGAATTAGTAAATATGCCGATTGAGCTGTTTTCTAGTGTAATAGCTCCCGACATATTAATGGCCTTTGATAGGGTCTGGCGGAAATGATTGCTCCACAACCTTGCTAGTTAAAAATATCTGACAATGTATTTTCAACCATCAAATCCTTTTTTCCGATAGGTCTATAAACGTAGTCGTTGATGATCAGAAGACTGACGCACGCTGGTCTACTATAAGAATCTATTCTAAGGCCAAGCTCTCTTCCTGATTTCATTAACGATCTCCAAATCATATTCTAAGAGTAGAAAGTGGGCCCTAAGTTTACCTTCGGCAGCCTCATAACTCTCGCTTCCCTTATGCTGTCCTTTAGTTCTCACATTCCATGAGCGATTTTCTGACAAAGAGGGAAGAATTGCTGTTTTGGGCTCGGAATCTATCCATCTAACACTTATCGTTATCTGGTTTTCGATCTCGAAGTAGTATTTGTTGTTTTCCTTAGCGCCTTACATCAAGTGGCTTCATGCCTTGTCTGGAGCGATTTCCATAAAAACGACTATTTGTTGATATCTATGTAGACGATAAAACTGCCTATGGCTGCACTTCAACGAACATTGGTGATCAATATCTTCCTGCTTCTCTTTCTCTCTCTCTCTCCCTCTCTCCCTCTCTCTCTCTTTCTCTTCTGATGTGGAGCATGTGATGTATAGGAAAAAAGTTGTTTGTTAGTTTTAACACCTGTAAAACCAAGCTTCTTTCCTCTTACAACTAACGCTTATATATATATATTTGCTTCAGTTGAAATTAATGACCCTCATTGGGAAAACACGTTGTTTTGATAAGCTTCTACGACTGACTTCTAGTCCAGACATAAAATGGAATACTTATATCCAAACTACGTCTAACGTTGCTGGGCAAATGGTTGGATCATACTATCGCACCAAAACCTTTTGAATGTTTATGCGATCCACTATCTATATAACAGTCAGAGATGGATTGCTGTCACATCTTGGGAGGTGCCGTTCAGAGCAATCTTTCTTTTCTTGACAGGGTATAGAATCGACATCACAATCTTGCAGATGTGGTCTCTTCTGTTCTCTATAGCTTTTTCTCACAGAAACGTCTCGTTGCTAATATTTCTCTTACATTGTTACTAGCAGTGTTGCCCGCCGTTGCCGGGGGCAAAAGTGTATTATATTTCTATTAAAACTTTATTCTATTTCCCCTCCCTACCCATCCTCTTTCTTCTTCGACCAACACATTCCTCTCTTTGGACACACACACACAAATATAGACACACAACTTGACAAATGAGTCAGCATAATGGAATTAACTTCCGGAAAAAAAGAGTTACTTCCCTTTTGTTAGTTGCTGGAAAACAGACCCCCTTGCCAAACCTGCGTCAGTTTAGAGTCAAAGAATTGATATGTTTTTCTACATTTTAGATATTATTTATTCCGGGAAACGCTGATCAAGAATATACCCACTTTGTTGATCTTAGTTTTGTCGTTTTCTTATTACTTTTAGCAGGAAATACACACACGCACATACACGCACAGAGATAACTGCTTTTTATATAATATATATCCATGGATAGTGCTCTCTTGATTTTCCTAATAAAATTTTCACATCAAGAATTCGTCTTGGTACCACAACTACAAAGAACTTTCTTTTCTTCCTCTCTGTGCTTGGCATCAAACGCAATTTCCATGAAGAGAGTTTCTTTCAAAAACTTTCCTATTTGTGAACACGTTGCCAGACGGGCTACAATATGGTCCTCTACAAATCTAATGTCAATAAACACTTATGAATCGTCTAAATGAGACATTAACTCTTATCCTCGAGTGGCTCTTATCCTTAATAAGTAGTGCTTTATAAGCAGAACAAAAATTACTACTGCCAAAGAACAACAAAAGCTTGTATTTCGGTTGGATATATATATATATATATATATATATATATATATATATATATATATATATATATATATATATATATATATATATATATATATATAAAACGCAATGTATGTGTGTGATGTTTTTGTGTTCTCTATCAAAAGACAAGTGAGAGAATCTACATAAAATCTAAAAGTGTTATCGTATGCAACATTTACTGGGGAACACAATGGAAGTGTTCTCGAATCTCTAAGTACCGCCTTAACGGGGTTGTAAGCTCATAACACTATTAAAACTTTAAATCATCATCATCATCATCATCATCATCAACCGGTTTATTTGTTGAATCAGGCCACAATTAATCCTCTGATGAGGGTGGGGTCTGATTGTCTAGTCTCGAAATCTAAGTCTTCCTCTCCACTCCTGTGTTTGGCAAGGTTTGATGGAATCCATACCCATGGCCTTCCTATCACGTTTGACTACGTCCTCCCAAGTCAACTTGGGTCTGCCAGTGGTGATGTTCTCTGCTGGCACATTCAACTGTCGGACTTTAGCAATCCAGCCATCGCTACGCTCAATGTGACCCAACCAACGCAGTCTGTTCTTTCGCATGATGTCCGCAAGGCTTTTCAAGTCGACCTTGTATATATTCTATTTTTATGAAATTTAAATCATATGCATAAAACGGGGCACATTATTGCTTTATTTTAAAAGTTAAATCTAAATTTAACCTGACAAATCAAACTTTGATTCTAACGAGCCAATTTTCATTTGTTATTGCAGTACCATGTTATTTTCATTATCCTAACGTACTTCGCTAGAATTTATCTTTAAAACATATTCAATCCGATCTGGTATTTTGCTTATGAGTAGACATTCTTAAATAGTCACCTTAAAATACAAATCAGCGAAGGGAAATAACTCCTATTCTTTTAGTCAGAGTTCTTTTTCTTTACTTGTTTCTTTTTTCATTTGGTTTCTTACGTTTTGTTTCGTTTATATAAAGCCAAAACCAGTTTAGATTATAACTTATATACTGAACATAGAAAAGGGTTTGGATATTGTACATAAAAATATTTACAAAAACTTTAGACATAATGGATCCCGGACAACGCCGGATCGATACAGCTGCTTGACATCAAACGCAATTTCAATGAAGAGAGTTTCTTTCAAAATCTTTCCTATGTGTGAACACGTTGCCAGAGGGCTACAATATGGTCCTCTACAAATCTAATGTCAATAAACACACATGAATCGTCTAAATGAGACATTAAATCTTATCCTCGAGTTGCTCTTATCTTTAATAAATAGTGATTTATAAGCAGAACAAAATTACTACTATACCAAAGAACAACAAAAGCTTGTATTTCGGTGGGATAAATATATATATATATATATATATATATATATATATATATATATATATATATATATATATATATTTGTGTTATAATGGAATAATTTCAGGAAGAAATCCGGGTAAGAGAGCTCAATGTGGTAAACAGAACAAGAATAACGTAAAATATAATCAATAGATTGGCTGCGACCACCACTCTCTCTGGTTGTATTTGAATTGTCGAGGGTGAATTCAGTTTTCTGTCAGTCTCAAAAATGTAATTGTCTAATTTGATGCTTGAATAAAACCGCAAGGTTGAAATAAATTATTGCATCGACAATCATGTAATTTCGTGTTATTATATTTTACGTTATATATATATATATATATATATATATATATATATATATATATATATATATATATATATATATATATATAACTTGTTACAAATATCCAGGGGGTATAAATCCGAAGGAAGTTGAAACCGGGTTTATGAGAGTGCTCAATGAAAATTCATAGCAAAATATATTTTTTGTTGGTGATTTTATTATTCCATTAATTGCGACAAAAGATATGCTGTTTCATTGTCGCTTGAAAAGTTGGCGTTCAGTATGGGCGCTAATGAAACAGCATATATTTTGTCGCAATTAATGGAATAATAAAATCACCAACAAAAAAAATATATATATATATATATATATATATATATATATATATATATATATATAATCCTTTATATGTTATATATATATATATATATATATAAAACGCTATGTATGTGTGTATGGGTGTGATGTTTTTGTGAGAACCCTATTAAAAGACAAGTTAGAGAATCTACATAAAATCTAAAAAGTCAGTCAGTTTATTGATGTTGGTCATAGATAGCTTTCGCTCTAAAAAATCGATATTTCATTCTGGTTCGTCGGTTTTGTGCAAAGTCGGGACATGTTCTTAACTACAACAAAATGTAATTCGATTAAATTCGTTTGAGAAATTATTTTATTTAACCGGAATAATTTGAAAAAATTATGCAATTTTAAAAATGTATTTGTAATACAGGATTACTTCTCTTTGGTTTAAAAAGGTAAGTAACTCTGTATAAACGAATACAGCGTAATTCCTCTACTTTTAAATTTACAAACTCGACGAAATATTTTTTTTACATTTTAGTCACGTAAATTATTAAAGAAAGTAAAAATAATCTCGGGCAACGCCGGGTAGGGGCAGCTAGTTTACTAATCATTCATATATATCTAACTCGAATGAATCAATCCCTTGTTAGTAAAATTACAGGAAACTGACTATTTTAATCTTTTTTACTTTATTTTCTTCTGCTGTTTGTCTATTAACTAAACTGGTATTATCTTTTATTCGACCTTTCTAAATTACGAAATCACAGATCCCCAAGGATTTCTTCTATTAGATTGTGATTTTAGGAGAAAGAGGTACTTAAGACGGATCTTAAATAACATTGAATTGGTCCGGCCTTTTAAAGATAAACATTGCGTTGGACTACAACTGCCGCATTGTATTGCATGGGAAACAGTTTTTCGAAACCAACCAAGCCAAAGACGTTGCGTTTTCGGCACTTCCGAAATGTAAACAATATAATCCATTTGCAGTGACCTCGCGGTCAATTGACGAAGAATGATCTCGTGATCTCGCGCTGGCAACAACGGGCTGTGAACCTTTGTTTCTGTCAAACTAAAAATGGAGCTGTGTTGGTTCTGCGGGCACAACTTGCACCGCGTGACAATCAGTTGGAAATTGACAGCCACGCGAACTGCATATTTCCATGAGTAATGACACAATATACCGCCATTCGGCGCTATTATTTCTCTTTGGCCTTTTCCTGATTCTTTCCAGTTTCTTCTTTTTCTTTTTATTTTTCTCGTTCTTCTTCTTCTTTTTTTCTTCTTCTTTTCTCCTGCTTCTCACTTTGCTTAGTTTTCATTTTCTGGTATTTTTTTCTTTTTTATTGCGACTTCATTTAGTATTTCTTCGTTTTCTTTTTATTCTACTTTGGTTATGATGCTTGTTTCTCTTCTTCTTCTTCTCTTTCTTCTTCTTTTTCTTTTTCTTCTTCTTCTTCTTCTTCTCTTTCTTCTTCTTCTACTTCTTCTCTTTCTTCTTTTCTACTGCTGCTGGTACTGATTTACTTCTTTTTCATTTTCTCGTAATTTTCCTTATTGTTTTTCGATTGCGACTTCATTTAACCATTCTTCTTCTTTTCCTTAGTTTTCTTTAATTCTGCCATTCGTTTTCTGATTGTCCTTTTTATCATTCTTTTCTTTTTTCTGCTGTTTTTTTTTTGTTCTTTCATTTCTGCTACTTATATTTCTTTGCTGATTTTCGTTTTTTATTTTCTTATAGTTTTTCTTATTTTATTCACCCTCTTCTGCTTTTCTTCATATTCGTTTTCTTCTTCCTTTTCTTTGCTATTGCGGGTACTGATTTTTTTCTTGGACTTTTTCTTCTTCTTCTTCTTCTTCTTCTCCTTCTTTTTCTTCTTCTTCTATTTCTTTTTCTTCTTTTTCTTCTTCTAATTATTATTATTATTATTATTATTATTTATATTTTTATTTTTCTTCTTTTTTTCTTCTTCTCTTTCTTCTTTTACTTCTTCTTCTATTTCTTCTTTTTTCTTTCTTTCTTTCTTTCTTTCTTCTTCTTCTTCTTCTTAGTCTTCTTCCCCTTCACCCTCTTTTGCTTTTCTTCTTATTCGTTTACTTCTTCTTTACCCTCTATTTCTGCTTCTGTTTCTTTGCTATCGCGAGTACTGATTATTTCTTCTTCTTCTTCTTCTTCTTCCTCACCTTCTTCTGTTTTTCTTCCTTTTCGTTTTCTTCTTTTTCGTCTTCCATTTCTCCTTCTTCTTTGAGGTTGTTTGTCCTCGTTCTTTGTCTTCTTTTCTTGTTCTGCTACTTTCTTTCTTTCTTCTTCTTCTTCTTCTTCTTCTTCTGTTGGTTGTCTCTCCTTTCCTTCTTTTCTTCTATTTTTTTTTCTTTTTCTTGTATTTTTGCTTCTCCGTCTTCTTTGCTGCTGCTTATTCCCTTGCCTTTTTTATGCTTTTTGTCTTCTTCATCTTCTTTTTCTTCTTCTTATTCTTCTTCTTCTTCTTCTTCTTCTTCTTGCTTCCTTGTAGTTGACACTACATTATTCTTTATGTTATCAGTCTTTTTTTCTTATTACTATCTCTTGTAGCTCCATATTCTAAATGTTATTCTACTTGTTTTTCCTCCTCCTCCTCTTCTTCTTCGTTATCTTCTTTGCTACTATTTGTTATTCTTCATTTTCTAACCCATCTCTTTCTCTGTCATCCAATATTCATCCTCCACGTTATTTCTTTCCATCTCATTCTTTTTATTTCATTTAATTTTATTTTCTCCTTCATCCTGTTAGTCTTCCACTTTTTTTTATTCCAACTATTATCTCCCTTACTCTCTTTTTTCTCCTAGATTCATTGTTCATCTTTCTATTTTATTTTCTTCCTCTTATTTTCTTCGCCTTCTTGCATCTTCTTTCTCACTAATTCGTCTTCATCTCCCATTCATTTTTCTTTTTTCTCGTTTTTGCTTCTTTCTCGCTTTTTCTTAATTTCCTCCACTTCTTCTTCTTCTTCTTCTTCTTCTTCTTCTTCTTTCTCTCTATCTTTTTATGAATCTTTATTTTCTTCCGCTTTCTTCTGAAGCGGATTTTTTCTTTAATTCCTTTTAATTTTCCTTCTTTTCTTTCCTAATTTAACCTGACATTCCTCGTCCTCTTTCCAATCTCACGACATTTTCTCCTTAGAACAAAATCATGTATTTCAAAAGAGCGGCCATTTTGTATTTTTTTTACTTTACCTTTTTTGCCATTATTCACCGCCATTTTCTTTTCGAAGGATCTCCAGTCGTCACTCTTCACTTGTAGCATAACTCCCCTTACCCTAATCAAATCCATTACGCTATTATTGGCCGTGTATTTCCCTCGGTGACCAACCGGAAAATTACACGAATACCGCGCTTCAAAATATAACTTGACCATCTTAACTCATTTTCGAGAACAATAGTAATAATGATGGCGCTTAAAAATGATCAGGTAATTCTGTTTCTAAATATATCTATTCATTGCAGCCACTGTTTACCTTAGGCACTTGAACGGAAGTGAGGAAATCTATTTCAGATAAATAATTATTAACAAGTTACTGTTACACGACCAGGAAAAGTAACTCCCTAGTTGCACTTTTGGAACAAAAGTGAGAATATCAGAGAGAAATACACCCGTTTTAATGAATACTAGTGTACTTAATATGTCAACAATGGCGATGATGTTTGCCAAGACGCAGTTAGAAATATAAAACTTAATAAACACATGAAGTGATTCCGGCCAAAGATCGATGTGGCTGTTGCTTTCTGAACGGTGGTAAAATGCTGAAATAAAGCATAGAGAAGAAGCCACACAAGACAGAGCGCTCCAGAAAGTACCTCACTTGTTCTTGTATGAGAGCCAGATACGGCAGACGATGGAGTACGTCTTGTTCTTCGGGCTTGATTGCGCCGGTCTGTGGGTTTGTCCTGTGCAGTTCTAGGGGGTCCACTCTCCCAGGATTTGCCTCCCCTCTTTGGGGAGGAGTAAATTTATTGCTTACTGTCTGAGGCGCCCCTACCGGGGAATGCCGACGGGGCTGCCAAGGCAATTTTTAATGACCAGAGTGCTCACCTGCTCGGGCGCTGGCTTTTCAAGACCCACTTTCCCGACCCGACCTTGGGTCACATATTACCTTGTGGGAGTAAGATAAAACTGGCCTTGTGCCTAACCTTCTAGAGAGGGGGTAAATAATACTGCTGTCATCTCTGAGATGGGTGAGGCTCGGGGCATTCTTTCCTGTATCTACAGTGTACGAAATCGACTCAGCAATCTAGTGGGCAATGTTCTCTTCTCGTCCCTACAGCCTCTTTCACACATAAGAGATGTTGCCAGCATCTCTCTACTGTATCGTTATGTTCATCGCAGGTGCTCAACTGAGCTCCTATCTGTGCCCCCCCCCTGTACGACATTCACAGCAAGAACACGACTAGCTACACCAACAGCAAAGAACTTCCCTTTGCCTCCCTCTTTACCAAAAACTAAAAGAAACATCCATGAAAAAGTTATTTTCAAAGAACATTCCATCTGCGGGACAAGATATCACGTGTCTGCTCCCCAACATACTACAGCATCGTCGTCTTCAAGACTAATGTATACAGATACTTGATGAGCCGCCCTCGTGAATAATCAATTCCTCTTAAGGATATTATGCCCATCCCACCATTTTTTCCGGTCCTCTCGTGGTGACAATCATCAGCATACTGACGATCCCTTTTATCCTCGAGTAACCCCCTGGCCTTGATAAGCGATGACCCATTAGTAAATAAAGATAAAGAAATATAACATATCTTATATAAATAGAGATTTTGTCCGTCTGTTCGTCGTCTGTCAGTCAATTTTATTTTTTTAACGTAATAAATACATTGCGCAATTTGTTTCATTTCGAAATATCAGAGATCTTTACGACTATTAGAAATAGAGAATATTGCATCACTCATAAATTCCTACAAATTGACCTATTCGAACTTTCTTATAAATAGAGCTTAAAACATTACCTTAACAAAATAATTATAGCTTTGGAGTGACGTGATAGATTTGTGATTTACGTCATGTTTTAAAACATGAATTCAAACATAAGCGATAGTGAAACAAAAATAAATGAATGAGTAAACATTATCAATAGCGTTGGGTGGTTAAGTGGATAAAGACACGGACTGAAGACCTGGGTGTTCCAAGTTCGAATCCAGTCGGTTCCACAGTACCACTTTCACTTAAGGGTGTTGGCAACCTTCTCATGGTCCTTCCTGTGAGTACCTGCTGCTTTTACAGAAAGATTTCTAACTAGGTAAACATCGGGGAAACTAATGCCAACACCAGAATCATCTGATTCACACGAAAGAAGAAGAAGAAGAAGAAGAAGAAGAAGATCAATAGCGTTGGAAGTTATTTTAATAGTCTAAAACAGTTTATTTTACTTTAACTACGTATTGCATGTAGTTCTTTCACAATTATAAAATCCTTCCGGCCTAGTAAAAAATATGCGACAAGAGGGAACATATATTTACTAGTGTATTAAATAATAATGCAGCAAGGGTTTGTTGAAAAACTAATTGCATTTTTGCGCCTTCATTAAATGTTCAACTACAAAATGTGGCGAAATTTTATGTAATAAGAAATAATTATTAAAAAGCGAGCGTTAAACAATCAGGAAAAATAACTATCTGATAGCACATTCAGAATAAATGTGAGAATATAAGACAGAAATACATTGGCAAAGACCTGTGACATAACAGATATAAGTACTAAGTTATAATAGTCTACTGGAGGTGAAATATATATTATGCTCTTATTATTAAATAATCGAACACACTGTTGAATTTCTTTCTACCAAACAAAACCAAATATTATATATATATATATATATATATATATATATATATATATATATATATATATATATATATATATATATAGTAGAGTAGCTTTCACCAAACCTTATAATCTTTAGACAAGATGCTGAATTGCAAAGTTCTGTGCTCAAGTGGCATGTTCTAGAACTAACTCCTGCCTTTCTGTGTCTAAATAAATACTTTATGCAGTCAACATAGTCGTTGTTTGTAGAATCATTGACGAGGCACTAAGTGCCAGAACAGATACAACAGATCCCCAGAGGCGATGGAATGACGTTGAATGAAACAAAGATTGTTAGAAAGAAACGTCTTTATTGACGGTTTGTATGTTTGGCAAGGCCACTACTCAACTCAAAGAGAGAGTAAAGAGTTCTTCTGGATTCTCAGTGAAGGAGTCGAGATGTTTGATTGGAATCTTCGTTTTGCTGTAAATTCGCTAAAAATTGCCTCGGGGCCAACAACAAATATGGCCGCCATCTGAATTGTTACTCGCGGGTTTACTTTGTTTTGAAATCTGGGATATTAAATTCCCTTCGATTTGCGAACTTTTGTAGCACTTTCAAAATATAATAAATCACGTGGGACGTCTTCGACCGCCGGGGTCTATTAAGTTCCATATAAGATGCTCAACTTAAATCCGATCTCTGGTTTCTCTTTGTAAGACATTCACGGCAAGAACTCGCTGTGTATCCACAACAAAAAATACTGTTCTATCTTCATCCGCATGCCTAGCGCCACAAAAAGAGCTTCTTTGATAGGACTTTCCAGTCTTTTGAACACGTTATAACGGTACTGTTTCCATGCATATTACGACATGATCGTCTTCAAATCCAATATCCACATATTCCTAAACAGTCTGCACTAATAATTCTAGCTGAGTCTATCCCATTAATCTGTCCCAATCTTCTTATAATGTTCTTCGTCTCTCTAGTGGCAATATATTCCATCTCATCAGCCCTTATCTTTTAGTGGCCTTTTGCTTTGATAACTGATGATCATTTTTTTTCGTAATGCCGGAGACCATTGGTCTCGCTCTACGAACGCATTTCCATCGCCATTATTTGAGGGAAGGCTTCGAGCTAGCTTTTGGACTGCCAAGACAGCAAGACATCTGATGAAACCATCCTGATGTTCTGAATATATCCACAAAGGCGTTTGTTTATTTGGCAGCTGAAAAGATTACATAGTGCAAGAATTTTTACAGCTACCCGATTAGTCGTTTAAACCAACAGACAAACAAATAAAATAGCACAGGTTGGTAGAAGTGAAAAACAGGAACAATGTTGCTAAAGAAATTTGCATTAGCAGGTTTGTGTCAAAGTGAAATGGAATAGACAAATGTTTGTCAAAGTCTAAAATTGTCTATAGTGCATTTATCTGTGCATTATTCCAGGGAAGCCGTTTTCCTGGAGATAATTAGACGCCATGCAATTACAGGTACCATCTGATTCTCTCAGTGGCCAAGGCGGTTCTGCTGCTGGAGTTCCTTCTAAATTCGCAACTGTATCTTACCTCGATTTCGGCTGTGTCTCTAACCAAAGAGAGATAACCTTTATACAGGGTGTTGCAGCAGAATCCGACACGTGACAAAAAGAAAATGAAATAGGTAATAAAAACAAAAGTTGTATATGCAGAGACCCGACAGTTTACTTGGCAAAAGTTGCAGTAACATACTACATTATTGCCCAATGTAACCGCCGTCGTCGTTCGAAATGAGTTACACGCTTTGGCGACAGTCTTTGCCTGTAACGACGAACGACTCAACGATGGCAACTTTCAGAGAGTCGACCGTGTTGTGGGCGTGCATGATGGTCTTGGCTTTGATCACGCCCCAGAAGAAATAGTCAAGGGGCTGCAGTCGGGTAAGGAATGCGACTACAAATCCGGCGACCAGTAGTGAAGAACATTGTTGAGCATCCACGCTTGGGTCGTCTTGGGCTTGTGTGGGAAGAAAGTCCTGCTCTAAAACGTGGGAGATTAACCATGCTCCTCAATACCTCCTGGTAGATCTCAGCGATTACTCTCAGTCACTTTCGAAAGAAGAACGAAGATAACGCTAAGGACTATGACGGAGGATGGAAAATCCGTATGCTTCACAATAGAAATCTCTTCGATGTTTTTTGCAGATCCACCTGTTGTTCTGCCTGAATTCTTTTCATTATAGAAGAACCTTAGTATCCTTTCGGACCTGTGATTGAGCTCGTTCAGCAAAGCTGTCGCCTTGGCCTTCCTCCTTGAAGATATTCGTGATGATCATGCGGTAAGACTTGCGGTAGGAGTAGTAATCAATGCCCATGTCAGCGGCCATCTTGGCCTATCTCTGGCTTCGGATTTAGCTGCAACATTCTGTATTTCCTATATTCGAATAATACAACAGAGTAAATGCTTACATGTACTTTTTTTTAACTGTATGAAATTGAACTTTTAAATTTAAATCTAATAATCATATTTTGTTAAATGTTGAATTATGCATTTATTTAATAAACTAGCTATACCTACCCGGCGTAATACGGGAGTCTTTTTACTTTTCAGAAAGAAAAACACAAATGATATTACACTGGAGATAAACCTATTGAAAACGGCGAATAATTCGTTTATGTTCAAATACAGATTAATGAAAGTTTCAATAATGCTGTTTTTATTAATGAATCGTGTGAAACTGAATGAAATTACAGTTCCGATAAATCGAAAGCACACATATCAAAGGCAATGGCTGAACTCTAAGAAAATGAACTCTAGTCTGTAATGGAATGGAGCCAAAAATCGATGGCTACATTTAATGCTTCTAAGACATGGCTCATTTCCTTTAACAATTATCAAAAAACTTTCCAACCACCGATTGTCATGGCTAATACCATCCTTCCCGAGCGTCCAACATTCAAACTCCTCAGCCTAAACTCCACAGAAAACATCAATTGGAATACATACATGGAAGATACTGCCAAATCTGCTGCAAAGGAAGTAGGCTCTATCTACTAGGCTAGAAAACTTCTCACACCTTCCAGTATCATATATCTTTTCAAAACCATCATTCGCATATACATGGAGTATTGTTGCCACTTCTGGGCTGGTCTACCAACTTCTAGGCTCTCCCTCTTAGACAGGATCAAAAAAGAGCCACTAACAGGTCCCACACTGTCTAGCATCCATGTGCTTGTTTTAGAAGTGCTTCAACAGAATGTGCTCCGACGAACATGCTGCACTTGTGTCATCTCAACATAATACCCCCGATCTACCCGACATGCAGCAAAATCTAACCCCTTCACTAATGAGATCTCCCGATGCCGGAATGCTTTCTACTCTAATAGCTTCTTTCCTCGAGCCGCTTACCTTTGGAATTCCCTACCTGCTCCATGTTTTCCCGACTGTAGTAACATGCAGAAATTTAAATGTAATGCGAACTAACATCTAGCTACAGAACTCCCCACTTCAGATGTCCATATAAATCTGGCCCTTAATTCATAGTAACACCTTACGTCTCAGTGGCAAAGTGCCTTGTTTTGGGTGAATAAAGTAAAGTAAAAAAAACATTGTATGTAGTTAACAAACGACAACCATTTAGAGAAGGGGCGGGCAACCTCCGGCCTGTGGGCCACATCCGGCCCGCGAAGGTTTAGCGTCCGGCCCGCCACCCTGCAATGCTTTATTATTGCAATCAGGCCCGCGGACCTCTCAGTAAAACTCATATCATTTTGTGACATAGACGTAAAGGTAAGTTTCAATTAAGATTTACAGTGGGATAAAAATGTATGAATATCAGCGAGCAATGATGCATGTATATTTCTTTTTTTCTTTAGCTATTAAGAGATAAAAAAGAGAAAGAGAAAGAGAGAGGCAAAGAGGAAACGAGAGACGAGGAAAGGGCATAAAACATAGAACCTATGTGGGTGTGTCAAAACGAATGCTGGATCAACTTGCTACTTCCCCCGTCATTACTTTTTATGATTCTAAAATGGTCTTCATCAGCGCCTTTTATAACATCACATACAGAAGTCTCTTGGGGAAAAATATCAGATTTGTCGAGTGTTCAATGCAATTTTTGTATAATTTATTCATGTAAACAAAACATAGTAATTCTGAGATTTCGTTTTTCACTCCGGCCCGCGATCTCCTTCAAAAACTCTCATCTGGCCCTCACTCTGAAAAAGTTGCCCCTGATTTAGAGTATCGATTCATCTCCCCACGGGGGAGTAAATATACGTTAAAAAGCTCTTCAACTTAACTCATTAAAATATCATATTCCCAAAACCATTCCTTAATTTTAATCATTATAGATTGCGTTATATAATAACTAATATGGCTACCCGGCGTTGTCCAGGGCATGATCAGCTAAACAAAAGTGTTAAAAAATGTGACACCTTTCTTTTACTAAATCTCTCCCTCTCTTTATCCCTCCTAACTATCAATCTATATCTATACCTCTCTCTCCTCTCCATCTCTCTCACTTCATCTTCCCTCTCCTTCTTCTCCTTAGATATCATTCTCTCTCTCTCTCTCTCTCTCTCTCTCTCTCTCTCTCTCTCTCTCTCTCTATCACCACACTCTCTATCTCTCTATTCCATCGCCCTTTCCTCTCTAACATCTCTAACTCCCCTTCTTCCCTCTCTGTCCCCGCTTCCCCCTCTCCCTTATTTCTCTATATATCATGACCTTTATCTTTTTCTCTGACAACGGGTTCAATATGCAAGAAAGAAAAAATGAATATGATTGACTCCTTTTTTACCTAATTTCAGTACCAACGAAATAAAACAGTCACTTTGATCCCCACCCACTAATCTGTTCCCTAAAGAACCCAAGCAAATAAATATCGCAGTGTTCATTTTGACCATAATTATGCCGGGATCACACCGGGGTCGAATTTATATACGTTAACAAATATATTACATTTTCAAATGTCAGGACCAAAATACTATTTCACATCAAAGGTCGATTGAAAGAAATTGCTTAAAATGTTGACCCCTTTTGACTAATTTTATTTCTGACCCCCCCCCCCCAAACAATAAATATTACAAAAAAATATATCCATATTCTCTCCGAGATAGTGTTGGCAATGAGTGTATGTGGCTTGTGTAGTTCTGACGTTTAATCGACACCTACACACACAAGCAGACAACTATCCCGGGATTTATTTTTGTAATTATGTGGCACAATGCGTAATCTTTTGGGGAGCTAAGTGTTTCTCGTTATATTCGAAACCCTTGCGCCAGACTTGAGTTGCAAATGAAGTGAAAATAATCTCGGGCAACGCCGGGTAGGGGCAGCTAGTTTACTAATAATTCATATATATCTAACTCGAATGAATCAATCTCTTGTTAGTAAAATTACGGGAAACTGACTATTTTAATCTTTTTTACTTTATTTTCTTCTGCTGTTTGTCTATTAACTAAACTGGTATTATCTTTTATTCGACCTTTCTAAATTACGAAATCACAGATTCCCAAGGATTTCTTCTATTAGATTGTGATTTTAGGAGAATTCGCTGCACTAAAAATGTCAGATCACTGATAGGGGTATTCGGTGTAATCCGATGTCAGCTAAAATATTACCAATGCTGGAGACACCAGCAAGGTTCAAGAGGTCAAAGAAAACCTGTCACCGAGATTTGTTGAAACATTGATGACGGCTGTATTCCCCCTCTCTCTCTCTCTCTCTCTCTCTCTCTTTCTCTTTCTCTATCTCTCTGTCTTCCTCTCCTTCTCTCTCACTTCCCTCCTTCTCTCTCTTTCTCTCTAGAAAAGAGATTGAAAATTGAGAGACTGGTTTGAATTCTGACAGAGACGCACGCGTCTTGTCACGCGTTCTGAGATGTTTGTTTTCGAAATATAATAAATTATAATTTTTATATAATAAGTAAAATGGTTTGCTCCATTATTACATGATGTTTGATTTGCAGCAGGATGGTCTCGACCAAACAGCCGGCTAGCCAGTCCCAGGAGCAGACGACAGTGACTATTGTTTGACGATGATTGCTCACTGGTCATAACAAGATGAGACATTGTACATACGTGCACATGTTGTCACACATCGTCCCGTCGTCACATAAAGTCCGGCAAAGATCGTCCAGCCGTCCAAAGCTATGGTGTCACATTGATGCCGGTCCGAAGATATACCCCTTCGGCCAGCGCGAACTTTGCCACCTTTATATTACATATATATTAGATTATACTTATAATACTAGCTAAATATCTACTGTAATATGTGTTTAATCGTACAAAAAATAAAAACACGAAAAGTTTCAAAGTTTATGTTGTCAAAATGGAATTGATTGATTTTTGATTGACGATCTGGGTTTGCCAAGTTCAAATCATGTCAGTTTCATAGCACCACTTTCACTATGGATGTTTGTAACCTTTACGTGATCGCTCTTGTAAGTGTGATACTGTGGACTGTCTCCCCCTTCCTAGAACCAAGTCCTCCTGCACACACAGCCAAGAGTGTTTACTTCAGAAATGGCTCAGTTATTGGAAGTGGGATAGGTATACCGCCGAAATTTATTGAACCTCTCCAGACGCATAGCGCCGCTAAGTTGTTTTATAATTTCATGGTAGTCAGTTGAGGGTGATTGAGAGGGTGAGTAGTCATTTCCGCTGATCAGCTGGGTGTTACTAATTAAAAAAAACGAACGTTTATGATTTCCGGTCGAAACTAAATATATTTAGCAGTCAGAATAAGGCTTAGAGCAGATTTGGGTAGACTTGAGGATAGAAAGCCCGGGAAAAATTTGGCAGACAATGAGATGAGCTGACTTCAACCGAACGACTATGATGCATCGACAGACAAATTATGTTAGTTGGGTCCTAGCTGATACACTAAAATTAACTAAGATGTGAACGCTAGCTTTTTGGGGTACTTTTCTGCGACAGTGTTGCACACACACCAGAGCACAACTGACTCATACACAATGTATATGAGTTTGTGCTTTTTCTTGTGAGTCCGCTTTTTTGTGTTTAGTATACTTTTAAACAAGTGCAAGTGCCCTCGGCGGTCGGCAAGAGGACACGACCAGATCAAGATTTAAAGGAAGAGAGAACACAAACTGTTGGGTCAGCAAATGGTCTTACATAAGTGATTTATTTTAGAAATTACAGGAGGGGGCAATGCCAACAACAGAATCGAGCTGGTCAAAAAGTCGTACCATAATGATTCATACTAATTTACCCTTTTTAGCATGGGCCCTTCTCGTAAAATATAATGAACTAATGGAGATATATTTCTGGTCGGAAATAATTTCAAATATAATCATGAGAGAAAAGTTCGAAATAACATTTGCAATATGAGGTCAAGCAATAAAAAAAGGTTAGCGCAGTGATGTTTTATTTGAAAAACTACTTGTGGGCGCTGTGTTTCTTACATACAGTTATAAAACAGTAAATAGCTTCAACGTATCTAAATGTTATTAATTAATTATTTCAAATCTTAAAAATACAAATAAAGATAATTATTTAAATGTTTAAACATTTTGAAATGCATTTTTACTGAAATATTCTTCGTTTAATTTTATTTTTTGCTTTTTGAAACGAAGAATATTTATTTTACAAAAAATAATTTTGTTTCTTTACGTTCTGATATATTTCAGTTATTTTATGGACCTAACGGATAAACGCCCCAAATGACCCCAGATGAAATCGACGGGAAATTTCAATAGTGTCTTTAGATTCTGTTAAAAATCTAACCCCTATTGAAACTTATTTGAATGTACTAATTATTTAATGATAATAATAATAATAATAATAATAATAATAATAATAATAATAATAATTTCTATAACACACATACAAACAAACATTGCCTTATATATAGAAGACAAGCATTACTCCGTAGAAATTCTATTATTGCTTGTTTACTGTTTTCTATCCGTAAAAATAATTGTCAGGTAAATATCCTTTAAATAAATGAAACGGATTTCACTTTTATGTCGCCAAGATCATTTTATTTATAACATTTTTCCTACATTTGGTAACCATTTATTTTGAAATGGAAAAGATGTTAGGTCCACAGTTACAACAGATAAAAATCAATTACTGTTTTTGCATTTCATGTTTGACGATCGGGCGACCTAATTTTAAAAAAACGGATGTAGAAGGCGAAATCAGGCGTAGAAACAAAGGTATAAGTGTATTATTATAGAGATCACATATAATTTATAATTATAGCTAAGATTAAGTGATGCTGCCACATCTGGGGAGGTGCCACTCGGGCTACTCTTTCTTACCTTCACGGAGTACAAAACTGACTTCGCAATCTAGTGGGGGATCATCTTCTCGGTTCTCTACAGCCTCTTTTTCACAGAAAGGATGTTGCTACTCTTTCTCTACTCTATCGTTATTTCCATGAAAAGAGATCGACTGGGCTCTAATCGTTGGTTCCTCCTCGTAATAATGGATTATGCTCCGATGAATTGGCTACTCTGGTCCCCATTCGACGTAAATTCACTAGACCAACTCGACAATCGACTAAATCCCATCCATTCACTGTGGAGGTCCTTAGATGCCGGAGAGCTTTCTACTCAAATAGCTTCTTTCCTCGTGCTGCTGGCCTCTGGAACTCCCTCCCTGCCCCTGTCTCCCCGACAGTACTGACATGCAGAAATTTAAAATTAATGTAAACAGACATCTCGCTGCGAAGATCCCAATTTAGGTTGACACCCCCCCAACCTTCTCCCTTTTTCTTTCTTCTCAGTAGCCCCTCACATCTACAGTGGCGGCCTGCCTTGTTTGGGGTGAACTATGCTGATGAGTCTCGATTGAAAAGGGACGAAACGTATACGTACATAGATAATAAACAATAACAAATATTTTATATTTGTCGCTCCTCGTAAAATAAGTAGAGCACTCTAAATGGTAATACAAACACAGCATGACGTCACTTGCTTTATATGCATCATTCATTCTTTAATAGAAGTAGAATGCCTGGACATCGTGCCGCTTTTAAATGTGCTAAATTATCATTGTTTATCGGCTATTCAAATATTGGCCGCGCGGTTAACGACGTTAGATTTAAGTTGAAAAATACTTGTAATCCAGGGTTTCGAATCGTACGAATAGTCATATCTCTATGCTGATGAGTCTCGATTGAAAAGGGTCGAAACGTATACGTACATAAACAATAACAAATATATATATATATATATATATATATATATATATATATATATATATATTATATATATATATATATATATATATATATATATATATATATATATATATTTATGGCAAGCACATATCTTACAACCACAACTGCAAATAATTTCCTTTCGTCCTCCGAAACATCAAACGGAATTTCCATGAAAATGTTTTTTTTCCAAGAACTTCTCATATGTGTATTGCTTCCTTGTGGGCTACAACATGGTCCTCGTCAAATTCAATATTATAAATATACTTGTCATAAACCGTCTTTATAAGTAATCAAATTCTGTTCATTCCATTCATCATTTTCAATCCTCTAATAATATTATTCGTCATTAAAATTGGAAATCTATTCATCTCATTAACCTTAATCCTCAAGTAGCTTTTAGCCTTGATATGTGGTGACTCATTGTATAAATAATTGTCATCTATTATGTAAGAAGAAAAATCCAACAACTGGCTCAGTCGTATAGCGCTTGGTCTACATGTTAACTGTATAGAAGTCACATATTTTATGTGGTGTTTGCCTTTGTTGTAAAATAGATCGGTGTATAACTGAGTTATTTACCAATTAGCCATTCAGAGGATCCGGCGTAGGATCACATTTTACCCCAATATATCACTAATATAACATAAATCATTAAATACCCCTTCATATTTTAAAGTATCTAACATGATAAATACATGAATCTTACTAATTAAACGTCTAGAAATATAACTATCAAACCCCATTTAATTAAAGTAATTCCATATGACTAAGACTTAACCCCCTCCGTCTCATGCACACCCTATAATAAACTCATGAACATTGTTAGATAAAGCCAACAGAATTAACTAAATACAAAAACTCAGCCCGAATTCATATTGTAATGATAGTTGATACATTAGATATCTCTTGGATAAACCCTTTCACTGATAAAGATATACCCTCCTTCAACATCCAGCCAAAACATAGCAATTAAACTACTCAAATATAGATCCCCATAAATATACTGTTTTTTTATACAAAACTATGAATAGATAAAAATAAATGAAAATAAATAAAATAAAACACTTAATAAATTAAATAAAACACTTAAAAAGATACAAAACTATAAATATATAAACAAATGAAAAATAAATAAAATAAAAATGTTAATAACCAGAACAAAATCAATATACTACGCTACTTACTTACCCTAAAAGTAAACACACCTTCGGTAAAACAGGCAAGATCCATCATCAATAATTGAATTATTTTAAATAATACTTAATTACGACCTATATATTAATATATAACCCGCCCCCTGTACTTCCTTCAAAAGGGACGCTTCAACAATGCACCCGCTTAACGGTGAATCCAAACGCAATTCCCCTTTGTTTTCGCTTCGAGGCGCTGAATATTTCTAACGTACTAAAAGATGAATTTTAAAATACAACTTTTAAAATACAACTTTTAAAATACAACTCGTTAAAAATACAATACTATAAACAAACAAATAAAAAATAAATAAAATAAAACACTTAATAAATCCACCCAACAAATATATAACTCTGACCCCGGTACTTCCTTCAAAAGGGACGCTTCAGCAATGCACTGTTTAACGGTGAATCCAAACGCCATTTCCCCCTGTTGTTTTCATTTCTAAACGCTGAAAAGTTCTTATTGTCTATGGACGATTTTTTTTTTAATTTTAAAAGTCAGTCCACTGGATGAAATCGCGGTACGACTCTGAAATATGTAACGTATAGTTTTTAAATGAATTATTTGTATTTAGCTCTCAAGTTAACATATATTGAAAAAATGAACTTAAAAAACAATATTTTTTCTTAAAGTGCTCAATACCAAGTAAAGCTTTATAAATAAATAAATCGAATTATATATACATTAAAACAGCCTTCACGGGTTAGTGTGCTGTTAGTACAACCAGTCGTGGTACTTAAACGTGTACTTGCTGTATAATTTTACAGTGTACTAACATCGAAACGCAGGTGAATCCGCGTAGGCCGTTCTCATATATATATATATATATATATATATATATATATATATATATGAAAGATTGTAATTATACAATATTTATTAGAACATCCAAAGTCCAAAGCAAATAGCTTGATATCTTTCATCCATGGATTTTCAAAGATAAACTCTTTTGATCAGAGGATAGAGAAAAACCGACAATGTAATTGCAAATATTATCGGCAGCATTTAACTTTGAAAATTTTACATGAGAAAAATCGAATAAAGACCAAAAGGTAAAGAGTTTTTTGTTGAGATGAGAGCGTAGAGTCAGGGTGGACGCCGTAAAAAAACACGTCAAAGATAAAACAGCTGTTACATTGGAAATATAAAATGAATGTTTTATTCTCATCTTTCATCTCTAGAATTAATTGCTCTATTCAATATATTGAGCTTTATATTATCACGATAGATTATTATTAAACGATAATTCAATTATCTTTAATTTAATTCAACATTAATATATATATATATATATATATATATATATATATATATATATATATATATATATATATATATATATATATATATATATATATATATATATATATATACAGGGTGGGCCAAAATAAGGGTCCTATCTTTAAATTTGAATAACTTGAATTTGAATAACTTCCACAAAATAAAAGTTAAACTCACCAAACTTTATGTGTGTGTAGACTGACCCTTCCGCGATTTTTTGAAATAAACAAAACAAATTTTAGCCGAAAAACACTTCTTAAAACTTACAAAAACTAAAGTATTGTTTTTTACACTGTTTTGAGTTTTTTAAGCAAAAATAATGTTTTCTAAATGAGGGTACGTTCCTTAGGGCTAATACGGCTCATGCTTGCTTCGGAAGGGGTCCTTTACTTATTCTAAAAAAAAAAAAAAATAAATAAAAAAGTTATGAATTTTTAAAAATAGGACCCTTATTTTTGCCCACCCTGTATATATATATATATATATATATGAAAATTTGGCGCCCTTTCGAAATATCGACTCTGAGCTTTTTCTTTATAATGGAAATCGCTCCAGACAATACATGAACCACTTGATGTAAGGAGCTAAGAAAATACTACTTCAAGGTAAAAAAAACTAACCAACTATAAGTGTTACATGGATAGATTCCGATCCAGTAAACAGCGATTCTTCCCCCTTTGTCAGAA
>OY744541.1:73415976-73438476 GCA_963556195.1 Sepiola atlantica
TACTCACGGCTAATGTATATCTCATTAAATTAAGTCAAAGTTATGAAAATAGCAAAGCGTTCAGCGGTATTATGAATGCTGTTTAGTGATCGATCATTGGTTCGTTTGCGAAGTCTGAAACCGGTGTTTCTTTTTTTTGTTCTTTGTAAAATAATAGGTCGGCTAGGCGGTGTTTTGAGTTTTGTGGAAGGACTTAATTGTTAACCGGAATGTAATTTGCGACCCTCGTTTTGGTTTACTTATAATGTTTTTGGAATAGCTTTTTAAAATAATTATTTTCTGGAAACACGGTCGAAGTTAATAGGCGACTTAAGGGATATGTTTCGGTGCGTTTGATGTGTTTATAGTCTACTTCTAACCGATTTACGAGGGGTAAAACTAAGTCTACTTTATATAGAAGATAAAATATAATTATACATATAATTATAGTGATTATTATATGATAGTTATTTACCAGTTACATAGCTTTTACATACTAGGTAAAACAAAAAAAAATTATACTCAATTCTTAGTTATATGGTGTGGATACTAACAAATTCAAATCTTGTTAAATATCAAAGAAATAAGCAAAATTTCAGACTCCAGCACAATAAAAATAGAAAAAAAGGTCCAGTTAATTAATAAAATGTATTTTTTTCAATAAACAATATGCGAATTTGTTAGTCTTGCGACTCATATCGCATATACGTAAGCAGTATATAAAAAGATAATGAATTAAACTTTCTACAGGAACAGTAGCAGAAACTCTATGAAGCGAGCGGACAACAGACGATATTGTTGTTTGGAGAAAAAAAAACAGCTTACCTTGTGGACTTGTATTTAATCATGTTTTATTGGCTGTTTTGACTTGTGTAGTATTTCATTTCGACCTCCAGATAATGTCGGGTCATCTCGACGGCCCCATTATCTAAATTGCATTTCAATCAAATGAACTGTTCAATACAATTATAACAACTGAAGTTTAACGACTGAGCGTCTCACGTCTTTATGCGTGAAAATGTGCTTTTATCGAAAAAAAAGAGACACAAAAAGAAATAGTATATTGTGTAAAGTTGGATTAACTTGAAATAGGGCGTTTTGACTTCATATTTACGGCGATCAATGGGCCCAACTTTCACATTTATTCATTATTCCACTTAGATTGGATAATTTGTCCGATTTTTGGTGGATTTTTTTTTCTGTGAGCGTTATTAATTTATTATTCATTTGTTATTCATTTTTCATTCATTTTTATTCATTTTTTATTCATTTTTATTCAATTTTTATTCATTTTTTTATTCATTTTCATTCATTTGTTATTGATTTGTTATTTACTTTTTATTTATTTTTTATTCATTTTTATTCATTTTTTATTCATTTTAATTCATTTTTTATTCATTTTTTATTCATTTTTTATTCTTTTATTCATTTTTTTTATTCATTTTCATCCATTTTTATTAATTTTTTATTGATTTTTATTCATGTTTTATGTTAAAAACACAAAATACTTTCACTTTTATTTCCCGTCCCTAGATAATATGAATAGGTTTATTTTCTCTCGGTCTTAAATGTATTTCTCAACTGAAACGAAACCGTTCCGCAAGCTTTTCTGTGGAATCATTTCGAGTCTGCTGCCAGGAACGTCTGCCTAATTGTAATCTCCGACCTGAACGTCAACTTCAGTAACCTTAACGTCATCTGTACGATCAACAGAACGAAAAATGATTATTTTTGGTAGGTTCGATTTTCTCTGTTCTGCGGCATATCAACGCATTTTGGGGTTGTTTAGTGTCGAATCACAATACTTATTATAAGTGATTGATAATTCTTTAATTCAATTAAATTCCATTCAAGTGATTTGACAAAAAATAAACACACATGCTTTAGTTGGTAGTTTAGTGGGTAAGAGTGGTAGAAATTTACACAAAAGAGGATACAGTTGCCCAACACATGTTCAAATTTACATTGAATTGTTGTGTTGTATGCGCATTTATTACCTCTCTTTGGAGTCCATTCCAAGGTCCAGGGATCCTGATTGAGTAAGAAGCCCTCCTTCGGTTCAAGTGAAATAGTTTCTTAATAATACGACTAGCACATACCTGCTTTATTAGCGGTGTTGCTACAGTACCTGGGTATGTCCATTTCCATCTATACCTAGTGTCTATCTATTTTTAGCTAGTACGAAGTAAAATGATTGTAAAATTTTGTGAAAAAAAGTACGTGGAAAAAGTTGTATTGGCATGAGAGAGTAAGCAACTAAGATGAATACATTTACGTATAGTTTTTATTGGCAAGAAAAAGATTTGTGGGTCTTTGTTTGATTCGCTATTATCTTTCTCCCTTCCCCTAAACACTTTAAATTATTTCGTCTGGCGGTTTTTTTTTTTACTAACTTACATTTGTGTGACAGGTCGGATATATATTTATTTATTTATTCATATACAAATAAATGCACATTGCTCTTTATTATAGAGTGGAGAAGTTCTTAAATATAAGGTGCTATTTTACTCGTAATTTTATTCCGTAGCTTTTTCAATGATATTATTTACGTAAAATCAAAACAAAAAAAAACCCACAGAACTGAAAGGATTTGAACTCGGCATAGTTTATTCCATTGTCTGTTATCGTATCAATTTGGCCTATAACGCACTCTCAAACGACGATTTTAAAAATATCGTATTTTCATTAAGAAGCGAATGATAACTGAATGGTACAAAGGTTCAGTAAGCACATAAATTCATTTTGTCTACATAAACAATGTTCTTAAGGGTCAACTAGCGGGAATAAGAGTGCGTGGGCGAGGCGGGGCGGGGCGGGAACGGGGCGGGAATGGGGTGAGGGCGGGGCTAACTTCCCGCCAAGATTAATTGTCAAACAACGGAGTTTTATGAAAAGCGAAATTATTAATGGCCTTTCTTTCCTTCTTTCGAACCGAGAGTAAAAAAAAAGAAGAAAAATAGTTGATTTTTGAATGCAAACGAAAACTTTAAGGTCATAATGTGGTTAATTTAAAGAAAGGGGTAAGGAAGATAGCGGTTGGGGGTTGCAGGTCAAGGGTTACACACGAAATAAGAGCCTCATGCAGTTGCTATGGTAATACTATTGTTTGCGGTTAGCGGTTGGAAATTGATGGCAATCGGGAAAGAAATGTTTCGCGATTTTCAGTAGTGTGAAGAGACGTCAGTTGACGAATAACTTTGTTTTCGACCGTCCAATACTAGTGGTGGTCGGCTTTATTAATTAGTGTTTAATTAATGGAGACCCTATTAATCATTGATTCATTAATAAAAACACATTTTTGTAATAATGGATAAATTGCTTTTAAGTGTGACATTTGGCCAAATGAACATTTGTAGCCATCGGTACGATTACCTAGTACTATTTCTCGACGAGAGCAGAGGAAAGATATTTTCATCATATATCTTACTTGCCATTCTGCGATTCGTGCTTTCTGTAAGAAACTGTTATTATTTATTCGTCTTTGAGTGACCCAAATAAAATGCCACCCATTGAATCGTTAATCATGTTCACAATCTTTTCTCCGATGCAACCACATTTAGTACAAATAGACTTCAGTCTATGCCTGACCTGGCCGCCAAGTTTCAGCCTTCAATGTCCAGCAGTCTTAGTTTGATCCGAACCGGCATCAAAATCAAAACGAGGCGACGTTCCAAGAAAAAAAAATAATGAGACAATATTTAAAACAAGAAAAAACACTCACCGTATGTTTATTTTTATTAAAAATTATTTATTTTTTGATGAAAGAAATTATTCAATTATATGCACATCTGGGGGTTAAGGTCCAGTGAGTATGAAGCACATTCAGCATCAGACGTCATACTGACGAGGCGTTCACCGAAGTAACCCCTACTTCGGTGAACGTCTCGTCAGTATGACGTCTGATGCTCAATGTGCTTCATACTCACTGGACCGTAACCCCCAGATTTTTATTAAAGATAATCTAACAAAACGATCCCCAGAATATTTCTAAACTAAAAATGCTCATAACAGCCAAAACGAGATGGCAATTTTACACGTTGTACCCAGATGTGCTTATCATTAAACAGTGATAAAATAAAGACTGTTGGATATCCATGACCTAAAATTGGTGGACAAGTCGGGCATAAACTTAGGTTAATTTGCACAAAATATGATTCGATTTCAAAAAGAATTATGAATTTTATTAACGATAATGGACATTTTTAGGGGGGGGGATCACCTTACATAAACATTCGGCGGGCTATATAGTGGCCCAGGTTTACCAAAATGACGGTTGTATTCTGAGTCACTGTTTTATTAACAAACCTATGTAAAGCAAGTGTATCTTATTAAGTTAGCAGAATATAATTAATAGATTCAATCTTTCTACATTAAAAAGCATCGGTTAATGAAAATAAAAGAAATTATTTAAAAACCAATTACGATGAAAGAAGATGTATTATTATTTTTCAAAAAATGAAAATGATATTATAAATCAAATATTTCGGTCAGAACAGACCGTTTTTAATGATACGGAGATTTTTTCATTTTTTTTTCATTGTCGAAATATAACGACGTCTCGCCGAAGATATCCGACTTATTCGAAACTGTTTTTAAATGTTCTGATTTGTGTAGAGAAGCGCTAGCCACGTGTTGTAGAGTTAATAGATTCAATATTGCTACATTCAAAGCATCGAGTATATAAGAAATAATTTAGAAATTAAGCATGATGCAAGAAGATTTTTTCAATAAATTAAAACAAATATTATATATATATATATATATATATATATATATATATATATATATAGAGAGAGAGAGAGAGAGAGAGAGATTTTCAGCTTAGAACTTAGAAGCGAAAGTTAGCTTAATACAGTGAAATAGATGCGAGTCAGAGTTATTCGAGGAGACGAATAGATGACATCGAGCGAACGACAATGATGGTCTCGATAGGCAAATGATCTCAATTTGGTCTTAGCTGATATCCTTGACTTGGGAGATGGGAAGTCTAGGCAAGAAGACTAGACGCCAACGACGGGGCCCAAACGACACACACATTCGTTTCCAACAAGTCAAATGCACAATGTATATATCTGTTTTCGTACTTTTATTATGTAAAGCAGTGCACGCAACCTCGGCGATCGTTAATACGAAAGACGACACGACCAGAAAAAGAAAACAAATGAGAAGGAAATACACGGCACAGACGTTGGGATCTACGGTCATCGGGGACCGGCATACATCGCCATTTTCCGAGTTTATCGATTTACAATTTAACTTGTCGTCTGCTTTTTTCTCCTTCTCATTAAATAAGTTATTCAGTATGTGGCGGGTGTTTACGTAAACAGTTTGAATGTAGTTCGACCGTTTGCCGGGGAATGTAACTTAGTGATCCTCGCCGTGTGAGACTTGGAGGCGTCTCTAGAAAAGCTGTTACGTCTTTGGCACGTCACGACACATGCTCTCCAGACTAAACGACCGTTATATGTTCTTCATAAGGAAGTAGTTCATACCCGGTTGGGTATTTCACGGGAATTACAGCGGCGTTAATAGGCGTCATTTATCGTCATTAGGCGTCTTTAATTCTCTCCAGAGAATTAGTTGTCTACCAAGACCTCTGTGCTGCAATAAACGTTGTGTAATGACGGCATTTTATATGTAGAAAAAAATTTTTTTTATTTATGCCGAAAGCATTTTTGCTAAACACTTTCGCTGTTCCTAACAGGCAAGCCTTTTGCAGAATTAGAAAAGAAATTGTCTCGTCAATCTGTTTAAGCCATTTATGGTAGCTTTTCGTTATGGTTCCAAGCGTTCCAATTACAACAGGATTCACCTTTAATCTTTACATTTCCATAGTCTAACTAATTCCCATTTTAAATCTTGATATATATTTTTAAAATTGATTTTTTCGTGTTCTTTCTCCTGCACTCTGGTATTGAAGGGGCAGGCTATATCAATGATTAAGCAAGTTCTCTTGTTTTTGTTTAGAAAGATTAAGTCGGGTTTTGAATGTGCAAGAACCTTATCAGTCTGTATGTCCATGTCCCAAAGAAGGTTGACATTGTCGTCTCCTGTACCACTTCTGACTTATGATCATACTACTTCACATTGGGGTCCAATTCATTATTATTATTATTATTATTATTATTATTATTATTATTATTATTATTATTATTATTATTCATAGTAGTCTCAACTTTTGGATGTTTTTAGTTGGGGTTTTGTTTTTTGTTTTTTATATTATTATTATTATTATTATTATTATTATTATTATTATTATAGTTCCTGGGCAACGCCAAGTACCTGTTATTGTATACAACAGTATAAAAAAGTCTGTGAAATTTTTATTATCTCGGGCAACTCAGCGTTTAAAAAACACCTGCTCTATGTAGGATATTCAGTATTCTGGATTAAAATATGACACTTGTTAAATATAATACTTTATTATTGCTATTATGACTCCTGGGCAACACCGAGTCATGTTTTTTAAGTGACTGTGTACATATTTCTTCAACTAAGTAAGGAGTGAACAAATAAAACACATGAAGAATCCAGAATGCTATTAAAACCACCTAAATAAAATTAAGGAGGCCTCCAGTGTGCTGCGCCTTGATGAAATCCTGTTTTGTTTTTAGTGAGAACTGCTACTAAAACTATATTTTTCGAGTGTCTTGCCCTCCCTCTTATAATAATTTGAAGAGAAATTATATTAATAATGATAATAGTCTGAAGGTAACCTTAAGAAACGATAAATTAAATCCGGAGTTAGTGTCTACTAATTTTGAAATATAAATGCCGGGAGGTGCCGCTTACAGAACCCTTTCCTGCCTTGGCAGAGTAGGAAACCGACTTCGAAATCTAGTGGAGGATGTCCTCTTCTCTTCCCTACAGCCACTTAGTCACAGAAGAGATGGTGCTAGTCTCTCTGTGCTCTATCGTTATTTTAATGGTGGACTGGGCTCCGACTTGTCGTTTCGTTCGGTAAAAATTTCACAACAAAATCTTGTCTAGCTGCACCCACTGTCAATAATTTCCCTTCTGTGTATCTTAAACTAAACGGAGCTTCCATGAGCGAGGTTTCTTACCTAGAACAACCCGTCTGTAAAAAAAACAATATCGCGGGGCTGCTTCCCAGCTGGTTACAACGTAGTCGTGTTCAAGTCCAACGTAAAAAAATTATTGTTACGCCGTCCTCTTAGATAATCAAATTATGCCCAATTTTAACTATCGTTACCAATCATCACGATGTTTTCTCACCTGACAAACCTATTGACACTTATCCTTGAATGGTCGTTGGGCCTTGATAAGCCTTGATTATTTAGAAAGAAAAAGCATAAAATATTAACAGAATGTATTTCTGTCTGAGCATTAATTAACATAAATGGCCGATTTACAGTAAAATATGCAAATCACACTGAAACTATATACATGATAGAATTATCTTTTTTATTGTCAATTGAAACAATAGAAGCTCTACTGATTAAGTTAAAGACTTGAACAGTTTATATTGAAAGTAAAGGTCTAAGAGTGAATGTTACCAAGACCAAAGTGATGATCAGTGATTGTAGAGTTTGAAAGCCCCAAGAAGATTGAAACTTCCCCTGTTCAGTTTTTTTAAAGACTCTTGTATTCATAGTCGCCACTCTAACGTCCATCCCTCTCGTCAAGATCCGCATTGCCTGGATCTTGCCACACCTTTTTTGCAGTTTCTCAATGATTTTTTGTTTGTGTGGACAAAGTCAGAATGTCTGCTATGATTCTTCCTGCTGGTTACTTCTTCCACATCTCAGATGCAATTCTCCAACAGCCTTCACGGTATTCAACGGGCACTGAGGTAAGTTTTCCAAATTTTTTAAGCCGGCGTCAATCATCATGATAGAGGTCACTATTTTCTAATATTCCAGTGCTTTCCAATCACCCGGGGCTCACACGCACTAATAGTACACAGAAATAGCTATCCATTGCACTTTACTGCTATTAAATACTTCAAATGGTTTTGATTGATTTATCTACCTCCCGCAGCGGTAAGATGTGACACAAGGTCGGAAAAGTCAGATTTGATAAGCCAGCGCCCGAGAAGGTGAGCACTATGGCAATTTAAAAAATTGCCTGGGCAGCCCCGTCGGCATTCCCCGGTAGTGGCGCCTCAGGCAGTAAGCAATAAACTTACTCCTCCCCAAAGAGGGGAGGCTAAGCCTGGGAGGATGGACCTCCTAGAACTGCACAGGACCGGCGTGCAGTATCAATCGGAACAGATACTACACTTTGATCTTGGCCAATGGTTTTGAAATGTAAGAATATAAAAGAATTATCAAATCTGTCTTGAAACACACTGTAAGCATGATTGGCATATATATTCTACTGTTTCTTTTATCATGAATACGTAGCGCAATCAAAACTATTTTCAGTCCCATAATGCAATTCGTTCTTGACTGTGAAAGCTCGCGTGATAATCAGGTGAGTATTTAAGGACCGCCAATGATTTATTCTCGGAACAATCGCCACAGCTAGTTGCAAAGAAGCCGTTATTTTAATCCTTATTTTTCTCTAAAGGGTGGAATAATCCATCTGGACGAACGAGACAGTTAATTAAGTCGGGTGCGTTGAACAATCAGCCAGTTGATTGGTTAGAACAATAACGCTGGCGATGGCGCAGTCCATTGCTTTGGCGACCATTTTCGGATTGTCGGCGAAAAGTGCGGCTAAAATTATCACCTGAAACCGTGCAGAATATTTTCTAGTCCATCCAGCGCACGGCCAGGCGATTGCGATTTGTTTGATTCTGTCTATTTATAGATTTCCATGAGGTGTCACTGGTTTTTGTTTTGAGATTGTAAATGGACTGACAGATTAGAAGAGAGAGGGTATGATACATTTGGGGAGGGATTCAGAAAGTAACCGTGAAAAGAGAACGATAAAAAAGTGTAAATACAAAATGATTTGGGCAAGAGGAGATCTTCGGAATGAGGAGTAGAGATGTAAAAATCTAATTTTACTATAAATATTAAATAGAAGATTAGACCTTCTGGGCATATATATATATATATATATATATATATATATATATATATATATATATATATATATATATATATATATATATATATATAGTCTCGGAAGTTTCTCAACCATTAAAACTATATTAAAAAAATTAAAAAAATTATAGTCCCAAGTCTTCCAGTGGAAAATCACTCATGTAAGTCAATTTATTTTTTACAGTTATTATATTAGTTTATTTCTAACACTATTTTAAGGGATCATCAGTTGTTTACCATGAAAAACTGTTTCGGGAATTTATATATATATATATATATATATATATATATATATATATATATATATATATATTATTTCATGTATCAACATAAAATGTTATAAGCAAATAAAACTGTTATGTATCAATTTTCAGTATTTACTTCAATACGCGAGTAAAGCTAGGTAGTAAGTTATAAAAATATATTTATGGCAAATAAGCTACACAGAGGCTTCCACGCTTCATCCTTGTAGGGAATCTTCAGGCTAAAATGAATGAGTTTCTGTTGCCGGGTGTTTGTATATATACACGTGGTGTTTAGTCTAGCTAGTTAACCAATCAGATTCTTTGCCAATCGTTGGGCTTCTCACAAACAAAGATTCGGTTGATTTTACTCCCTATTTCCTATTCTATTGTTCTCTTTTCTATAGGATGGTCAATCCCTGTTTCTTTGTTGTGTTGAAATAATGGGTGACCTTATTTTAACACGTGCTTGCATTTGTATTTTGGGCTTTAGTTTAGTTTAGTTGTTTTATTTATTAATTTGTGCATTTATTTATAATGTATTTTTAACCTAAGATAAATTTTATTCTGTAAGCAATTGTTTTCTATTTCACTTCTTCAGTTTAATAGGTTTTGGGGGTCTTGAAAGTTTAGGATTTCAAATTTCTCATTCAGACATAATCTACACGGGTCGTCTAAATTTCTACTTGTACTGGCCATCGTATTACTTTCCATTCAATTATATATATATATATATATATATATATATATATATATATATATATATATATATATATATATATATATATATATATACACTGGCCCAAATTCTAGTATATTCTACTTTGAATAGTTTTTAACGCCATACGTAATTAAAGCAAGATAAATTGTTTTGGACGATTAAAAAATGTCTAACGATATTGATGATTTTAAACTATTCATTTATTTATGTTCATTATCGTTTATGTTTTGAAATATGATGTAAATCATAAATTTATGACATCACGTCAAAGCTATGATTATTTTCTTAAGGTAATGTTTTAAGATCTATTCATAAGAAAATTTAAATAGCTCAGTTTGTAGAAAATAATACTGACGATCTCAAGGTTTTGGTCTTGATTTCCGCTTTATTTTTAGAGAATTTTTTTATATAGTATTAATGTAATATTGTCCATTTCTAAAAGAAGCTGAGATATTTACTGACGGACACACAGACACACACACACACACACACACACACACACACACAGACAGACACACACACACATTATGAGTAGATACCAAAGGCAATCCTGCCATGCAAACATTAGAATTAAAATAAATGATTTTATAAAAGACTGAATTTTCTGGTCATTGGAATACAAACAATCACTATATATGTATACATATATATATATGCATATATATATATATATATATATATATATATATATACATATATGAATATATTTTTCTTTATTAATACAGACATGTACAAAAGCCGCTATACTGGCATGTCGATGTTATGTTCATATTGAAAAAGACCTTTACAATATGAATGCCTAAGTGAAAGATCAGATTTCCCCCATGAGATGTTAGTTTCTAATAACTAAAGATCGATAACATCGACATGCCAGTGTAGCAGCTTTTGTACATGTCTGTACTACTAATATGAATATAAATAGCTCTATCTACTATTCAGCACTATTATATAAGCCTGGTTGAAACTCTTTAGATATTTATCATGTTCATGTTTACTTAACCTGGAGACTAAAGGGTAGTGCGTTTCCAACGAGAGAAAAGGGTATATTTTAAAAAGTAAAGCTACCAACATTTGTAAATTAAAAAAAAAACTTTTTTCAAAAATTGTTTATTATTTTATAATTCATAATTTTGTAAATTTATAATTTTATAACGCGTTTCAAGCATCTTGGCTCTCTTCAGATATTTTTTTCCATTTGAAAGAATGATTTTTTAACAGGTTGGCGTTTCTACTCATGCGCACGCGCGTGTGTGTGCGTGTGTGTGTGTGTGTTTTCATATCTGTTACTTCTCTGGGTAAAAGCTATCTGTTTTTTTAAACACATATGCTTAAAAATAATATTTTAATTTTTTTTTCATTTTCCATTACGTTGAATTATTATTTCCTATTTTTATCATATATATATATATATATATATATATATATATATATATATATATATATATATAAGTAGATAAGTGATGACAATAAAAATTAGAGAAAATGCAATATTTATTAAATCTCCGTCTCCATATCCCGTCTATCAATCTCCCCCTCCAGCCCTCATATACACTGTCTATTTGTCCTACTTTACTTTAACTCTCACTGTCGTGTTATGCATACCTACATATAACCTTTCTAACCCTAACCCTAACCCTAACCATAACCCTAACTCTAACCCTAACCCTAACATCTATTGTTATTCGCTTTCCCTTCCCCTTTCCGTTGTCCTTTCTGCCTTTTTAAGTTACTTTATTATAACTTCAAATTTAAGTTAATTACTATATTCGTATTCGCTCTTGATGTGAACAAACAATGCCACTTTTTTACGTAACCCAGAAAGTATAAGCATGACTTTTGACATGTCGGCTTTCTTATTTTTTATCAATTGTTTACAAACTGCTTCAGCTGGTGATACCAGATCAGGCTGCCCTGTGGCTCCCTGAGACGAAATTCACCTACATTGACGTTTTTTTTTTTTTTTTTTTTTTTTTGTAAAACTTAATTATGTTCTACAAAACCAAAAACAAAAACAACAGCCCCTCTCCCTTTCTCCCTCCCCTTTTTTATTTTTATTTTTCCTACCCTACTCCCGGTCCTGGATATGACCTTAAACTACATCCGATGGTGAGATCCGACTTACGGACTTTGGGGAATGTGGAGCCTCCTCTTAATTACCATTGCTCCCAGGTCCACCCTGACCCGGAGTGGTAGTACCTGTTAGGGTCCCAACTATGGGTTAAATAGAAACAGATATTAAAAGGGGAAAGAAACAAAAAAGAGAAGAAAACAAGACCAGATTCGGCATTAAATAACCCAAAAAGGGTTGATATGCCGTAAAACAAAACTACCAAACCAAACCAAACCAAACAAACTGCTTCAGGACATATACTCCTATATTCTCCGGTGATTCATTTCACTGCCAGCAAACTCTCATTTGGATTTGAATACCTCAATCTTCCAGAATGTAACCTATCACAACTGCGGATACCTGTATTACCTTCAACCCATCAGCTTCATACTTTGAATCCTTAGATTTGATCAAACGAACGTTCTATGCTTCTTAAATGGTGATGATTTTCTTTGCATATTTTAATTTTTTGAATTGTTTCTATTTTCATATTTTCAAATGTTTGCATTACAGTAAATTTTACTGACTTATCCGTCGAATTTCCTCTAATGTTAAAAGCATATCTTTGAAAATCCATGGATTAAGGAAAGAAAAAAGTTTTTTATACAACCATTGTTTGAATAATTGATGATTTAATAAATATTACATTTTATCTTATCTTTATTCTCACCCCTTATTTACTTATACTATTACTCTACCTCGTATATCGCACATTGACAATTCAGGATAGGATATAATTTAAAGATATAATTTTTATCTTTATTTTCTCACCTCACACACACACACAAACACACACACAAATACACACACACACACATATATATATATATATATATATATATATATATATATATATATATATATATATATATAGTAATCCACGGAATACTATTTTGCACTATCACAGCTCTTCAGTTCGACTAGGTTACTAGCCGCCCAACGACCAGGAATCTACGACTATCTAGTATATAGTAGGCGAATCAAATCAGTTTGCTACGGGGCGGGCGGTGTTGGCAAGCTTAATCTCAATGAATAAAGATTGTCAACGACTAAAGAGTGCTAAATTTGTATATTTTGAAGAGCTTTATATATATATATATATATATATATATATATATATATATATATATTTGTCATTGTTTATTATCTATGTACGTTTACGTTTCGTCCTTAAACCGGGACTCATCAGCTCTATTCATTACCGGTCATGCGATTCGAAACCCCGGATTACGAGTTTTTACAACTCAAATCCGACGCCTTAACCACACGGACAATTTTAAATAGCGAATAAACGGTGATAATGTTAACACGTTATCGACGGCTATAACGTCCAGAGCGTTCTACTTTTTTGATGAAGGAACGATGCAGTTAAAGCTAGTGACGTCATGCTGTGTTAATACTACACATACAGTGCTCTACTTTTTCGAGAAGCGACAAGTAATAATAAATATTTGTTATTGTTTATTATCTATGTACCTATACGTTTCGTCCTTAAACCGGGACTCATCAGCATAGAGATATGACTATTTACTACCGGTCATGCGATTCGAAACCCCGAAATTTGTTATTGTTTATTATCGATGTACGTATACGTATATATATATATATATATATATATATATATATATATATATATATATATATTAATGCATCCTAGTCGTACCTAGTCTTGTAGTGTGGCTTCACGTTTTAATATAAGGAACAGGGATGAGTCGCCTTCTGATTACGATCTGATTTTTTACTTTAACATCAGCTTAAAGCCAAGATCAGATGTAATAGGAGGAGACACTTCCGTGTCCAAAACAAGGTGGATACACACCGCGAGTTTATATGTGTTTGGACGATCCAAATTTGAGTACGTGTTCCCTGCTTAGGCATACTACGCACTGACCTAGGATCTTATCAGACCCCATCCCAGTTAGCAATGTCTTTCAGCTAATAGTACAAATGAGCCATGCCACCTTTTCCCCACTTAGGAACTATCTTCTTTCTTTTCAGTCCTCGACACAACCCGCAAAACAGCGAGCAATTCACACCTAGATAGATTTGGGAGGGTCTTACTAACCACTACAGCATCTAATTTTTCAGCAATCTTTGTTGTTTTTAGCACCCCCACCCCCAACCGATGAATTTTTACATATAATTTCTGTGAATAAAAAACGTCAAACCATTGGGGATAATGTTAATTAGGTTTTACCCATAGAGTGAATGTGGAATGTTGTTTACTTAAAATAGTTTAAAGAATAGATCTGAAAAGCCCTTTAACCCACCCGTGACGTCACCAGTTGGCCGCTCCTGGGCTGGTTAGTCACGTGATCCTGTTGGTACAAAAGTTGCTGCTCCGAAGAAGGCCACGGTTGTCGAAGAGGCCTCTCATAAGGTCACATCCACCCCCTTCAGTGGAGAAATGTTATTTATCAAGCTAATTCTCATTTTGTTTATTTGAGGTCCAATGTTGGTTAATGTTTATGGATACATAAGAGGTCTATAGGTCACTCTGACAATATAAATTGATACTCTTATTTCAAACCAGAAATTATATTATATTCTACTGGGCCAATTTATACTAGCCGTGTATGCTGGGCGCTGACCTTCGTAAGGCCAGTTAATATTGTCACAGACCAAGAAGAAGCCAGCCGATCACCATCCCACGTAATTTTGAACATTTTTGTAGTATTTTAAAGATAAATAAAATATATTATAATTCATGTCCACGAATAATTGCATGTTGTAATGTTTTATTGTAGCAAATGAATAACAAAAACAAATTCACTACAGATGACTGTAACTCACCGTTTTCTTTATTAAATCCGTCAGATATTGTGAATATATAGTTAATGTAGAGTTGTATTTCTTTCCCATTGGTGGTTGAGAATTTTCGGCAATTTTTAAACCTTTGTCAACCAAATACAAAGTTTAAAAATGCAGTAGTGATGTGAACATAATTTATAAACGCTTGCAAGAGTTATTTTGCATTCATTTAAAATTTGGTGTAATATGTCTTTTTATTTTTTCTTGTGTATATTACTTTCGTCCATGTGAAGTTAAAACATTTATTTTATAATGCAGATAGTTATGTTGTAAGATTTTATTGTAGGAAATAAATAAGAAAAACAAATTAATAACGAATCACTGTAACTCATCGTTTCCGTTACATAATCCGTTAGCTATTTTTTGTCAGAAGTAATCCATACTGGAAGAAGAAAGAAAAAAACAAATAAGGTTGATACATATTTTTAACGATTGTAAGATAACTCTTGCACGCGTTTCTAAATAACGGTTATGGAGTTCCAACTGCATCCAGGGATCGTAGCATCGGTTCCCGTACTGTTGCACAATTCGGCTATATAACCGCTATTTTCAATCAGGTATTCTAAAGGAAGTCACAATTTGGCCCTGGTGAATAGAAGAACAAGCGGCTGATTCTAAGGATGAGTAAAACATTGAAAGACATCTCGGATCGATGACTAGTAACATGTAAGGACACGCCATCATGATCAACTCAAATAATGAGAAAATGAATTCAGTGTTTCCATGATCCAGCCTATGACATTAACTACATTTTCGTTTCATTTATCTTTCCTTAAATTGTAGACATCCGATTACGAAATCATTCAAGATATTCTTTGAGGCTTTTATTCAATCAAAACAAAACATATTGCCACTAAGATGATAGGGGTTACTGTGATTATGAGCCAGATTTATAGAAAGCATCATTAGTGGAGAGGTTTACAGCAAGATGTTTGTTCGCAATACATTTACATTTTTAACGTTGGTATAGTCGAAGAAACAGGGAGCAGGAAGGTAACTACAAAGGCAAGCTGTCCGAGGAAAGACGCTATTAGAGTAGAAATTTTCCCGGTATCTGGGGACTCTACAATTTAACGGTTTGATTTTGCTGTTCATAAAAGTGCAAAAACAGCTAATAAAGTAATACTTTGTTATGAAGACCTACTGTGTTTGTTTCTTTGCTCACAACTTCATGTTCTTCCGTTGAGAGTAAAACGACGATGGTACATCTTCTGCGGGTGACTAGGTGTTGGGTAAAAAAAAACCTTAAGGTAGGTTTACATTGATGTTGGTGATGCGGTATGCCAGTATTGGGTCTCTCGCATCCTTCGCTGTTCAAGTGAGGTCAGGGTATTTAATTTCCTCCCACCGCAGGAATATGTGACACAAGGTCGGAAAGTGGGGGAAGGGTCAAGCCAGCGCCCCTAAAGAAGGAGCACTCTAGCCTGACAAAAATAGCCTGGGCAGCCCGTCGGCATACCCCGGTCAGGGCACCTCAGGGAGTGAGCGATAAACTTACTCCACCCCAAGAGAGGGGAGGCAAGGCCTGAGAGGGTGCACCTCCTACGACAACCCAGGACAGTATACCTCAGCCCGGCAGATAAAAGGCCACCGAAATGGCCCAGTTCCTGCCGGACTGATTGTCGAGAACGAATCCTCGACTGGTATTACCCCATCCCGACGTCCTCAATCAACCGAAGTTAATGAGAGACTTAACAGGATGGGGTGATTCAAGTGAGGTTAGATTTAGTCTTTGGAGCCGTAGACGTATATATATACAAGCACTTCAGCTAGTATATACATTAGTAGAAATATGGTGTTCAAACAAGAAAATGAAGAGAGTACCTCGCGGGTGTAGTCATTGCACGTCTTATGGCGGTGTTATATGATTTAGCACCGGATATTGTAAAATTCGTTTCTAAAGCTAATTTTAAGGGCTGCAAATTGTGTCATTCAAATGAATGGCACAACCTAATGTACCGAACCTTACTTGGTCTGAGATTTATTATTGTTTTTTATATATCAATATGTTCGCCTACGAATAGAATAAAGATGGAGGAGAGGTGAATACAATGAAGGGAAGAGGAGGGGGGTAAATACAATGAAAGAGAAAGACGGAGAGAGAGAGAGGGAATGAATGTGGTGTAGAGAAGTGAATACAATGAAAGAAGAAAGTAATTACAATAAACGAAAGAGAGAGAGAGAGGTGAATACAATTAAAGAGACAGAGAAAGAAGATAGGGTGACAGAAAGGTAATACAATGAAAGAGAAAGACGGAGAGAGAGAGAGAGAATGAATGTGGTGTAGAGAAGTGAATACAATGAAAGAAAGAAGAAAGTAATTACAATAAACGAAAGAGAGAGAGAGAGGTGAATATAATTAAAGAGACAGAGAAAGAAGATAGGGTGACAGAAAGGTAATACAATGAAAGAGAGAGGAAAAATGAAGGAAATATAAAGAGGTGAATACAATTAAAGGAAGACGGGGGTAAATACAATGAAAGAGAAAGACGGAGAGAGAGGGAATGAATGTGGTGTAGAGAAGTGAATACAATGAAAGAAAGAAGAAAGTAATTACAATAAACGAAAGAGAGAGAGAGAGGTGAATATAATTAAAGAGACAGAGAAAGAAGATAGGGGTGACAGAAAGGTAATACAATGAAAGAGAGAGGGAAAATGAAGGAAATATAAAGAGGTGAATACAATTAAAGGAAGACGGGGGTAAATACAATGAAAGACAAAGAGATAGAAGTGAATATAATGAAAGAGATAGAAAAGGAAGAGGTAGTAGAAAGGTGAATACAACGAATGAGAGAGGGTGGGGGTAAATACAATGAAAGAGAAAGCGAGGTGAATATAATGAAACAGAAGGGGGGTAGAGAAATGAATACAATGAAAGAGAGAGGGAAAAGGAATGAAATATGGAGAATGAAATGAAATAAAGAGAGACAGGGGTAAGCACAATGAAAGAGAAAGACAGAGAGGTGAATATAATGAAAGAGAAAAAGAAAGAAGGAAGGAGTGGTAGAGAGATGAATACAATGAAGAAAAGGGGGAGTTTTTTTTACAAACGAGTCATCACTTATCAAGGCCCGAAGGTTACTCGAGGATAAGTGTTATTCGGTTAGGTAGATAAATAGTGAGACACCGAGTGGATTTGTAACGATGGTTGTGACTGGTAGAGAAATTGATTTATTTACTTTGGACTTGAAAACAGCAGGCTAGGAAAGTAGCCCCGTGGTACCATGTTCCACAGACGTGCTTGGAAAGAAACTTTGCTAATGGAAGTTCCGCCTAGCTCTATACACACAGAGGGATAAAGGGAATTTATTGACAGTGGTTATTTTATTTACTTCCTTTCTAGGAAGTTAGGCATAAGGTCAAGTGTAGGTTGGATGAAAGTGTTTCTGTGGAACGAACTGGATTCGAACTCGGCATACTCAGGTTTTCAGTCCGTGTCGCAAACTACTTACCCACGATAGCTAGATGGTTTTAGTTGAGAATGTTTTGCAGGAGGTGGCATATAACGAAGCTCAGTCGAGCGCCTGCTATGAAAGTAACGATAGAGTAGAGAAAGACTAGCAACGTATCTTCTGTGGGAAAGAAGCTGTAGGGTGCGGAGGAGGACATCGCACACTAGATTTCGGAGTCGGTTTTCTATTCTGTCAATGCAGAAAAGGATGCTCTCAGCTGCACCCCAAAGAAAGAGAAAAGAAGAAGAAATAAATAGTAAAGAGGTAGAAAACAATGATAGAGGGGGTGAATAAAAAGAGAGAACGAAGCAAAGGATTAGTTAGTTAAAATTAGAGAGATCAACGGGAACAGAGAAAGAAAAAGAGAATGAAAAAAAAGAAAGAAAAATCAGATTAGAATAAAAGAAATTGAAAGGAAGGAAGAAAAAAAGAAGGGGTTGTGTGAGAAAGTAAAAAAACAAAAAAAAATACGATTAAATAGAAAAACAATAGAAAAAAAGAAAAGAAAAAACAAATGCAGATTAGTAAGGGATGAAACGAAAGAGGGGAAAAAGAAAGAAAGAAAGAATTAAGATTCGAGAGATTTAAAATAACAGAAAATAATGAAGAGTAAAGTAAATACAAATAGAGAGAGATAAATACAGAGAAAGATAAAAAGAGAGAGAGAGAAATATAAAGATGGAAAAAAGGCAGCGAGAGAGATAAAAGATAAAGGATATATATATATATATATATATATATATATATATATATATATGAAATGATTAATACCTACAGACGCTAGCGTTTCAAGCTTATTGCTCTCATCAGTGCAGGAAAGTAACAATTTCAGACGGTCGGGAGGCGCAAACTCGATTCACAGAGTCAGCCTAGAATCTGCAAGCAGTCGCCATATCCACTCGGCCAACGGAAACTCTTACGTAATAAAGGGAAATTAAGATCTATATGTACCTAGAAGCGGGCACGGATAGAAGACTAGTCGAGAGTGTTCGACGTACGTATTCGGAACTTTGCATTAGAGCTTTTTGACAGTCTATTTTTAACATCCCCGAGAGTGCTCAACTTTAATTTCTGATATATATATATATATATATATATATATATATATATATATATATATATATATATATATATATATATATATATATATGTATGTATAAATATATATATATATATATATATATGTATGTATATATATATATATATATATATATATATATATAGAGAGAGAGAGAGAGAGAGAGAGAGAGAGAGAGAGAAGAAAACATGTAGAAAATCGTCTTTTTCAATACAGATTATTGAAAAATTTAAAGATAATGGATATGATAGTTTTGGTAAGGTAGATAATAATACACTTAAAATGCGTCTAAATAAAGAAGATGAAATAATTAAGAAAATGCGAGTAATGTATCCATATGGTCCAAATGTAAAAGTAAAAAAAGATAATTTACAAGACGAATTAGAAAATGTAGGGCGATTATATCCAGTTTTGCCTCGCTATGGTACTAGAGATAGAACACATGTAAATAGAAACAATAGAGAATCTGCCGTTTCATGTCAGGAATTTTTTTTAAAAAATAAAGAAATTATCATGACTAATATTTCCGAGTCTTTTAATTACATTAGAAAACTTTTTAATAAAACAAAGAAAAATGTATTAAAAGACATAGCATCTAAAATATTATTAAACCCGGATATGATATATAGGAAAGAAGAACTTCCTCAATGGTATGTGTATATCATAGATATTATCGATACAAAATTATACAAGCCACCTGTTGAGGGTATAAAAAATAAACCTCGAAATGTTTGTGTAGTCCTGTATGAAAATAAAGGATTTGATGATATAAATCTGCCTAAACTATTTAATAATCTAGAAATCATTCAGTCACTGCCCAATGAACTTTAAAAAGAGGAACAGAAACCAATAGTAACATATAAACTAGAGCAAACTATCCGGAATAAGGTTTTTAACTATAAAAAAACTGTAGAGAATTTAAATATTACTGATAATGATAAAATGTATATACCATCATGTGAATTTATGTAATACTGACATAGGGCATATAATTACTGGTAATCTAGCGATAATTAAAAATTCTAAATTAAGAAAACTCCTAAGTAAAGGCCCAAACTATAGAGAACCTAAATGTTTAAATTATGCGAAATGTGTTAAGGAAATAAATAAAGCGTTAGATAATTTCACTGAACTCATGGCAAAAAAGCATAAACTATTACACTCTACATTTGACGCATGAAAAAATAATGTACTTAGATTCGTAAATAAAAAAGTAGAACGTTTAAAAGAATTTAAACACCCTAAAAAACGAATCTCCTCCTTAGAAATCCACAAATAACTACGGAGCTTGAAATGCTTCAAAATAGGTTTGTAATAGTTTCTATTGATAAGGCGACAAATTATGTAACAAAATACTAAAACGGAAAAGCAGAGAGGGGGAAAAAATAGCAAATTACATAAAAAGTGACAAATATAGCAAAAATAACACTAAGAAGAACAAAAATATAAACACTACAACTAGAAATAAACAGAACCCGAATAGAAATGAAAAAGTTTACAATGAAGAGAAAAGATGTAACTGCATAAATTGTACACTTTGTCCACAACAAAATAAATGCCTAACCAAAAGTATTGTATATCAAGCCACAATATTTGCCAAGGAAAGACCGAATAACAAGAAGTACTACGTGGGCATGACCTCCCTAGATTTTAAAACCAGATATTATGACCACAAAAGCACATTTCAAAACAGAAGGTCGTATTAAAACAGCACTAGCAAACCACTATTGGGAGCTCAAAGAAAATGGACGCTCACCATTAATTGAATGGAAAATAATACGACAGGCCAGTACATGTAGAAATTTAGACAACCCGTGTACATTATGTCTGAATAAAAAAATTCTGAATAAAAAAATTGAAATCCTAAACTTTAAACACCCTCAAACTCTATTAAACTGTAGAAGTGAGCTAGCAAACAGCTGCCTGCACAGAATTAAATTTACCTTAGGCTAACAATACATAAATAAATAAATAAACCAATAAGTAATAAAAAAAAACTCAACTAAACTAAAACCTAATAATTTAAAAACTAAAACCTAAAATAGAAATACAAGAAACCACGTGATTAAATAAGTTCACCCATTGCATTGACACAACAAAGAAACAGGATATAGGCCACTCTATAGAAAACAGAACAATAGAACAGGATATAGGAAGTAAAACAAACCAGACATTTGTTCGTGGGAAGCCCAACGATTGGCTAAGAGAACAACAAAGAATCTGATTGGTTAACTAGCTAGCCGTGCATAAAAAAGACCCGACAAAACTAACTCCATCCACTTTAGCCTGAAGATTACCCCCGGGGATGAAACTCGGGAGCCTCTGTGTAGCTTAATTGCCATAAATATATTTTCATTACTTACTACCTAGCTCTACTTACGTATCGAGCACTGTTGAAGTAAATACTGAAAATTGATACATAAAAAAATGATATATCTTTATAAAATTGCGTGTAGATACAAAGGGAAGTGTCTTTTTTTTCCGAAATATTAAATAAGTGATTTTTAATAATCATCCGGACAACACACAAAAAGCTAAAACCACACTTGCTGCTATGTATGATTTTAAGAAAAAATAAGTAGTAAGTCCCATTTCGATTTCGATTTGTTATTTTTATTCCTTCCTGCATACAACCTACCCAGCCCTTTGCATTGCCCTCAGCCTTTTTAAAAACATACTACTAATATATATATATATATATATATATATATATATATATATATATATATATATATATATATATATATAAGGGTAAAATGCACGATATATCATAAAAAATAAATGCCGTGAAAGACAAGATGTGTGAAAAAATACAAACGGAAAAAACAAATTTTAAATACAAAAAACATAATAAAAGAAACGAGAGATTTAATCAGTTTCGTTCGGATCAACGAACGTCTTCAGAAAGAGTGAAGATTTTTAATTTATTTGATGGCGGTAAAAACATAGAAAAAAGAAGAACGCACAGAGAGAACGTCATTGGCGCGCGTTTAACTATTTAAAAAAGAAAGAATAATAAAACGCGCGTGCGGAGATACGTTAAAAAATGAAATTAGATTTTTTTCAAATAAATAAAAACAAAAAATAAATTTT
>OY744541.1:73440976-73473476 GCA_963556195.1 Sepiola atlantica
TTATTTCAAGACTTTCTCAGGATGATTGTCTGAGGAAAACAACACACAAGTACAAAATATTTGAAATAGATAGATGGTAGCGGCTGCCGGCTCCAAATCTACGGACGCTTATGGTAAAAAATCAATATCATATATATATATATATATATATATATATATATATATATATATATATATATATATATATATATATATATATATGGGGGGGTATGTGTGTGTGTGTGTGTGTGTATAAAGAAGAAAGGGTAAGTGGAGGAATGAATAGAAAGAGGAAAACAAGTTAAATACAAAGAGTTGAAGAAATAATATTGGAAAAAGAAAAAATATAAGGAAAGAGAAAGAAAGAAAGAACTAGAAGAGGGTTATCACGAGAGAGATAGTGAAGAGAGAGATATAAAAATAGAGACACATTGGAAAAATAAAGCGCTGAAGTAAAAGAAGGAAGAGCTAATAAATAGGAGTAAAGGGGTGGAGAGATAAACAAAAAGGGGCGACGATAGTGAAAGATGGGTTAGGGTTCTTATGCAAATCACTAGCCCGACCCCGGGACCCCACGACCCCGGTTCGATTCTTTGTTTATCCTCCATCATTGTCAGATCCAGCCAAGCAAATGATAAGCCCATTCAAATAGCGTTGGGCAATGTCCACGTGGCTAGGTTCCAGGCGGACGGGGCGAGTGTAGGTTGGTAGGGCGGTGCGAGGGCCGTCCGGATAGCCAGTCAGTCGACCGACCGGACAGCGAGGGGGCGGGTAAACGGACGGACAAATATCAGGAACGACCGAGCGAAACAATTTTCAATCTTCTCCGACCACTGACAATAATCCGAGGTCGGTCAGATTTCAAGAAGCTGAATGGAACGTTCTTGGACCGTTCACCACGTGATTCCGAAAAGAAACATACCGGAAGAGGAAAATGTCACGTGGGCAAGGTCGTCATCCGGAAATGAAAGAGGCAAATTCTCGGTTATGATGTCATCGTCCTTTTCCATTCCTATGTTTGTTGGTTTGCTTGCTTAGAGAGAAAATGAACAGATCCGGGCGACTATATATGTGCCATTCATCACTATGCGCCAACGTAATATCTACTATTATACTAAATATGAGTTAATCAACGTTGGTTTCCATGAAGATTTTTTGTATCTATAACGAGAAGAATACCCGTCCCAGTATGGATAAAATCAATTCCTCATAACAATAGTTTTGCACCACAGTTATGTCCCGTTAGAACTATTAAAATAAGTATATAATGCGATTAAACCTTATGCCTAGAATCTTAATCTGTATTTTGATTAAAATGCATTACATTATTTTTATTCTAGAAAATATCTCCAATGCAATGGCTCTTCAGTAGCGATTGAAGTTCAGATAACCTTGCTGATTGATTTCTAATTACTATAGATCAAATTCAATGCAAATCTGAAATATTTGAATTTTCAAACGGGAGGTTGTGTCCATAGTGTGTCTTATAAAAACTCTGTAAAATACTTTAAAAAAACTGAAATTTTGGGACTATTTATGAATTGATGTTTTTACGCAAAAGTGGTAAAAGGGGGTGGAAATTCATATACATCCGATTTTTGTAAAATTTAAACAATTGGTATAAATTTTACAAAAATCGGAGGTATATGAATTTCCACCCCCTTTAACCACTTTTGCGAAAAATTAAATTAAACTAAATATAGCTAAATTAGGACCCCTTGCGCTTTATTACAGAGTTCCAAAATTCATAATGATCGGTTAATTAATTTATGATTTAATCCAATACATACAAATATATAAACATATACACATACCTAACTTTACATAAATAGAAAGTTTATCATAGAAAATATATGTTAAAATATTACTTTGTATCGGGATTGAATTCTATTTTTTCAAATCCATTTAATTGTTCAAATTAGTCATAATTTACAACTTACTCAGCCAATTCCTGATTACAATTCTGTGTATCACTCTCACCCTCGTTCACTGTATGCTATTTGACCCGCCGCTCTTAATATATACAATGTCTACCCCCTTCTCTCTCTCACACACACACTCTCTCTCTCTCTCTCTCTCTCTCTCTCTCTCTCTCTCTCTCTCTCTGTTTGTCTGTCTCTCTCTTTCTCTCTCTCTCTCTGTTTATTGACTATCAAAGTAATTAAATGAGTTTTTAAAAAAGTAAATATCATCAAATGTACTAGTACTATTAAATCCGTAGCTGGAGAGGGAAAGAGAAAACGAGAAAAAGAAAACGGGAAAGAGAAGAAAAGAAGGAGATATCGTCGGCCGAAAGGGACTAACTTTCGATTTTTTTTCTTTTAAGTATTTCTAATTTCTAGTATATATATATATATATATATATATATATATATATATATATATATATATATATATATATATATATTTATATAAAGATAGATGCATGAAGAAGGATATATATATATATATATATAGAAAGATAGATGAAAGAAGAGGGATAAACATGTACGAATGACAAATTTATTTCAACTTCGATTGTTCAATGCAAGGTGTACTCGGTAAAAACATGTTTATCATTCTTTGCTCTGATGATAAGATTTTAATCTTTGAAAAGCCTCGGCTTAAGGAAAGAATGATAAACATGTTTTACCGAGTAGACCTTGCATTGAACGATCGAAGTTGAAATAAATTTGGTATTCATACATGTTTATCCCTCTTCTTTCATCTATCTTTATAATTGCTCTATCTCGTATATTGAGCTTAAACCATTTCACTATAGGTTCTATCTACTAAAAGTATATTTTTAGTTTCATATTTTATATATTATATAGAAAATGAACCAAACATTCAAAAAGATACTTCATCAGTGTATGACACACCACAGTCAGACTAATAAAATAGATGCTTCATCAGTGTATGACACACCACAGTCAGACTAATAAAAAAGCTGCTTCATCAGTGTATCACACACCACAGTCAGACTAATAAAAAAGATGCTTCATCAGTGTATGACACACCACAGTCAGACTAATAAAAAGATGCTTCATCAGTGTATCACACACCACAGTCAGACTAATAAAAAAGATGCGTGCAATGTTCATGTAATTAATACATATTTTATTTCTATATTCGTTTTTTTTTTCTTTAGAAACAATTGTTTGAAAATAAAAATGTGTTTTGAATGAACTTGGATTATATCCTGTTATATATATATATATATATATATATATATATATATATATATATACTTTTTATCATGGAAATCGCTCCAGACAAAGAATGAAGCCACTTGATGTAAGAGCAAACAAGAACAAATATGATTATCGCAAAGACAGGAGATCTCTATTGACCTCAGTCTTGAAAAGACCAAGATTATAGGTAAGTGCAAAACAGTCATCAGGAAGAGAGTTCCACAAGCCTGCGGTTCTTGGAAAAAGCTACTGGAATAGGAAGCTGTATTACAATGAGGTATAAAAACAGCCTATTGATGGAGACCCCTAAATCACTATATATATATATATATATATATATATATATATATATATATATATATATATATATATATATATATATATATATATATATATATATGTGTGTGTGTGTGTGTGTGTGTATATATTAGAATCATGACCTTTACTAATAACAACCCCTGATGATGGATCATGACGGAACAGAAAGTATTCGGTTTAAAAGCGATTATGGCGGATACATCGGCCAGTTCCCGCTAGAAACAAGGAAATACATTAGGAACTTGGAACGGATCAGGACAAAAGTATGTAGATAGAAATTGGCCATGAGCTCCCTCCCTGAGTAGAGCTTATTTGTAAGGATATCGTCAACTGCCATTAGCTTTAAGGCATAACTCATTAGGTAAAACTAATTCGAGCTCCCGGCACTTGACAATGTTTACATTGAGATATTACTTACATCCAGTCAGTGTCGTATGATAGCGCAGGAGTAGGAGCGCCAACGGTCAGATCGACGGTTAGGTTTCAATCCCGGCTTAAGGCACTAACTGGTCTAGCCGCACTAAAAAGCAATAATACAGCGAAACAGTCTGCATGTGGATGACTATATATATATATATAGTAGCGGAATGATTTTCGGCGTGGTCGGGTCAAAATGAGGAAACTTCTGCTAACACCCCTGAACATCGTATTATTTTTTTCATTATTTTTTTCATTTCTATAATGTCCACTTTTCAAGTTATTCAAGTTATAGATATAAACATAGTAAAACGTTTAGTTTTCCTTTTATTGGATGTCCTTCGCCAATTGTAAAACCCCATTTAACCATTAACAAATGAATTATGATGTTTCAGAAGTGGGCTTGGTAATAGTTTCCCTTTTGACTCAAAATAAATCCGAGATCGCAATAGTCAACAGAAAAGTGCGACAGACTCTCTCAAGTTGTACAGCGTGAGAAATATATTTGAAAACAGTGATATTGGTCTATTCCAATATTGATTTTCTTCACCGGCTTTTTTTTTAAGGTTGGCATTCGATCACACTTTCGCAGCCAAGAAAGACAGTTGAGTGTTATATCTTGTGCCTATCGCGTTTTGTTTTTTGTTTTTTTTTCCACGCCGGAACCAGAAACGCCAGCTTTGAATACGTGTTAATAGCTTCAAAGGAATTGGTCAGGTTATGCTCCAATGCCTAGCAACAATCAGCTGCACATATTATCAATAACTCAATCGATATTCAATAATTTGGTTTATTTCTCGTGTCGGATACTTTTTAACAACGAAATTCGAATGGAAATCGATTTCCAGTGATTCGATTTTCTGCTGATTAATGTTTAATTTCTTTTCTTTTCTTTATTTTTTATTTTTGTTTTTATTTCATTTTTATTCTTTTACATTTTTCGTTCTCTTCGCTTTCTTGTTTTATTTGACATTTAAGCTGCGTCATCGCATTTCTATAATAGGTTATGTCTGTCGGTCTGTCACTTAGTCCGTAGGTCAGTCGGTCACACTTTAGTTTTAAATAACATTTTCATCAGCAAATCCGAAGATTGGATGGGAGCATTCTATTTTTGTTATATTTTAGCTTACCGATCGGTGTATAAGCCTTTATACACCGATGTCGTCGTCGTGAACTCGGTTTTCATTTGTCTGCTGATCGGACGCCGATGTTTAAGGTGTATTTAAAAAGACAGTCACAGACAAGCATCAGAGCGAGCATGAGAGATAGAAAAACAGACAGATACATCCAGTCACACAATCTCTCGTCATATCTCTATGCTAATGAGTCCCGATTGTTCAACATGGCTGCGTGGTTTAGGCGTCGGAATTGAGTTGCAAAATACTCGTAATCCGGGGTTTCGAATCGCATGACCGGTAGTGAATAGTCATATCTCTATGCTGATGAGTCCCGATTATTAAGGACGAAACGTATATTATTACTTTCCTGCACTGGTGAGCAATAAGCTTGAAATGCTAGCGTCTGTAGGTATTCATAATTTAATATATATATATATACATGGTTGTCGCTAGAAAATCGGGAAATTTGAGGTTGTAAACTTTATTGTTTTAATTTTATTTTGTTTAAATTTTATTGCGTCTGGCACAGTGAGGACCCGCCCAGACACATATTTTCTGCTTGAGTCTTGTTACTCAAATAGACAGCAAGTCTTCGCCCGGAAATCACGTGGTTTCGCAACTTCTCTCTGGTATCACCTCTGAGTCGTATTTTTCCCCCACTAAAACAGGACCCTCGCTATGTAATAAAAACAGATGCGTTCAAGCCTCTCTGTAGATGCGCGTGTGGCAAAATTAAGCTAGAATCGGGAATCTCTTCGCAAGATTTAAATTAAGTAAAGAGTGGAATTTTCTATTAGATGTCGAGTTAGAACTAATTTTCCGGGTAGTTACGTTAGAGACAGGAAGTCGCTAGTAAGACGTGGTAGGTCAAATCTTTCTCGTTTTACTGAATCGCAAGAGAGAAAAGGGTTAGGGTTAGAAGTGTGTAATAACTGCTCCCTCCTTCTATGGGGTGAAATGGGGTTATTATGTATGTATACGTACAATATATAAGCAAAAATAAAACATTAAAAAGATTGTTAAACCTCAAATGATTTTGTGTTGTTCTTTTATTATAACATTCAACATCGCTGTTATCACAAAATCGATCGAGAAGAGAGAAAACGAATTGTTGTCGCGTGTAATTGTAATTGTTGCCGCGTGTAATTGTAATTGTTGCCGCGTGTAATTGTAATTGTTGCCGTGTGTAATTGTAATTGTTGTCGTGTGAGTCTACTTACACGTATAAAGAAAATCAAAACATAAAACAGATTATAAATGTACAGGTATTACCTTTTTATAATTAGTAAGGTCCTTTTTATTCTTCTTGGTGTCATCGAAGTGTCCGTCTTGCTGTTATTGGACCGTTTAAAAAACAGCTCATCTTGTATAGAACTTAATAGCACGTGTATGCTAGTAGTGTATTTAAAATGGAAAAAGTTATTTCAAGGCATCTTTTTTTAAACAGTTTCAGTCGGCGAGAAAGATTATTTCATCCGAAAAATTTAAGACAAAAGTCAAATAAAAAGTGACTTTTAATAAAAAAAATTATAAAAAGAAATAGTTTGCATCATATTTATGGTTTCTATAGCTTTTTGACTATTTTCAAATTTATATAATAAATGCTTTAAAATAACTTTTTTTCTATTTTGAATATAAAATAAAATTGTTAAACCTCATGATATTGTGTTGTTCTTTATTATTGGCCAGCCCCTCTATTATCGTCCACTTATCTTATAAAAAATGATGGGGAAAATTGAGGCCAGTGTTCATCCTTAATCATAAGTAACAAAATTGATGATGCTACTCGTGACTTGAACCATCTTAATCACTATAATATCACATTTACTCTAGGGGCCATCTTACTTAAATTTATCTAATATTTTAATTTTTTTATTTTTCATAAATATATCTATATTCCATGAAAAATATCAGTATACTGAAATCATATGCCCTTAATAGGGTTAAGATGAAAATTCATATACACTAAATGTACAAAAGCAAGGAAATCCCCAAATGTTTACACTTTTATTGTCATTAAGGGTATGCGAGCACAACAGGGCTATGTATTTTACTGGTAGGAATTTTTCTTCAGCGCACCTCACACACTTCATCCACTCATGCATAGAAATTTATACTGTATACCCTTAATGACAATAAAAATGTAAAAATTTGGGAATTTCCTTGCTTTTGTACATTTAGTGTATATGAATTTTCATCTTAACCCTATTAAGGGCATATGATTTCAGTATGCTGGTATTTTTCATGGAATGTCACTACTTTTGTAAAGGCTATGCCTCAATTTTTAAGGGTTTTTTGAATTTTCTAGAACAACTAAGGTATATGGTAAACTGAAATTAAAATGCCATCAACTAGACCCTAGAACCTCTATCTCTGCCAAAAATCAGCTGAATCCATAAAATAGTTGATGAGATACAGGGTGGCACATACGTACGTACGTACGTACTACGTACGCACAGATAACATGATTTCATGACTGAACTTTCTGGATCTCTGGGTTGCCTTGACTAATGATGCTGAAATTCTACACATTTATAGAACCTATCAAAACAAAATTTTGTGCAAAGTTTTAACTAATTTGGTTTATTGATTTTTGAGTTATGATTGATCAAAGAAAAGAGATTTCTAGCATAGGCTATTCGTAAAGTCTATTAAGGGATAGAGCGCTCTCGCGCCTCCCTTGATACAAATTTATTTGCAATGGGTAGTGCGGCTTGGAAGAAGGTCAAGTGTTAAAAACAAATTTTAAAAGGAATTGTCAAGAAAAGAGAACTCATTGAGATCGATCCTGATTAGTCTTTAAAATGTCCAATTTAAAAATGTGTAAAGTTTAAAAATCTTCAATTAAAAAACAAACTATTTGTTTGATTTCACTCAAACTTGAAGGCTATCTTGAAGCGGTTTGTTCCGATAGAAACTACTATTTCTTAACGACTAGTTTTGTCCGTTTTTCGAGAGGGTGACACCGCTGTTATAAAAAAAAAAGAAGCTGAAGACGGCAACAACGGGAGAGAATTGGAAAAACGAATTGTTGCCGCGTGTAATTTGCACAACGGTTTTGTACGCGAACAAACAAGTATGCAAGATCGACAAAGTTTTAGTAGTAGATAAGTTCTGGGCTGGTGCATCTCTCCCTCCTTGACAAGGTCCAAAAAGAATCGCCAACTTAATAGGTCCCTCACTGTCAACCAATCTCCAACCCCTGTCCCATCGCCGCAATGTAGCATCGTAGTGCTTGTTTTACAAATACTTTAATGGATTATGCTTCGATGAATTGGCTACTCTGGTGCCCCCTCGACGTAAATTCACTAGACCAACTCGACAATCAACAAAATCCCATCCATTCACTGTAGAGATCCCCCGATGACGGAGAGCCTTCTACTCCAATAGCTCCTTTTCTCGTGCTGCTGGCCTCTGGAACTCCCTCCCTGCCCCCATGTTTCCTCGACAGTACCGACATGCAGAAGTTTAAAACTAATGTAAACAGACATCTCGCTGCACAGCTCTCAACTTAGAATGACACCTTAAACCTACTCCCTAATTCTCAGTAGCCCCTTACGTTTACAGTGGCGTCCTGCCTTGTTTGGGTGAAATATCTGTTAAAAAAACAAAAAAAATATTTACCTTTTCTCTTGCGTATGGCTATTGTTCATGTTATCTTAGAGGTTAAGATTTTCAGTTTATAATTTAACTCACATAAGTTTCAAAAATGATAAGAATTTTGAAGTTCAATTTTCGGAAGTATTATTATGAAGCAATGTTTTACTTCTATTGAGCCCAAACGAGGCATATTATGAAGCAATGTTTTACTTCTATTGAGCCCAAACGAGGCATATTATGAAGCAATGTTTTACTTCTATTGAGCCCAAACGAGGCATATTATGAAGCAATGTTTTACTTCTATTGAGCCCAAACGAGGCATATTATGAAGCAATGTTTTACTTCTATTGAGCCCAAACGAGGCATATTATGAAGCAATGTTTTACTTCTATTGAGCCCAAACGAGGCATTTATTTTTATTCACCCCGAACAAGGGGTCATATTGCATCTGAGACGTAAGGGGCGACTGTGATTAAGGGCCAGATTTATAGGGGCAACCTAAGTGGGGAGGTGTGCACAGCAAGTTGTTTGTTCACATTACATTTAAATTTTTGCATGTTGGTAAAGTCGGGGAAACAGGAACCATGGAGGGAATTCCAAAAGCAAGCGATGCAAGAATAGAAGCTATTAGAGTACTAAGTCTTCCGGCATCTGGCGACCTCTGTAGTGAAGGGGTGGGGTTTTGCTGCTAGTCGTCTTCGAACTTTAATTCACTCTCTAACAAGGCACTCTGCGATTGAGACATAAGGGCATACTCTGAATCAGGGGCAAGATTTATCTGGGGCATCCTAAGTGAGGAGTTGTCCAGTGAAATGTTAGTTTACACTTGAGAGATATTTTAAATCATCATCATCATCATCATATTCGATTTAACGTTTGTTGTACGGGCTTGCATGTGTTGAACTGCTTCTATATTGAAGATACTATGTACTATTTGGATTATTTAGACTGCTATTCTCATCTTGGTTATTATATTCACAACCTTTCGGCAGATGTAACCTCCGACCTTCTTTAGTGTTGTGGGGTACAAATCACCCCTATTGAAGAACTAATGGAAGCAACCATCTATAATAAATACAATGGTTGCAAAGACTCAAACAGAGGACATTCCTATTATGTGAGAGTCCTCGTACCACGTGTGGTATCTGTTCCGATGGATACTACACTCTATAGACCGGTGTTGTCTTGGCCTTCTGGGCATGATTCCGCCGGTCTATGGGTCTGTCCTGTGCAGTTCTAGGAGGTCCACCCTCCCAGGCTTTGCCTCTCCTCTTTGGGGAGGAGTAAGTTGATAGCTTACTGCCTGAGGCGCCCCTACCGGGGAATGCCGACGGGGCTGTCCAGGCAATTTTTAGTGGCTAAAGCGCTCACCTCTCGAGCGCTGGCTTTTCAAATCCCACTTTCCGACCTTGTGTCACATACTCCTATAGTGGGTAGGTGTTAAATATAGAGGACATTCCTATTCATGTTTTACCGCATGGTAGGAATCCGGTCATCTCCTACCACATTTAGTGGCGTTACTGTATTGCTATGAATAAATACATTGTATATTTTAACCTGTCACAATTTGTGGTTGTTATCTTTGTGACCCCTAGCACGGGTCTACAACATTTAGCATAGGTACTGAACATAAAAAGAACGTGTGGTTACAGAACATAAACATATATAAATAATAAACTTGAAAGTCTGTATTTGTATATGTATAAATATATAAAACTAAAATTATACATTCCGAAATCAATTTTTTTTAAATACTAGAAGCTATCTACATAAAAACACAACAACCTAAAATTAACAACATCACATATGAAACCAGTGGTAACATTTTAAAATGCTTAACGTAATGCGATTTAGTTCTATGATGCCACTCAGCGTTGCTGAATTAAAAATTGTCAACGACTTCTTTGAACAATGCAGAAAACGTTCTATGTGCGTTTTTTTGTCCGTCATTTTAAAATTCTCTTTTTTCTCCAGTTTTTTTGTTCATTTGCTTTTGACACATGAGGATGATTCGACGAAGGATCGAAACGTTCGTGAAACCTGTTAAACCTATGAAACATTTTTTTAAAATTATTTTAATATAAAAAAGACCAACAGTAAATTTTAAAAAATAAAAAAAGGTTTAATTAAACAGACAAATTCTGTTTGCATAAATGAGAAAATGCTGCCTAAATACACAAAATATATGTATATATATATATATATAATCATACTAAATCAGCCTTTGGCCTTTATAAGTGATAATCTCTTAATAAAAAAGAACTAAAGCGTAACCGTCGGACGATGGACAGAGTCACTTATTAAGATGCTTGGACGGATCTTAATAAGATGCGTCCATTCAATCTGTGCGTTTAACAATGGACGCTATTTCAAACTGAAGCGTGACAGACCGAGAAAAGAAAGTTTTTCCAAAACATCAAATTAGTTTTTTTATGTATTTACATAAAAATGTTCGACTTTCTTTTTTATTTAATTAAATGATTAAATCGAAATGTATTCGTGTAATAAAAATACAGAGAAAACAAATCGATATTCTAACAGATAATTTGTAGGCATTGTTTGACGATTGGAAACAAAAGAAATAAGAATGAGTTTTTAGATTTTCAGTGAATTTACATGATTGCCCCAAATCAATGATTCGATTTCCAATCGATTTATCAGCTAGATGTATGCGATTGTGTGGGTATGCATGTAGCACTACAGGTCGAGAATTCTTTGTCTTCTGACAGTAAAAAATATATCGCTAGCAGACAGCTGTGTTGTGTTGATGACACGTAGTCGTGGCATTAGACGGCGTAATAGTCGATGTAGAGTAGATCTATTTCTTTCCTCTTCTGTGGTTTTAACAGATCTTAATAACAATAGAACATTATCTTCGATTTATTTTTTTCTTCTTTAACATTGCTCTTAAAATATTTATAATAATATTACGTGTTCCTACTCCGTTGCGAGAGTTAAAGAGGATCTCCGCAAAACGCGTATGTTCTGACCGAGAAAAAGCTTAAACTTGTTTATCTTTCACGTCGTTCGAGACTTCTTTTAACGTCACTTCTTCGAACACGTTAACTTAATTCGTAGTGGAAATTTCCTCTCTCTACATCATCTAATTTCGACGTGGAAATTTTCATTTCTTCTTACTAACACGGCCACATACAATTTGACTACATAGATATCGAAACGAAAATAATACAGTTTTAGATTTCTATGTTTACGTCGTAGTACCCACTAAAAAGTAATGCCAAGAGAATTAACCTACACTAGTGGAGCCTGTGGAAATTAAACGGTAAATTATAGAAACCTGTTTTTTTCTTTAATTTTATTAATGTATCTACTCAGATACAAACGCTAATATTATCTAAATTTAATTTAATCGGTAAATAAAAGTTAATAAATTGCTTAAATTTATTTTAAAACGCACATTAAGAATTGATGTTATATCTCTTATAATCTCTATATTTTCGAACTGCTAACTTTAATATGAATTTCTCTGGGTGAACTGATATAACACGCTCCTTCTCGCTCTTTTTAAATGTAACGACACGTTTGAATTATTCTCTATTCTCCGACTGTTATAACCCTCCTATTCTTCTCTATCTCTGAATAACTTTCTGTTCGCTGTCACTGAACTTTGTCGTGACACTATTGCTGCCATGTAAACCAACTACAACGTCACGTGCGAAAAAGCAAAAGGACAATACATAAGCGTAGTAATATTAACATGCATGTTATATGCGTACCATTATCGGTGTTAAAATTGGGGACGTCTAAAAGTTTGCAGCCAGACGTTAACGCCGACTGCGGATATGGTGTTTTTTAGAACACAGCATTTCACTTACGTTTTGTGTCAACCAATTATTATGCTAGATGCGAGTTAATCAACGTTTGTTTCCCTCAAGCTTTTCCCTATACAGTTTAATCACACTAAACACATACCAAAATATTTGACAGTCTGGCATTGAGTTATGCTATATAAAACTCCCATTTTAAGTGTTCTAATTAGCCGTCACTTTCAAATAACTCATCCAGTTACCCATCTCTTTATATCAATAACTTTCACCCTTTCTTAACGTCATATATTGTTTTCAATTTCGTTACTCTACTCTCTCTGTTTCTCTCTCTCTCTCTCTCTCTCTATATATATATATATATATATATATATATATATATATATATATATAGTTTTCAGGTTCGATTATTTTCGATAGGAATTCGAATCAGAGAGCTCTATGTCCGTCCAAACAGAGCATGAATAAGTTATGAGGTTGAAAAAGACTAGATATACATTCGGATTGTACACATTATAAGTTATTTCTACCTTAACTAGGTTTCCTCGGATGTGTTTCCAACCACAATTCAAGTTTGAATTGTGTTTGGAAACACATCCGAGGAGACCTAGTTACGGTCGAAATAACTTATAATTTGTACAATCCGAATGTATATCTAGTTTTTTTCAACCTTATAACTTACATATATATATATGTATATATATATTTATGTTGTTTTTTTTTAATGAATATTAATTATTATTACCTACAGACATCGATTTTTCATGCTTACGCAATCTTAAGTGCTCGACCCAAGTTTACAAATGGCCACTGATTCGTAGTCGAGTATCCTACCCCTCGGCCGGCGTGAACTAGCATGAGAATTAGGAGAGATTTAAATCTATAAACGCCGAAATTTGCGGGCGAGTACAACCAAAAATGATTAAACAATAACAAGAAGAAGCTGGGTTGGGATCTCGCTTTAAGTCGTAGTATTACTGTTCATTATTAAATTCTCTCAGAGTGTCTCAATCCTTGTAAAGGGGGCTATACTTATATATATTTTTAATATGTATTTATATATATATATATATATATATATATATATATATATATATATATATATATATATATATATATATATATATATTAAAATACAATATAGTAACACGAAATCACATAATCATCGATGCAATAAATTATTTCAACCTTGTGGTATTGTCAAGCATCCAAGTGAGATGATTGCATTTTTGAAAATGTAATATTTACATTATTATTCTTGCTCTGTTTATTAAATTAAGCTCTCATACCCGCATTTCCTCCTGGAATCTATTTCATTATAACACACACTATATATATATATATATATATATATATATATATATATATATATATATATATATATATATATATATATGTATATATATATATATATATATATATATATATATTTATAGATAGATACATATATATATATATACACACATATATATATATATATATATATATATATATATATAATCAGTATATTACCTTCGAATCTTAAGAAATATATATATATATATATATATATATATATATATATATATATATATATATATATATATATTTCTTAAGATTCGAAGGTAATACGGAAAAAGAATGAAAATATTCGGATAGTTTATTACATATAAAATTGCATATTTATTTAATCCGTAACTGGCGAGAGAGAAACAGAGATTGGTGGAAATGAAGCGAAAAGAAAAAAAGCTATTTTTATCTTTTTATGTTTTGTATTTAACTGGTTTTGCCAACTCATTTTTTTTATATATTCAAGCAATTGAATCCGAGTTAAACTGGTGGCCTAACGGGGCACATTTTTTTTCCTAATGATGTTTTAAATTGTTTTTTACAGCCTTTTTTGTGCGTACGGATATGTACTAGTTTAGGGGTTAATGGCTGATGGCGATGGCCAAGATCTATTTATTTTCTTTCCCGGTCAGCTGCCTTTTTGGCCGGAAGCTTGATTACAGTGAGTGTGAGTCTGGCATGAAGATGTCTGGAGTGAAAGAGCGATGGCGCTCTCGGCAAGGATCCGGCTTTTCTATATCCTTTGCGAGAATATTTACGGTCCGCGGAAAAGCAAAGAAACAAAATGGGATGGGCAAAATAAACCAGTAGTAAAAGGAAATTGTCCCCCGCCCCACCTCACCCCCCAAAATAATAATTTGTATATAGATTGAATCGGCCTTTTAGCTAAGATCAAAGTGTAGTATCTGTTCCGATTGATACTGCACCCTATAGACCGGTATTGTCTTGGCCTTCGGGGCTTGATTTACGCCGGCCTATAGGTTTGTCCTGTGCAGTGCTAGGAGGTCCACACTCCCAGGCTTTGTCTCCCCTCTTTGGGGAGGAGTAAGTTTATCGCTTACTGCCTGAGGCGCCCCTACTGGGGAATGCTTACGGGGCTGCCCAGGCATTTTTTGTAGGCCAGAGTGCTCACCTTCTCGGGCGCTTGCTTTTCAAATCCCACTTTCCGACCTTGTGTCACATCTTACTGCTGTGGGAGGTAGATAAATAACTTGAATACAGATTCACACTTTGTGTTTGAATGTAAATATACAAATTGTAATTTCTGATTAAATGTGCATTCTTGTTAGACCCCACCCACCCCACCTTCAAAAATTCCACCCATGGAATCGTTAATAAAATTCACATTCCTTTCTACAATCAAACCATATCTAGTCTATGCTTGACTTGTCCACCAAGTTTCAGTTATCAATGTCCAACAGTTTTATCGCCGTCCAATGGTAAGCACACCTGGTTATGACGTGCAAAATCATCAATAGCTCAGACGCACTTCTCTTTTTACAGTTTTGATTCAGGCTGTGGTGACTCTTTTGATTTCAGGAATAGTCTTGGAATTGTTTCGATAGATGTCATCTTTGAGATAACCACGCAGATAAAAAAAATCGCGGGTTAAGGTCTGATGAGTGTAAACCACATTCCTAATGATGAGAGACCATCGCCAAAGTGTTCCCATATCATTAAATGATGATAACACAATGATTCTTCTAGACTCATGACTGAACCCTGGTAGACTGTAGTTTACTAGTACTAAATACGGTTGCATTTGCAGAAAGGGTTCAGCATTTTATTAACGATTGAATAGGCGGCATTTTGGAGTGAGAGATGGCCTTGTACCATGATGGATTTTTCACTGAACTAAATGTTTACAAATTTCAAAGGTGGCAACATGGTCAGACAAAATGTTCTCTGATTAGGTTCAATTTATTTCAGTTTGTTGGTCGTCTGTCGACCTGTTTGTAGCACTACGGCGAACGTATTTCTTTAACTGCGACGAAAAGTCTAGCTCTGGCGTTTTGTATTACACAGCTAATATAAAGCCTTCCTTCGTTAACACGTCGGAATTAGTTGCTCATTGGGTAGTGAGGTTTCTCAGAGGTGGTGACAGTAGCTGTCCTATGATGTGGTTCTTTTCTTCTTTCTTTCTCTCTGTAGATGGAATAATGGAAGCAATTCAAACAGACAACAGATAACCCCATAATTTGTTCTTGTATTTAGTTTTCGCTGGGTTTTTTTTACCTTATTGTAAATAGGCATCGCCTATCTTTGTGATCATCATGTTTCGTTCTTGTTAGCTCCTTACATAAAATGGCTTCATGCCTTGTCTGGAGCGATTTCCATAAAATCAGGTCCTTAAATTACAATATACTCTTACGTCTCATTGGCAATGTGCTTTGTCTGGAGTGAATAGAAGTAAAAACAATGTTTTTAATAGTTGGGATAGTTTTCAATCCCTACAGTGCGTTTAATTTGTCGGCAGAATACGCTGATCGTATTTTTATAGTCGCAGTGGTGACGGGGCAACTAAAGTTTACATATTTCTTTCTCACCTGGTCGCTGCAATTACAACATTAAAGAATAAACTCTGACAAAAGTGGTGCTCAATAGCTCATGTCTCTTGATGTTTTATTCCTTCATACTCGTACAGAAATGTAAGATTCCTATAAGCTTCCAATCTCTCCCCTAGGGGGAGGGTAAACAAAAAACGGAGCTTTAAAAAACTGCCACTGAACAAAATTACCTTATATGCCAAAGAGAAAACTTTCCCTTCTTTTTTGTTGTCTACGTATTATTTATGACTTCCGCCCATGATTCACCTTCCTGTACACGTATCTCACGTTTTACTCTTACTTCTAAAGGATTTGTTTATTCTCCTACATAAATTTAAACTTGTGCTAGAACCGTTTTATCCAATCCTATGTTTACACACACGCATTTAAGTATTATTACATATATTGTATGAATAAACGGGCGGATTCAGAAGAAATTATTAACTCATACTTGTCTATATCAACCTTCGTTGTAAATTTGAAGTGACATTAAAGTGTTTCAAGAATTTGAGCATGTCAATGTGATTTTATTCATGAATTAGTAAAACGGGTAGAAAGATCCATACATTTCTTATATCGTTAAGGGCCGAGTAGCAGAAAAAGAAGGACGAGTCCATTCTCAATGTGCGTCCATTCAAAATACGCGTTTAGCGATAAAAATAATACAGGATAACCCTGAAACATTCAACCTAAAGTTAAAAAAAAACAAAACCTAAAATACACATTTCCCTTTATTATAAATCCAAGGAGTTTAGTAAAGCGAGAATGGATTCGTGCAAATGAACACTGCAGCGGATGTCCAAGATTTGCAATTGAAAACATTATTTTCTTTTTTGTTTTTTATTTGATAGGGTTAACATTTTTAAACTTCCGGGAAACACCTGTTCACCATTTTGTTTTCGAGATCGGAAATACAGGATGTCCCCCCCCCCCCCCAAAAAAAGTACCATTCATGGAATTGTTAATAAAATTCACAATCATTTCTTAAATCCAACCATATTTCGTACAAATACGGGTTATTTATATCTAAATTGTCCATCAAGTGTCATTTATGAATGTCTTACAGTTTTTGTTTTATAACTGTTCAGTCATATACGGGGACACTTTGGTAATCGGCTTCTCAGTAAGAGGGGTGCTCCTAAATTGGATCCACGGCCTTTGACTCTCTAGATTTCTATATGTAAGGATATCTAAAAAAAATAATATATATCAAAACACTCCCTAGAGACAATTCCTTAACTGAAGAGTGAAATCAGAATAAAAATCAGGACAGTGCCAAGAGAAAAGTCTATCAGTGTTGTAAAAATATTTGCACGTTATCTCAAGTTATGCTTATCATTGAACGGTGAGCACAAAGACTGTTGAGCATTCATGACTGAAACTTGGTGGGCAAGTCAGGCATAGAAGCATATGTATTTGTGTTTTGATATTAAATAACATGAAGGTTTTATTTGCAGATTTTCTTATCTGTGAGGTTATCTCGAAAAATAATATCCATCAAAAGACTCCTTAGACTATTTCTGAACTGAAGGGGGCCGTCATAACAAAAATTAAAACAGTGCCAAGAGAGAAGGGTGTCAGAGTTATTAAACATTTTACATGTTTCGCTTTTCAGATGTGCTTATCATTTAACGACGATAAAACAAAGACTGTTGGATATTCATTAATGAAACTTGGTGGACAAGTCAGACATAAACCGAAGTTTATTTGTAACACCTCATAGGTTAGTACGTTTATGTTGTGATGGTGAATTTTACTAAATGATGATTTCAGCATGAAAACGCCACTCTAAATAATTATGTACCATAGCCTTTTTAGCTTAAACTCCGACTCACGTAAGTTGAAATATGTAAAAAGAGAGGCCAAGTGTCAGAGTCGCTAGTCAGCATTTTTTTTTGTAAGAGGTTGGAGATCAAGCTCTGCCTCTAGAATCGGATCTTTTGTTTCAGAGACTCTTCGTTTCTAAAGACTGTTGACATTCACGATTGAAACTTGATGGACAAGTCAGACATAGACTGAAGTTTATTTTTACCAAATATGATTGGATTGCAGAAAGGATTGTGAATTATATTAACGATTCGATGGGCGGAATCTTTGGGGTTCACTATGTATTATTGTCATCGCTACAGACGTAGTTTGAAGGGATGCAACTGGAGAGTGAATCAGTTATTAACGATTTTCAATGTCGTATTCAGGTGATAAACCAAAGACTGTTGGGCATTCATGACTGAAATTTGGTGGACAAGTCAGCCAGAGACGGAAGTTCATTTCTACAAAACATAGTTGGATTGCAGAGAAGACTGTGGATTTTATTAACAATTTTATGGGTGGCATTTTTGTGTGGTCACCCTGTATTTCAAACATAAACGAAAATGCTATTTCGAAATCAACCAACGGACAGCGTTTCTTATGCAGATACATGAACGCAACTTTAAAATGTTATTGTAAACTTAAGTGTGACAGCCGTAGAAACATGTCTACTTAAAACTTACGTGTGACAGACCAACTGATTCGCAAAACCTCTCATAGAAATCATTGTACACATCTAAAATAAGATTCATCAATTGAATCTTAGTTTTTGTATTTTTACTTAATAACAAGTCACCACTTATCAAGGCTGAAAGTTACTCGAGCATAAGAGTTAATGAGAAGGATAGGTTGTCAGTTGAATGACGAGGAATATTCTGAGAGGATTGAAAATATCGAATGTGGGTAATCAAATTTGATTACATCTGACGATCTGTTGATATTGGAATTGAAGACCACTATATTGTAGCATGCAGGGGAGCAGTCCGGTGGTAACGCGTTCTACAGATGGGAACATCTTGGAAATAAATTCTGCTCATTTAAATACAGTTTTATGTCAAGCATACGGATTAAGGATTGAAAGTGATTTGCAATTGTGGTATGGAGACGAGTTCTTGCTCTGAATGTCATACAAGGAGAGACCAGAGGTTGAATCTCGGTTCGGTACATTACATGGAAATAACGATAGAGTAGACGAAAGACAGCAAAGTGTAGTATCTGTTCTGATAATACTCTTATCTTTTTTCTCAGTCAGCAAAGAAAAAAACAACTAGACTGAGACAATTTTTATTTTCGTCTCAATCCGGAGTGTCTTTGTTAGAAGGAGCTGGATTTTACCCCACAATAAAACCGACCTTATGTCTGACTCTGTCCTCGCGAGCAGAAAAGTAAATAGGAACTAGCAATGACTCTTCTGTGATAAAGGGGTTGTTTGCGTGTTTAGCCATGCAAACCCTTGCATCACAGACTAACCGACCGGTCGGTCTCTGTACCAAATCTAACCCCTTCATATAAACTTCACCCGAAGCAACAACAAAATTTCCTTTTTTCACTTTGAAGCGATTAAAAGTGAACAACCTAAAAAATAGTGGGAAAAGAAATAATATTGTCGAATTTAAAGTGGGAAATAAGTTTCGTATATGAATTTAACGTAAAATGGTCACCCACTTTCGGACCAGATAACTTGAAGCATGTTACAAATAAAATTACATTTTGGTAGGTGAAATTAAGCTTGAACTCTTCCGTTGAACCAACGTCGCGCAAACCGTGTTTGCAATACATTTTTCGCATTGCCACCCGGACTTAAGCAAGGACTGTGTTTATGACTTAACGTTAATATTCCCCTCACATTAAAACGCGACCTTGTATCTAGCTCTGTTTTCGTGGAGAAACAAGTAAATAAGGACTAGCAACGTCTTTTCTGTGAGAAAAGGGGCTATCTACGCGTATAGCGATGAAAACGCTATGTTAAACTGTGGCGCGACGGACTGACCGACCGAGTTCCTTATATGAAAGCGAGGATGCATGTGAACCATGGTTGAAGTACATACACAAAATAGGGATTGTCTTTGAGTCTTTATTTATATTGGCATCGCTTTAAAAAAGCGCGTTACTTTGGCGCAGCAACGAACCTGACTCAAGCGATAAAAAAAAGATGGCGGTGTCACCTGGAATTTGTCAGGATTCTTATGATGCCAATGGAGGGCACTTGTAAAATAAAATAAGACATATTAATACACACAAATACACAATAGAAGAAATGGGTCTACTGAATCACACGTGTACAAAATATATAGAATAATATTAGAGTTACTGCAGATTTATAACATCTCTTTTGCGTGCATTACGATAAAAACCATACGAGACATCCAAAATGAAAAATGATTTTATATATTATAGAAGTGGATAGACCTGGCGTTTCAATGCTGTTAATTTCTTGATGTTAGACCTGTATTCGATAACCAGACGACTAGAGAATGCCCCCCTCATACTGACATCGCCCCATTTTAGGCTTTCCCTCTCGGTTCAGAGGCACCCTGGCTCCAGTGGAAAACACTCAACCGCCTTGGAACGGGAATGGAGCGATCAAAGTTGCTATGAGTAGATGGGGCTACAAAACTGACCCAACTATTTGTGAATGTGGAGAGGAAGACCATACGATGCAACACTGACTTGTCTGCCCTTTACTGCACAACCAGTGCAGCTTGAACTATCTTGCAGAGTACAACACTAATGCAAAAGACTGCGTAAAAAAGTGAGAAACTGTCGCATGACCACATGACACTTCAAACACACACTAAGAAGAAGATGATGGGTTTTTAATTATGAAAATTTATTTAAATTTTCATATGTAATGTAACTACAGTTCAAATCTTATTAAAATCCAACAATTATTTATTTATTTGAATACAGCTACAGTTTACAATATATATCATGTCAGGATCCAACAACACACGTGCCCACAAAATTTGGAGAGATTTTTGTTGCTCACACTTCAGAGAACACTACGTGTGGTTGCCAGTGAATGATGATGATGATGATGATGATGATGATGATGATGATGATGATGATGATGATGATGATGATGATGATGCAGCAGCAGCAGCAGATCGATTCTTGAACATTCAAAACTCGACTTAATCGTTCTAAACAAAAACAAGAGAACTTGCTTAATCATTGATATAGCTGCCCCTTCGATACCAGAGTGTAGATACCAGAAAGAACACAGGAAAATAAATAAATATTAAGATCTAAAATGGGAATTAGTTAGACTATGGAAATGTAAAGAAGTAAAAGTGATTCCCGTTATAATTGGAACGCTTGGAACCATAACGAAAAACCACATAAATGGCTTAAACAGATTGACGAGACAATTTCTTTTCCAATTCCGCAAAAGGCTTGCGTGTTAGGAACAGCGAAAGTGTTAAGGTACAGCTTGAATGTCTAAAGTCAAGGAAATTGACTTGATGTTCAAAAAAAGAAAACTCCAACTAAAAACATCCAAATGTTCAAAGTACTATGAAATAATAATAATAATAATAATAATAATAATAATAATAATAATAATAATAATAATAATAATAATAATAATAATCTTCCATTCTATAATAAAGACCAATGTATATCGCACGTTTATTTGTTTATTCATTCATTCTCATTTTGTATTATTTATTATTATACTCATTCTTTCTAATATTTATAATTTTTCGTTGACTGATTACGCCTATACATGAGACTGTGTTTAAAAGTGTTTTCAACGCAGTCTTGAGAAGACGTGGATGCGTCGAAACACTGTAACCAATGTGCTTATTTAATTTTATAAATACTCTACTTGTATTGAGCACTTTTGAAAGATATTGGTTTTGTGTTCATTATGTAAATATATTTGAACTTTAATATATATATATATATATATATATATATATATATATATATATATATATATATATATATATATACTAGTATAAATATAACATAATTTTACTTATTTTAATGTTTTATTCTTTCGTTAGGTGTGGGAGTATGATACGATTTTGGTAGCAACCCTATACATGTTAAAGTTTGTGATAATTTAAAAAATGTATTACTTAATATAACTCAAAATCTGATGTCGACCAATTCTTTTATCTATTTGTTTTATCTAACTTATTTAAATGTCTTTTGGGGCAGATTCGGATTTGATTGGGCGCATTCCTTCAATGGTAGAGTTTACAAAAATAATGAGCCCATGTTACTCACCGAGTTGCCGAGAATATATATTCTAAAATTCATAATGATCGGTTGATTAGTTTAGCAGTTTATCCTGTACACCGAGATATATATATATATATATATATATATATATATATATATATATATATATATATATATATATATAAAGATAAAGATGTAAGAATGACAAATCTATTTCAACTTCGATTGTTCAATGCAAGGTGTACTCGGTAAAAACATGTTTATATTTCTTTCCTTAAGCCAAGGCTTTTCAAAGATTGAAATCGTATCATCAGAGGAATTACATGGATGGATGAGTTGGCAGTGGAAAAGCCGAAATTCAAAATGTTTAAAATTATTAAGTAATGGAGAGTAAGAATATGCGCGTGGAAAAAATCTACCCAAGAAAACCAAAACATATACAAACAGACCCTCAAAAACTATCAATTTTGACAAACTAGCTAACCCTCAAGAACATAGTAAAAATCACAGAATTAGAAGAAAGAATAGTATTTGGTTTTATCCACCTTATAACTGCAATGTGAAAACAAATATCGCTAAGGAATTCTTCAAAATTTTAGATAACTCATTCAAGCACCCACATAAATACAGCACTATTTTAAATAAAAACTCTATTAAAATTTCTAATCAAAAAATTAAATCTGCCCAGCAACCTGCACCTACTAATAATTGTAACTGTGAGAAATCCAGAGAATGCCCGTTAAATGGTAATTGCATACAAAGTAACGTCATATATGCTTGTACGGTTTACAATTCCCCCAAAACACCATCATGCAAACAGACACCAACATGCAAATTCTCCCCTCATCCTATAGCTCTCTACATCTCCAATTTCTTGTACCAAACTATACCCTAAATAACACCTCTTGCACTAACCAACAATCCCCACTAACTAACAATAACCTTGATCTCACACATCAAATTCTCTCATCTTTTCCACCTAACAATTCCAACCTAACTTTGGCCCAAACCTTGAACATACAAACCCAAAACATTCCCAATACTATAAATAACACAAATACTATAATAACAACCCCATACAAAATACACACTTACATTGGGGCAAGTGCCTTCTCTATCAAGACCCGAATCTCAAACCATATCTAATCTTTCAAGCATAATAATAACAATGCCACTGGCACCTCTCTATCCAATCTATTAAAAAGCTTTAACAGTAAAAACATTCCCTACTCCCTACATTAGGCAATATTAAAAATGTGTAAATCCTACACTCCAGGATCCGCTTTCTGCCAACTATGTACATTAGAAACATTTATGATAGTTGCAGCAGCTAAAAGCAAAAATATTATTAGCTCTAAAAATGAACTTATCTCAAATTGCAGGCACAAGCGAAAATTTAAATACATAAATTTCATTACTCCCTCTGACACCCCTCCTCCCAGCCAACAAACCCCTCTCTAACATTAGACTAATTCTTAAATTCTATAATTTGTTAATTTTTTAACTCTTAACTTTTCCAACCTTACAAATAACCATCCCAATAACATAGCGTATCCTCCCCTGTGTACCTAATAACTCTATTAACCCATAACACTTAATGTAAATTGAGAACCAATATCATTCTCCTCCACTCAACTAATCCTTAACCGCTTCTACTTCAACACTCTAATTCCTATTCCCCTTTTTTATTATTTGCCAACCCGCGTACGCACTCACCCATTGTTTTTTATCTCCCTTGTATTCGATCCATGTACTCTGTATACGCTTCGCTCTACCGACAATATTTTTCTCATATATTTCATTACTCTCACCTTTAAACTACGCTCTCTGGTAACTCCTATAATGGTCCATTTCCCTCTTAAAATCTATTTATTATTTCAACACACTAGTTACAAAATTAAACCCAACCCTACCACATAATCCTTATACTAGAACTCAATTGCTGCAGGTAGACTAACGCTGTTCCCAATCCTAACCTCAGTTATACATTAAAGTATCTTATTTAGTCATACATTTAATATTTAACTAACTGGGAATTCTTTAAAATCTTTATACACCAAACTCTGAAATACTAGTTTTTGTCTGAATTATTACATATGAAACACGTAAATTCAAGATTTCCAATCATCTGAACCCTTCTTTCCCAATTGGAACCCTTTTAAACTTCCTGAATTATATACAAGTTTGTATAAAAATTCGTTTTAATTACTGGACCTACTCATTAACATCAATAAATTCTGTTTTTAGCTTATGATAACCCCACCCAAACTTGAACCGGTTTATTGCTTACTGGCAATGAGCAGTAACCAAACAAAACCCCTTCTCTTCTCCTAGCGTCAGCCATAGTTCATCTTACTAACCCTATGACACACCTCCTTTATCTTTATGTTTACCCCCTCCCCACTTTGAAGTCACTACTTAAATTCCCGACTGCCTGCGTTTAGTATACACATTTCTAACTCAACTTCTGAAAAACTACTTTCATTCTCGGTCCACGGAAGTATTTTAAAATGGCCCAAATTCTCAAAATTACATCCGAATAAGAGCGCCCCATCTACGATTGAACTAAACATCTTTCTATTGGATTTACTTCATTTTGAACATTGTCAACGCTGCTTTCACGAAACCCCTTCTTTCCATTTTTAAATCTACTTTCACCGGACACCTTATCAACGGACATTCACCAACTGGACAGATTCCATTTCTTTTAGACGCATACTCTTACTGTCCATCACTTTATATTTTTCAAATTTTGAATTTTGGCTTTTCCACTGCCAACTTATCCATCTATGTAAAGGAAAATAAACATGTTTTACCGAGTACACCTTATAAATATATATACTTCTATACGGTCACACATAAGTTAGAGAGTATAACACGTTCCTTTTTTTAGCTCCAACCGAAACCATTTCAAGTTATGAGGGAAAACCAGAAAGCCAATGGCAAGTCAAACAACCACCTGAAATATCTTCTGCCGCCTGAAATAAATTCGGAAAGAAATCCTTTACTCTATAATAAAAAAAAGTCAGAGGTCATCAGAAATAATAATAATAATTTATACATAAAAAATTTATTTCTGACATTATTATATGATTTCATATGCATCGTTTAGTAATGTATTCAGATCAATAGCGAGTGCGTTAACTTGCGAAGCATAATTTTCCGTCATTTTTGACGGAGGGTGTATACTACTACTACAACTACTACTACTAATACTACTATTACTATTACTACTACTACTACTACTACTACTACTACTAATAATAATAATAATAATAATAATAATAATAATAATAATAATAATAATAATAATAATAATAATAATAATGTGAGTTTAAATTGTCATTCCAGCGGTTATATGTCTTCGGGGCAACAATTATTGCTGAATAAAACGTTCTATTCAATGAAACAGCAGGGGACGAGCATTTCTTGAGGTTATGTTCGAGGATAAAATTGGTGTCCTAAATACCCCTTTCTAACCCCGTTTCTCTCTTCCATTCTTCACATGTTCTGACCAAATGAGAATTAGTCCGATATGACCTTAGAGGGCACGGCTTAAATATCTCTCATCCGCAAGCAAGATGGAGGACTGGATTGAAGCAAATCGAGGGGTAATACACATACACACACACACACACATACACACACACACACATATATATATATGTATATATATATATATATATATATATATATATATATATATATGAAATAAAATATGAAACAAAAAGTATACTTTTAAAGGATAGAACCTATAGTGAAATAGTTTAAGCTTAATATACGAGATAGAGCAATTATGAAGATAAATGAAAGAAGAGAGATAAATATGTACGAATGACAAATCTATTTTTTTGAATTTTGGCTTTTCCACTGCCAACTTATCCATCTATGCCATTGCTCTGATGATCCGATTTCAATCTTTGAAAAGCCTTGGCTTAAGGAAAGAAAAATAAATATGTTTTACCGAGTACACCTTGTATTGAACAATCGAAGTTGAAATAGATTTGTCATTCGTACATATCTTTCTTCTTTCATTTATCTTTATATATATATATATATATATATATATATATATATATATATATATATATATATATATATATATATATATATAATGTATATATATAAATTCAACTATAAAGATAAATATTTCGTGATCAGAAAATTCTCGGTATACTAACTGGAGCAATAAAATATAAGAAAATGAATGATGAAAATAAAAATGTGATAAATGTCAATATTTATTAATTCATCAAATATTCAAACAATATTCTTTGTTTGAATATTTCATTAATTAATAAATTTTGTATTTTGTCTCATTTTTATTTTCATTATTCATACTGTCGTATCCTAATTGATAATGATAGTGTAGGAAGGGTCGATTTAACTCAATAAATTGTTGGATTGTTCCTTCTGTTTCATCGGGGTTAAACATGGATTTTGGAAGGTATAGAATGATAATTTAGTAGGATTTTCACAGTTAATTTGTTATCCTAATTTTACAAGTCAATTCCATCCGTATAATTTGCAATAGAATTCATTGGATTACTAAAAAGCATTAGAGGCACTGCCTTATCACCAGTAAATTAACTCTTTAGCGAATTAGCAACTGTCTATATCCTTCTGGGGTTGAATTAAATTTCTGAACAAGGGTGAATAAAATTTTAATTCTAAAAATAAGAGTTACCGCCCTTGCTTTATGTGGCTAAAAATCTCTATGGATTGATGGTTATCTCGTAGTTTTAAATATATAAATAAAACCACCTCGTGTTACAAATCTCATTAATATAATTTTGTTTTTTATTCACTTAAAATAAAAATTAAAATAAATGATTAGGAGAGATTTGTTTTTGAGACTTTAATTCCTGATACTAATGTTTGTATATATTTGCACTCGTTTTGCTGCGGGGCTGGTTATTTTCACAGTTTAGGATTTAAAAAATGGAGGCGTTGCACTTCATCTCTGGTTTTTGAAATAGCATTATATACACTTAAAGATTTTTGAGTAATAATTAACAATAAATAACAGCTAAAAATAATTTACTGATGGTCTCGGCGGCTTCGGAGGGTGTTTCTTCTAATAGAGAAATGTCGATCTACTAGCATGAATTTTTTAGATTAGTTTCGTAAATGGTAGCTTTAGGGGCTATCGTTTCAAAAATCTGATTTGTGTGTTTTCTCGAATATGTAAATCTTATTGGAGGATGGAATTTTTTCTTTGTTTCTTTTTTTCTGGAGTGATCACCTTTTTCCCAAGTGAGTGTTTTGCCATTTATATACTTCAGTTTGCCGAATATTTATCAGAAATCAATTTGGATTTTCACCGTATTTCCCTTCCAATGTTTTTGTTATGACATGTTTTTCGCTACTCAACAACATATGCTACAACCCTCTGAGGATTGACAAAATTAAGCTAATTGAAAAAATATACTTATCCAAATTTCGACATGAAACGCGCGTAAGGGATACATTGAATTTTAAATTTAAATAAATTACTTTTGTGTGTAAAATTAGAGATGTAAAACAAAACACATCAAAGTACAGAAATAAAGAAGTTGTTAAAACCAATGAAAATTGTGATTTTTAATTAATTCCCATGGTTTATGGAATGCAAATATAAAATATATATGTTCTTAATCCTGTAATACAGCTTCATTGAGCTTACAACTAGATACATTTTAGATATTATTAGGACTGAATTATTTTCAAAATATTTATTCTTTGTAAAAACACATACACACACATATATATAAATATATATATATATATATATATATATATATATATATATATATATATATATATATATATATATAAATATATATATATAGTTGCCTGTCTCCTTCAAAGGACGCAAGATGAATAAATTGATGCTTGGCTGTAACATATTTTGACCCGGACAATCTTCCAAGCTAAAGTAGCCATAAACTAACAAGTCGAAGTCATCAATTACATTCATCTCACGTCATTTGAAGGAGACAGGCCACGTCTGTTTTTCATTCTCTGCTTGTTCACGTCAACAGCCATGCCGAGGTCTAGACACTTTCTGACAAATCAAAATTAATATTTTGTATGATTTTTCTACATTGCTTTATTTCTTCTGAGGAAGTCTTTCAATAAAGACGAAACGTTGATGAATACATAAATCACTTTTTTTCCTTTTACATTACGTCGGATCATCCCCACCTTTCTTCATACACACACACACACATACATATATATATATATATATATATATATATATATAAATATTTGTTATTGTTTATTTTCTATGGGACTCATCAGCATAGAGATATGACTATTCACTACCGGTCATACGATTCAAAACCCTGGATTACGAATAGTTTTCAACTCAAATCCAACGTCGCTAACCGCTCGGCCAATTCTGAATAGCTGATAAACAATGATAATTTTAACACTTTTTAAAGCGGCTTGACGTCCAGGCATTCTACTTCTATTAGGGAAGGAATGATGCATTATAAATTGACGTCATGCTGTGTTAGTACTACCATTACAGTGCTCTACTTTTTTACGAGGAGCGACAAATATAAATATATATATATATATATATATATATATATATATATATATATTTATGTTAAATTTCTAATTGAAATGTTGGCAAGCAAGGTAACATGTTAGATAAACTAAGGACACAATCACATCATTAAAGCTGGACCAAGATATTTTGGTTGATAGAGTCGACCATATTCATTTTGTTTATGTATCTTAATTGAACAAAACTTAACATTTTATACAATGTAGGAAGAAAATATCTGGGTAGGGGGAACGGTAGTTAGCAGACGGACGCAATAGATGATGTGTGTAGAAGGTTTATGTTAAGGGTTTTCTGATCTATTATTTATTATTAATGGTTCATATATTGTATTAAATTCTATACTAGGTCTACTTAGGAGGTCATTGTCGCCCAACATATGCGCTACTTTTTTGAGTCATCTTATTTTCCCTCGTTCTTCTCTTTCTATAATTGTTACTTCGTTCCATAAGGGAAGATGGTTTCTCTTTTCTATCCATATGGGATCAGCCGGATCAGCCATATCCGCAATTTCTAAATCTTTACGTATTACGGATTTCCGGTGTTTTTCTCGCCTTACTTTTAGTATGCGACATGTCTCACCTTTGTATATTTTTTCACACTTACATTGGATTGCATATAAAAAATGTTGGTCATGACTTTTACTCGAGAGATCTTGACTCAGACAATATGTTTCCCGAGAGTTGGGTCACTCTTGAATACTGTCCTGATGACATATGGATGACATATTCTTTGAATGTTTTCAGACAAGCCGTTCATATATAATAGACAAGCGGTGGTGACTTCTAGGGTGGTGTCGTTTGATGTTTGATCCAGATATTTTAAGTCGATAGCATGCTCTTTGGATAGTTGTATCGGGTGAGGTTTATCTATTCTTAATATGTATTTATGCTATTGCATATTGCCTTTGCTCGATGTTGTAGACTTTACATTGTATGGGTGATAGTATTTGAAATTTAGATACTGTCCAGTGAAAGTTGGCTTTCGATATATGGATGACCTGAACCCGCGATCAGTGCGAGTTATCAACACATCTAGGAAAGACAATTTGTTCTTATGTTCGTTCTCCATGGTGAACTGTATAGAAAGACAGATGAAGTTCACATGGTTCAGCAATGCTTGAACATCCTCCTGATAATGGCAGAGTATAAATGTGTCATCTGCATATCGCAGCCACATTGTTGGCTTTAGTGTTGTGGATCTTAATGTCATCTCCTAGGAGTATTCCATATATATATTGTCCAGTACTGGAGACATAGCCAGAATTTCTTCCTGCAAATATATGTCAGATCCCAGCACGAAGTATGTAGATGCTACACAGGTGAACATCTCTATCATATTATATATTGGGATGCAGGTGCGTTCCACCAGTGAAGTATCTGCGATCAACGTGTCCCGTATCACAGTCAATATCTCGTCAGTAAGAACCTTCGTGAACAGATTGTCTACGTATAAGCTCACCATCTGGTTGAAATGAATAGGAGTTTTTGATTTTTTCAACGAATTGAGCTGAATTCTCGGAATACGATGGAAATTTGCTTGTGAGTGAGGTGATTAAATCTACTAAGAATCGGCTTAATGAATGGCAAGCGAAACCTCAGGCGCTGAAAATGGATCTTAATGGAATACCGTCTTTGTGAATCTTAGAAAAGCCGTATACGTGTGATAGCGTGCTATAATACTAGACTAGCTGTCTGTATTTTGTAGGTGGTATTGGGTCATTGTTCTTACTGACGATCTTCGTCTTCAAGGTCAGGTTCTGTTTTACTTTACGTGGCCACCAAATCCTATTAGATCTGCCAGTTTCTGTTTTCTGTTTTCTGTTGTCTGTCTGTCTGTCTGTCTGTCTGTCTGTCTGTATGTATGTATGTATGTATGTATGTATGTATGTATGTATGTATGTCCGGCTAAAAAGAAAAAGAAAACATCCATAAAGTCGGTATCTTCTTGATCGGCGTAACTCTGGTGTAATAATATCTAAAATGTAAAAATATTATTCATTCTTTGGGAGTCAACTGGGCCAGGTTTCGTCAGGGGTGGTCGCTTTTTTAATGTTATTATGCACTAATTTTAGAAGAAAATGCCTATTCATCCCTCGGGCAACCTATCATATAAAGCAGAGTTGTTCATCTTTGTATGTATGTCCAGAGGGATGAGCTGGACGGAGTAGAAGAGGTGGATGGTGAAAGGAAGGAGAAAACGGGGAAGCAGAAAAACAGAAAGATTGAGAGAAAACAAGAGAGATTGAAGTTTTACTGAAAAATTTGTTACACCTTTACCCCGGACAATGCCAAGTATCCCTGCTAGTACTATATAACTGCTTATGCGAGTATTATGCAACTGGACTAGTGTTGATGACGCGGGAAAGGTATATGTTATGTGGGTCATCCGTTACTAAAACGTCTTATTTTCGATAACTGCTACCGCAGTCTTTCAGTCCATCAATCCACCTCCACATCTCAACATTTCTTGTCCCTCCTTCCTATTTTTTGTTTCGATTTACTTGTGTGTTCATCTACGTTCTTATCGAATAAGCAGTTCTGATATGGTAGCAATTCGTCAAATAGTGCGTTACTGAAATTGCCTGTGATGCCGCTTGCCGACCCTTGATATCATTCTCTGCTTAATCATGCAAGATAATATAGAAATCGAAAACTTCGTATTGATGCTACCGGGTTGGCGGTCATAGTAAATCAACTGACTTGTCAATAACTTTTAGAATCAACTTCCTTTCAAGCGCATTACGACATATATACACGTTATGGAGAATAACCGTAAACACATACACGTACATACATACATACATACATACATACATACATACATACATACATACATACATGCATGCATACATACATATATTCCACCCTATTTCTCTAAATGTTATATATATATATATATATATATATATACGTTATGAGGTTTAAAAAGACTAAATATACATTCGGATTGTACACATTATAAGTTATTTCGACCGTAACTAGGTCTCCTCGGATGTGTTTCCAATCACGTTTCAAATCAGGGTTTGAAACGTGATTGGAAACACATCCGAGGAGACCTAGTTACGGTCGAAATAACTTATAATGTGTACAATCCGAATGTATATTTAGTCTTTTTAAACCTCATAACGTATTCATGCTCTGTTTTAACGGACATAGAGCTCTCTGATCCGGATTCCGATCGAAAATAATCGAACCTGAATACTATATATATATATATATATATATATATATATAGAGAGAGAGAGAGAGAGAGAGAGAGAAAAAAAAAAAAGAGTGATAAATATGCGACGAATGTCCAGATTTATTTCAAATTTCAATTGTTCAATGCAAGGTGTATTCAGTAATAAACTAGTGTTTATTATTCTTTCCTTAAGCCAAGGCTTTTCAAAGATCGAGATCTTATCATCAGAGGAGAAATACAGATGGATAAGTTGGCTTTCGAAAAAAACAAAGTTCAAATATTTGAAAAATATGAAAAATGTTATTAAAAAAAACGCAGTGAAAAAAGAAAAGTTTGTCATTTGGATTTTGGACCCTTTTGAACGAGATGTCATTTGCCTTTTTCGGTCCAGGAAGTATTTATATAATGGCCAATTTTTCTCCTTTCAATTCCTTTTAAGTGCGTTTGGATTTACCTATTATTCTGAACACTTTTCTCCACACTGCTCCTACGCAAA
>OY744541.1:73480976-73488476 GCA_963556195.1 Sepiola atlantica
TTGTAGGATGTAATTTTCTTTTTTACAACAGTGTCATATTGTACCGAAGGAAATTCCGGCTGGATAAAGATGACGTTAGCTCCGCTGTGTTCCCAATTTTGACCAGCCCCGGTGATGTTTAAGATTAAGTTAGCTAGTATGGATTATGGTAGGGGTTAGTTTAACAATAAGTGCGGGTTAAGCTGATATGCACTGGATGGGATTGTTATGAGTCAATAATTTTTATCAGACGATAACAAAGTTACAAATTCGGCGCCGACACAGGGAATCTCGGGTCAGAAAAGGTCAGATATGGTACGATTGTGAATGTCATATCTGATTGGCCGACGGAGGCAAGTGTCTGTTGCGTCATTTGTTTTTTTCGAAAACTAGAGTTATTTTAGAGATAACGCTTTGGGAGTGAGAGCGACAAGTCCACGATGTAGCTGCTCGTCGTATGGTCTGGACCTCGAATGAGATCCGACAAATATAACCATGCATCGTCGCCCTCCACAACAGAAAGTATGAATGAGACGCATGGCAGAGACGAATGGATGGGAACCCCCCACAACCAAGACATCGAATAAAAGAATCGAATCTCTCTCTGAAAAAAAGCTGTCACCGAGTTTTGTCTCCTGCCTGAAAACAAATTTGTCCACAGAACAAAGACCACCAGAATCGATCACAGCCAGAGACGTAATGGAACCACGGCATAGAGTACGACGACGACCGGTACATGAAGAAGAAAATATATAAGGTAGCATTTTGTGTACAATTGGAGATTTTTGGGTCCTACTTTGAAGGTGAAAAGAAAGTCTGTTACGTGTTTAAAAAGGAAAGAAAAGTGTACAATGCTAAAAAGAAAAGATCCTTAATGAGAAACAGAGTTTTAAAAGAAAAATGCTAAACAAGAGAAGTGTTAAAAGGAACATATGTTCTATGGCTATACACTGGCTCATACGAGGAATGGTGCACCTTCTCCTAGTGGTGTTATCTCAAGTAACATCTCTTAGCTGGATACTCCACCAGACCAGATGAATTCTTGTCTTGGAATCCGATAAGACCAAGAGACCACAAGAAAGGTATACTATAACATAGTTAACTGGTCATTTGAGGGAAGGAAAATTAATGTTCTTCACTTTTTTACTCACTCAACGTTGTAGAATCTTGATTGAATACTCGGATATCTATGTATTTCATATAGAAATTAAGTGTTAGCTCTAGAATGGGTCCCTTTAATTTCTGAGAACTTACTGAAGTAAAATCAAAACAAAAGAGAAAATTTGAATATATATATATATATATATATATACTGTTTCGTTGTATCACAGTTCTTCGGTGCGGCTAGACCAGTTATTGCTTCAAGCCGGGATTGAAACTCAACTATCGAGCTGACAGTCGGCGCTCCTACCCCTGCGCTATCATATGACACTTGCTGAGTATAAGTGATACCTAAATGTAAACATTGTCAAGCGCCGGAGCTCGAATTAGTTTTACCTAATGAGCTATGCCTTAAAGCTCATGGCAGTTGGCGATATCCTTACAAATAAGCTCTACACAGGAAGGTAGCTTTATATAGTCATCCACATACAGACTGTTTCGTTGTATCACAGCTCTTCAGTGCGGCTAGACCAGTTAGTGCCTCAAGCCCGGATTGAAACTCAACCATCGAGTTGTACATATGTGCATATAATATATATATATATATATATATATATATATATATATATATATATATATATATATAATGTATATATATGTATATAATATATATATGTATATATATATAATATATATGTATATATATATATATATATGTACATAGATAAATTGATTGCGTGTTATCCGTTATGCGCATGCGTGAACTAGTATACAACTTATATAAAAGCCTCAAACCGGGATTGAAACTTAACCATCGAGTTCTGCATATGTACATATGTACATATAATATATATATATATATATATATATATATATATATATATATGTATATATATATATATATATATATATAATATATATATATAATATATATATATATGTACATAGATAAGTTGATTGCGTGTTATCCTATATGCGCATGCGTGAACTAGTATACAACTTATATAAAAGCAAACAACTTGAGATTTCACACACTAATCGAACGATTCCTTCAACTCAAAAAACATATGGTTTATCTTTGTTCATTTCTTGTCTACTTTTTTTCTTCTTTTTTTTCCCAAATCGATCTAATCCAATTTTATCTCGTAATAAAGTTAGTCAAATCCTTCATCTGTTCTGATAAATATGCTGTGGGTTTCGTTTTTGTTGTTATTGATGTTTTTTTTTAGTTTTGTTTTTTTAATATTTTAGTTTGTTTCCTTTATTTCTTCACAAGAAAAAATGTCCCCGGGCTGAGTTAGATTAACTTTGAGATTAAGGTACAATGAATTGACTTCAGTAGATATGTAGATGAATAAGGGGATATAGAGAGGGAAAAGATAGAGAGGGGGGAGAGGTGAACTTATAAGTTGCATAAACTAGAAAATTTGATGTGAAAGTGAGAGAGGGATATGAGAGAGAATGAGAGAGAAAGAAAAAGACAGAAAGAATGAGAGAGAGAGAGAGAGAGTAGGGAAAGTGTGAAAGAAAAATAGAGAAAGAAGGAACGAGTTGAATAAACTGAAACATGGATTTAGAAGGTGAAAGAGAGAGAATATGATAGAGCATAGAAGAGGTGGCGGACAAGAGAGAGAGAGAGAAGGAGAGACAGAGATAGAGAGAAAGAGAGAGAGAGAAAACGAGAGAGAGAAATTGAAAATGAGTAAGAGAAAAAGAAAGAAAGAAACGAGCGACTTGAATTAACTAAAACATTGATAAAAAATGTGAAAGAGAAAGAAAAGGAGAGAATTAAACCAACGAGTTGAATAAACTGATAGAAGGAAAGAGAAAGAATGAAAGAAAGAAAGGGTAAAGGGAGGGGGGAGAAAAGATAAAAACAAGAGAAAGAAAGGAAAAGGGGGAGAAGAATAAACAGAAAAAAACGAGAGGGAAAAAGGAGAGTAAAAAACATGAATAACCTGGAACATTCATAGCGACCGGGAAAGAGAGAGGAAATATAAAAGAGAATAAAACAGATAGAACGAGGGACAAGAGGGATAAGGGGGGGGGCAAAAAGGGAGAGAAGGGGTAGAAAAAGAACAAGGGAAAAAGAAGGGACAAAAAGAAAATAACAAACGAGTTGAATTACCTTAAACATTTATTTCGAATGTGAAAGAGAAAGAAAATATGAAAGAGAATGAAAGTTGAAGGAGAAAGAGAGGGAAAAGAAAAGAGATAGGGGAGTGGAGAAATAGAAGAAAGGGGAGAAAAGGGGAGAAAGTGTGGGAAAAGAACAGGTGAAAATGAGGAAAAGGGAAGAAAGAAAGAAATTAGTTGAATAACCTGGAAGATATATTTAGTATGTAAAAGAGAGAGGAAATATGTAAGAAAATGAACGAGAAAGAGAATAAGGGAGATAGTGAAGGAGAGAGAAAGGGAAAGAAAAAAAGGGGGGAAAAGGTAGAAAAAAGAACAGGTTAGAGTGAGTGAAAAAGAGAGAAAGAAAGAAATTAGTTGAATAAAAAAAGAGAGAGGAAATATGAAAGAAAATGAAAGAGAGAGGCAATATGAAAGAAAATGAAAGAGAGAGGCAATATGAAAGAAAATGAAAGAGAGGAAATATGAAAGATAATGAGGGAGAGGGCATAGAAAAAGGAGAGCAGGGGAGAGAACAGGAAAAAGAGGGGGGCGAAGAGAAAAAGAAACGGAAGATTTGAATAACCTGAAACATCTTTTTAAAATGTGAAAGAGATATGCTAAAGAATGTAAGAGATAGAAGGAGAGAGAGAGAATGAGTAGGAAAAAAAACAGAAGAAGAAAGAAAAAAGAGAGAACAGAAGAAAGAGAGGGATATGAAAAGAGAGAAATAAACAAACGAGTTGAATAACTTGGAACATTTATTCAAAATGTGAAAGAAAGCGGAAATATGAAAGAGAATTAGAGCGATAGAAAGAGAGAGGCAATGAGAGAGAGAGAGAGAGAAATAAAGAGAAAAGAGAGAAAAAGATATAAAATACAGAAGAGGGGGAAAAGAGAAATAAACCAAAAGAATTGAATGAACTGAAATGTCGATGTAGAATGCGAGAGAGAAAGGAAATCTATGAAATGGACTAAACACGTATGGAAAGAAAAGAATCTTTCTATCGAACTCGGGAATGTGTACGGTAATTATAACTGATTATAATCTAGCACTCTATCCGTTATGCAACGGGTCTGTCTAAGTGACAGTCTTTCTGGAGGTTGAAAGTTTAATCCTCAGAGCGGGCAATACTAAAAATAAAATTATAAATTACTTCAGACTTCTACTCATTCATAGATGACGAAACGAGAACAAGCTACCCCCGTGGATTAAATAAATTCCGTACATATTCACGTGTTCGACAAAAAGATTTCCGAATTCGACAAGATACACCTGAAGATCGTTGGTTACATCGACAGAAACGCTGTGAAAATAACATCCAAGATTAGAACAGTAGTTCGAATAATTACATAATACAAAATATCAGAGTTATTTCACTCAATTAATCCGGTGAAAATTAAAGGAATGCGATATTCTGTTCGGGAAGTTTAGAAAACTCCTTCTATTCATGTTCAAAAATTCCGAATAAGGCTCGCATTTTCTTGCTGGTCTTTCAAAGCCACTGGACGTGTTCCGACCGATTGGCCATGTTTGCATGGACGTCAGAAACCCTGAAGACGTGACTGTAAGGCGCTTCGTATAGTAACAGTCGCCTAGACTCCAAGAATAACCTAAAACAAATGTAAGAAATATTTACTTATTTCATTGTACATACATATTCTCTATCTGCGGCTTTGAAAAGATGACTTTCTGATTGTAATTGGTACCGTTATGTATCCTCTAGTGAGCAATTATTCCTGTGTTGTTACTCCTTTCTATATCTTATCATATTAAATTCACCTCACATCTTTCTATTGCGCTTTTACGTTTGTCTTCGACAACTTGTTTATGTTAGAATAAATGTATTGCATGTATGTAAATCCAACTGTCTCTTCAGTGTTGTCTTTTTCCGTTTCTTCCAACACTCGTATGGGTTATACACGATAACTCAAAGCACAAAACGACGACCACCTGTGCGGGAAAGATATACCTGAACACGTGGTCATGAACAAATGTAAAAACTAAGACATAAAACATTACTAGAAAAAAAAATCATGACCCGTTGGGTCATCCATTGTGCTCAACTTAGATTGTTCGAATCAGGGAAAAGTAAGTTTGCAAAGCTAATTAAATGTTTTTAAATAAAAAAAACATAATACAAAATTAGTCTTTCTGTTAACTCTCTCTCTCTCTCTCTCTCTCTCTCTCTCCAGCTATGGGTTAAATAGTAGTAATACTGGTGATGATAGTCTCTATTGTTAATAATAAGATATATGTAAACACGTGGTCGCTTTTCCGACTTCACCCATTTCAAAATGAATTGTTTTAATCTCAAATTATGACGTCCTATCGACTACACAGTACAATTTTAAATAAATATATTTCAAAAAGTGACATTCGACTTATTTATTTAAAGAATATTTCGCTGACAATTATTTTTCCGGTAAAGAAGACAGAATATTTATTGCTTTTAAAAAGATTTATTTGCTACAATTTTAATAAATAAAAGAAAAACAGATTCGTTTTATTTATTTAAAGAATGGCAATTATTTCTACGAAAGAAATGTCATTTATTCTCAATAGCATTGACCCTGACAGACATTATTTAAAAGGAAATAGTATTATTAACAGTGAATTATAGAGAGTGGGGTAGAAAGACCCGTGACTGCGATAGGTACGTATATAGTATGCGCACCAGGACGGCGATAGGTACGTATTTAGCATTCGCACCGGGGCTGCGATAGGTACGTATATAGTATGCGCACCAGGACGGCGTAGGTACGTATTTAGCATTCGCACCGGGGCGGCGATAGGTACGCATTTAGCATTCGCCCCAGCACTGCGATAGGTACGTATTTAGTATTCGCACCGGAGCGGTGATAGGTACTTATGTAGTATGTGCACCGGGGCGGGGATAGATACATATCTTGTATGCGCACTGGGGCTGCAATACATACGTATATGGTATGCGCACCGGGGCGGCGATAGGTATGTATATAGTATGCACACCAGAGCGGCGATAGGTACGTATATAGTATGCGCACTGGGGCGGCGATAGCTACATATATAGCATGCGCACTAGGGCAGTGATAGGTACATATATAGTATGCGCACCGGGGGGAGATAAGTACCTATATAGAAGGGTCAGACAGAGGTAGTACTTTTTATAGAAATATGTCATACTTTTGCCCTGGGTTATGGAAGAGGAATGGTGGGAAAGTGACAGCTTTTGCAAAAGGCAAAGGGAGAAAGTAGCGGTGAAATAGGGCGACCAGGGAAGAGAAAGGTAGAAAGATAAAGAGACGGCTATAGAGAGAGGGAGAAAAATAGAAGTTTGAATATAAAGATGTTGCACACGCGATTTTTCTTCAATTATGTGTTGTTATGACCCCGAGCAACGCCGGATAGCCTTGTTAGTATATCATATTGTGTACTACATTACAGGTTCTGTAATCTCTTTTACAATCCCGACAACATGTGTTTTTTCTCATTGTGTTTGTGACCTTAATGTATTCCTTCTTTAGTATATTTACATCTTTCGTATCCCCTTTTACGTTTGTCTTCAAATAAATGTGTATGTACGCGCGTAAATCCAATAGTTTCTTCCGGCATTCGTGTGGGTTATCCACGAAAACATAACACACAAAATGCCGAGCTCGTGTTCGGGAATGATATATCTGCACACGTGGTCGCTGAAACCATAAAAATAAAGATATGGACTTTTTAGTTCTTCGTTATAGCCTTGTTTTAAGCGAGGTCGAAAGCACTGTTTTGTATGTGTAATGAGTTAGTCAAAAGGATAGAATATGATAAGTTTAAGAGGACTGAGTTTGCTACGAGAAACAATGGCTGACTAAAAAACAAAAGAGTGATCAAGGGAAGTAATTCACTTCCGAAGCATAGAAGGGGATGGAAGAGTTCTCTTTTCATCACAGTATCCATTTCATGAAGCAGCGCATAATAAAGAGAGGGCGCAGAGTTATTTGTGTTGTCTTTTTGTTTCTTGTGTCCCCACGTGTAATCGACTGACATTTCATATCTCTTTGATACGCATTTGAACTCTGCGAACTACGTGTCACCATCATATGATAAAGGTCAATTTCATCTTGTTTAAATTGTTTTCGAATCTGCGTCAAGCATAAGGCCGCCGGCTCCGAGCGCTTCTCTCGAATTTTGCAGCAGTTATCTAAGTGTGTATCTGTTATCGTGAAGGCGGACTTCATGCAGACCATACAATCCTGAGGCACAATCTTTGTTAGCTCTACGTAAAAGTCCGACGCGCTTTACAACAGCAGCAGTAGTAGTATCTACGAAATCTTTCT
>OY744541.1:73493476-73503476 GCA_963556195.1 Sepiola atlantica
TTTATAATCAAACCAAACATGTCATTACAAAGAAATAAAAGCAAACCTAAACCAGACACCCAACAAAAAACACTTTCGCCTCCGCCTTGAGACTCGCATTCACAAATATCCGGGGACTTAGAACCAACATCAACGACGTAGAAACCTTTCTCCTGTCAAACTCCCCGGATATCCTAGCTCTTAGTGAAACTAACCTTCAATCCTCAATCTCCTCCCACCACTTTGACATGACTGATTACCTCCCACCCTACCGTTAAGACTCTGACAAACATATGCACGGGCTAGGAGTTTATGTTCGGAACACCCTCCCCCTGACTAGAGAACATGGGTTAGAATCAGATGACCAAGATTACATGTGCTTTAGATTGACTTTACATCACAGCGTCAGTTACCTATATTTCTTATACCGCTCCCCGTCAACCCAGGACTGTACTCTGCTAAACTCTGTCTCTGAAAGCATAGATAGAGCACTCTTAATTGACTCGAATGTCCAGATACATGTATTTGGGGATTTTAATGCCCACTACCGCGACTGGCTGGGATTCACCAGCCTTACTGACGCAGCCGGCAACTCTACATATAATTTCTCCTTAGCTCACTCCCTCTCTCAGACTGTCGATTTTCCGACCCGCATCCCCGATCGAGTAGACCAGCAAGCCTCACTTCTAGACCTCTTCTTGACCCCAATGCCCGAGGCGTGTGTGACGAAAGCTCATATCCCACTCGGGAATGCTGATCATGTTGTGCTAATGATACATATCACCCTAAAAAGTCGTCCAAAAGCTGATGAACCGTTGCTCAAAACAACAAGATACTACGAGCAGGCTGATTTCGAGTCAATCAGAGATCACATCAGTGACGCCCCATGGAGGGAAACCTTTTCACTACCTGCCAACCAGTGTTCAAACGAATTAACTGAATGGGTCAAAGCAGGCATTGAAGCCTATGTCCCCATGCGAAAATTCTTTAGCAAGCCCCACTCTCCTCAATGGTTCACTTCAGAATGTGCAGCTGCCATTTCTGAGAGGCAACAAGCATTCCGTAAATTCGGCCGCCATAAGTCAGCTACTAATAGACATACATTTATAGAGTCAAGAAATAATTGCAAGGCCGTGATAGGTGAAGCAAAGAGAAGGTATAATGAGTTGACAAAAAAACGCATCCAGTCACAGAAACTAGGTACTCGCGATTTCTGGAAAATCTACAATAGTGTAGTGAATAATGGTCAATCAACGATTCCCCCACTATCAAACCACAATGATGTGGTTTGAACAGCCACTGATAAGGCTGAACTACTTGCCCAGCGCTTCGCTTCTAACTCTACTTTAGACTCAGATAACCACCTCCTCCCTGAATTCCCTTTGCGGACCGAAGTCACGCTTGTAACCTGGTCATCACCCCATCCCAGGTCAGAGACATCATAAAAAAACCTTGACCCCTCTAAAGCTTGTGGGCTTGATCTTATACATGTAATAGTAATAAAGAAATGTTCTGCTGAACTAGCCCCTGTCATTTCCAAACTTTACAATAAATGCCTAGCTGAATCTTGCTTTCCCGATAGCTGGAAAATTGCCTCTGTGGTACCAGTCTACAAGAGTTTTTTTGAATAGAACCGACCCTCAGAACTACCGCCCAATCAGTCTATTGCCGATCTTTGCCAAAATCTTTGAATCCTTAATCAATCTAGCGACAGTACGGCACTTAGTTAATGCTAAACTTCTATCTGACCGCCAGTATGGATTTAGACAAGCACGATCTACTCCAGACATCCTAACGGTCACCTCTGACCGCATGTATCATACACTCGACAAGGCAGGTGAAGCTAGGGCAGTAGCGCTTGATATATCTAAGGCCTTTAACAAGGTATGACATAAAGGGCTTCTCCTGAAAATACGCTAATACGGTATTACTGGGCAACTACTTAATATAATTAGATCCTCCCTAAACAAAAGAAAAATCCACGTTGTCCTCGATGGCTGCTCATCCAAGCAACATGACATAAATGCTGGTGTACCTCAGGGATCTATCCTTGGACCTTTGTTGTTCCTGATCTATATAAACGATCTCCCTGATGACATAGAATCGGAGATTGGTTTATTTGCTGACGACACCACACTTTACTCTCGCCATGTTTGCAAAACAGACGTGATCATATCCGAGGCAATGGCTGAATCTTTAGAAAATGACCTCCAGGCTGTAGTGGATTGGGGTCATAAATGGTTAGTAACTTTTAATGCCGCAAAGACAAAGCTCCTTTCCTTCAATAACTACAAGAAGCCTTACCAACCACCGATTGCCATGGCAAATAACACCCTACCTGAGAGTTCATCATTCAAACTCCTCGGCCTAACCTTCACAGGTAACATGAATTGGAACAAATACATTTAAGACATTGCCAAGGCTGCTGCAAAGAAGGTTGGCTCCCTCTACCGTGCTAGTAAACTCCTCACACCTGACATTATCCTGTATCTCTACATAGCCACTATTCGCCCATTCATGATGTATTGTTGTCACATCTGGGCTGGTGCATCATCTACTAGTCTCTCCCTCCTTGACAAGGTCCAAAAAAGAGTCGTCAATCTAATAGGTCCCTCATTGTCAGCCAAGCTTCAGTCCCTGTCCCATCGCCGCAATGTAGCATCCTTATGTTTGTTTTACAAATACTTCAATGGATTATGCTCCGATGAGTTGGCTACTCTGGTGCCCCCTCGACGTAAACTCACTAGACTAACTTGACAATCAACTAAATCTCATTCATTCACTATAGCTTCTTTCCTCGTGCTGCTGGCCTCTGGAACTCCCTTCCTGCCCCCTGTTTCCCCGACAGTACTGACATACAGAAATTTAAAACTAATGTAAACAAACATCCCGCTGCCCAGATCCCAATTTAGGCTGACCCCCCCCCTCCAACCTTCTCCCTTTTTCTTTTTCTCAGTAGCCCCTTACGACTACAGTGGCGGCCTGCTTTGTTTGGGGTGAACCAAGTTTTTTTAAAAAAAAATATATATATATATATATATATATATATATATATATATATATATGTCTGTGTGCGTGCGTTTAAGGCGTTAATTATTAATAATTCTCATCAACATAGCCTATTTAGACAGTAGGTTCTCAAACATCAAATCTCCCATAATGTTGGGAGATTCCTCTTTATCCTTAAACTGATTTCGTCAACTTAAAATAAGTTTTTCAACATATTTCGTATCTGCTTATATATATATATATATATATATATATATATATATATATATATATATATATATATATATATATATATATATATAAGCAGCTTATTAGTATAAAAATTCGTAGGATAAAATTCAGAGGAAACATTGTTTATTTTATTATCAATAAAATATAGGCCAGTGGAAAATAAAGAAAATTGCTAAAATTTTGATTACGGCCTTATTCTCTGGCCCTTTAAGAGAAAACATCAGAATGATGAATTAAAAACTAAGAAACTGGGAAATAGGTTGAAAACTTATTTTAAGTTGGAGAAATCAGTTTAATGAAAAGGGGGGATCTCCCAACATTATGGGGGATATGATGTTTCAGAACTTTCTGTCTAAATAGGGTATATTGAGAATTATTAATAACTAACGCCTTAAAAATGTTGAGGTGATAGTTTGACGATCTAGCACTGTGTAAAACAGAAAATTATTCATCAGAATATTGGTTTGAACAAATATTTGTACCAATTATATACATACAACTATATATAAATAAATAAATAAATACATAAATATATATATCTTCTGTTATAGTCTACGCCGTCCATGGTAACCAATCCATCACAATAAATATGCCAGGTAAGAAGATGAAATCCAAACAGCGAAATGTCAACACGTGGGATCCAAATAAAGTCACTACGACACATCACATAAGCGCAGTCACTACGGTGTCACTACTATCGTTACTTTGTATGTGTGTTTTAATCGAATGATTTCGGATGAATTATATCCCTTTGATTTCGAGCATGCGTATTGGTAGTGTTACGGTCGGCCTAAGTGGAATGCAATTAATACATGGAAGAAGAAGAAGAAGAAGAAGAAGAAGAAGAAGAAGAAGAAGAAGAAGAAGAAGATGGGGAGGAGGAGGAGGAGGAGGAGAATGAAGATTGGTGAGAAGAACAAGAAAAACAAGAAAAGACAAAGATAAAAACGAAGAAAAAAATCGAAGAAGAATAAAAAATATGGAACAATGAAGAAGAAGAAGAAGAAGAAGAAGAGGGGGAGGGGGAGCAGGTGATAGAGAATGAGAAGTATGAGAAGAAAACAAAAATAGGGAGAAGAAATAGAAGACAAAGAACTATAACAACAACAAGGAAGAGCAAAAGAAGAAGAAGAAGAAGAAGAAGAAGAAGAAGAAGAAGAAGAAGGCGAAGAAGAAGAAGAACAAGAACAAGAACAAGAAGAAGAAGAAGAAGAAGAAGAAGGTTATTCAGCGTTTGATAGTTGGTGAGTTTATTAATTTGCAAACAGATTTCCTGATTCTGTATTTTTCATAAACTTACCCTTCTTTTGTTTATCGAATGATTTATCCCTATTGATTGTCGCAAATCTAAATGTCAGGAAGTCTATTTAATCATCCTTCCTGGACTGTCGGCAAAGAAGACTGCAGGCCCCAAAATGCCAATCATGAATGTTAATTCAACCACCTTTAGTAGCAGACGACAAAGGTCGGCAGGTGAGAAAAAATAGCAAATCTTATTAAATTGTTTGAGGTTAAATGTCCTCATTGGTTTAGTGTTCTTTGACGCTCCCCAAGGAATCGTTTAGACATTTTCTTTCAGATGCACTCACGTTTTGTTTACCTTACCTATTCTCTTTGTTTTCTAGAATCATCTATTCCTTTTTTTTATAGCGCACGTTCATTATCTTTTTTGGCTAGTGAGTTTAATAACAAGCAGTACTACTAGCTTCATGCAAGATCCAACGCAGTTTGTTGTTGTAGATCACTATTCGCTGCTTGTTGTAAAATACCTGCCGACTTGGTATTTACAAAGTTAAATTCCTCCTTAATTATAAGCTTGACTGCGAATCAGTGGCGATTTGTGATCGGAGTTCGCGCCCGCCGACCGTCGGAAATTAACTTCCTGCACTGACGATTGCGTAAGCATCAAACATCGATGTCTGTACGTAATAATTAATTAATATTTATTCATATATATATATATATATATATATATATATATATATATATATATATATATATATATATGGGGGGGGTTATCATGTTATTCTTAACCGTTTAGGTAGTGGAAAAATACTATGAAAACAGATATGTTTCTATCGCCAATAAAAATATTAACAATAACTAATATATATATATATATATTGTAAGAGTTTTTACTGGCAAAAGAAGCATAGCTGCTTTTAGTATTCTTAGTAGTATGTAGTATGGTTCCAACGAAATAAAAGTTTATATTTAAAGAAGTGGGGCTACCAAGATTTTTTTTCATTATTTGTCTATTATTTAATATTTTACATTTTTTTATTTAATAAAATTTTGGTGTTTAAATTTCTATAACACGTGTTTCGAGCATCTTTGGCTTTCTTCAGATATTGTTTTGAAAAAGAAATGTTGTTTTGAAAAAATATGGGGCCAATCGTCTATTTATTAACAAACTTTAAATAATACAAATAATTGACACCAAACTTTTAATAAGAAAATTAAACCCACTTTTTTTAAACAACAATATTTCTTTCAAAATTATTTTCTGAAGAGAGCCTTACATGCTAGAAACACGTGTTATAGAAATTTAAACACCAATTTGTTTTTAATTAAAAAAATGTAATATGTTAAATAATAAACTTCTTTTTTTTTATTAATAAATGTTGGTAGCTCCACTCTCTTATATATATATATATATATATATATATATATATATATATATATATATATATATATATATATATATATATGTGGGGGGGGGAGGTGTGGCTGTGTCTGTGTTTGTCTGTGTCTGTAAAGTAATAATTTAGTAAATGTTTCGAATTGGTTTTAGAAAACATGTTGATCCAAACAATTGTTTCGGCCCATTTCAAAACATATATTCTCTTGATAAAAAAATTCAAGGTATTTTTAAAAAGGCGTCATCATGGAACTTTTTTTACCAACACAATTAATAAAAATAAGAACACAACCGCCAACATTCAAAATTGTTCGTTTAGCTTATTTGTCGCTTTCTTTCCCTTTTCCACAGATTAATGGGAATTTTTAAAATCATATTCTTCTGTATGCGAAAGGGTGCTCTTATAGCTGACGCACCATGTTTCCGTGACTTCGCGTCGGCAACGTTCGAGCATGTCTGGAACGCGCCTGAGAGTTGCCGAGGCGGAAACTGCCAAACGCTAAATGGAAGACTGGCAGACGACAACTTAAGACGAAGAAATTGATAGAAGAATACATAGATAAAAAGAAAAAAACGAACAAACCATAGCTAAACAACTGTAAATAAATAGATTTTTATTTTTATTTGGTCAAATGGACAATTTTCAATCAAATGTGTAGAAATAAAAATGTGTTGCTTTGTTTTTGAAATTTTTTTTCTATTTTTTTAACAAATGGTTTACTTGTTTTCAACTCTTTTGTAAAAGTGTGTTTAGTTATTTGTTACGTGTTCTCGGCTATGGTTTACAGTTAAGGTTGCGACCGGTCCAAAAGTTTTTTCTATTGCTTGTTCTGTTGCGCTGACTGCAGATGCCGACATCGCCGAAAGACCGGATGTCGTCGATTTATTTATCTACCTCCCACAAGGTAAGATGTGACACAAGGTCGGGAAAGTGGGATTAGATAAGCCAGCGCTCGAGAGATGAGCACTCTGGCCATTTAAAAATTGCAGCCCCGTCGGCATTCCCCGGTAGAAGCGCCTCAGACAGTAAGCAATAAACTTACTCCTCCCCAAAGAGGGGAGGCAACGCCTGGGAGGGTGCACCTCTAGAACTGCACAGGACCGGCAACCCCCAATAGACCGGCGTAAATCCAGACCCAAAGGCCCGGACAATACCAGTTTATTAGGCAGGGTAAAAAAACCCTGGTTGATATGTCGTCGAAGAAGTGGTAGAAAGATGGTCGACGAGGTAGATTTCTGCTCTCTGTGCGAATATGACGTCAAGGGGGTTGTTTCGAATCCTCTGACGAGGAAATTTAATTTTTTTGTTCCTAGTGGCCCTTTTGTGGGAGCTGAATTTTCTCCACGTTAAATATTAGCATTCTGCCTAACTCTGCTCTCGTGGGAGGAAGTAAATAGGAACAGCAGCAGCAACAACAACAACAAAATTATTTTTTAAAACAATAAACGCATGTATTTAATTATTAAAAGAAAACCTTTGTTAATTATTTCGTTTAATGCAAACTTTATTTTATCAAATTAATTATTTCAAAGTTATCCAAGAGTTTTTCTTTGTGTAAATATACGCGTGCGAAAACGTAACCGAAAAAAATTAAACGGAAGTTATGATTTGGAATTTTAAACCTAATTCATTAAATCGCTTAAAATAATATTAGTACTGAGAATCATTAAGATATTAACATTACGAAAGGTTTTTCGTATATATATAATTAAATAGCAGAATCAAATGATAACTGAATCGTACTAAATATGAATTTATTATACAATGTTTAAAAAATCAATATGCAAATTATTTACCGCCTTGATAGTGTTTAGTAAGATTTCCTGTGAGTTTATATACAGTATGTGAAAATATTTTATTTTATAATTGAATAAAGTACAGATAACTTGTTTTAATGTTAATATAGTTCGGATTAATGAAAACAACTTTGGCCTTTATTTAGTTTAATAATGACGCATAAAGCAAAAATATCTGAAAAAAAAAAGACGCGTTTTTATATATTTTTCAATCTGCATTTGAATAAAAGTAGATCATAGTTACGCTATTTTTAATAGCAATGCGTTGTTTTTTGTATTTTTCGAATTACAAAATGCATGAATTTGGTTTCTCTTAATCGTCTAATTTAAGAAAATATGCACTGTCACGTGGAATTAATTTGACACCTTACCGAGGTACTTGGCAATGAATTTTTTCCCGAAATTTTTGTAATTAAATTGAACTCTTTTGGACGTCATTGTTTGTATGCTTCTGGGTATTTACAAAAATTATTTCCTGAAAATGATCCGATGTTTTGAAATAAATGATGTTCCATTGTATTACATAAAATAAACATTGCATAGAAACAGCTGTAAACACTTTTGTACATGCTTCCAAAATGATTTAAATTGTAAAGAATATATACATACACCAATCCACCTATATATATATATATATATATATATATATATATATATATATATATATATATATATATATATATATATATATATATATATATATATAACACCCGGCAAAACTAACTCCATGCATCGTAGACTGACGATTTCTTCCAGGATGAAACGCGGAAGCCTCTGTGTAGCTTAATTACCATGAATATATTTTCATAACTTGCTACACATATATATATATATATATATATATATATATATATATATATATATAAAGTATAAAGGTATACTCAAAAAAGAATAAAAGGGAAATACCAGCAGAGTGCTCAATTAAATTAAATTAAGAGCGTAATATTTTTATTTTATATTAATATTTTTATTATAAATATATATATATATATATATATATATATATATATATATATATATATATATATATATATATATATATATATATATATATATGAGAAAATGAATGATGAAAATACAAATTGAATGAAATGCATAATTTATTAATTCATCAAGTATTCAAACAAGGGATATAAAAAACTTTTATTTTCCTTAATCCATGGATCTTCAAAGAAAAGGTATTTTCATTAGAGAAAAAAAACAACGAAAATTGTTAGCATGAATTTGAAAATAATAAATGTTGTGAGCAATAAAACATCTTTAGTGAAATTTTGGTAAGAAAAATTTGTGTCCATTTGAAGATCCGAGAAATCAAATAGAAGAAGCAGATATGGTGGGAACATCGAGTTGTATTCCATAGAGTCCAGATCGTAAAATTCAAGATTCAAAGTATGAAAGGGTAAGAATGAAGTCCAAGATTCATTTTATGTTTTTTTTCGTAGGACTGCTCTTCTAATATTTTCTGTCTGCCAGGGAAGCAATACAATTGGCAATGGATTTATTTATATCTTGATTTCTTACGAACACTCTGAAAAGATATATATTTTTTGTGAGTCATTTTATTATCAACTGATTTTTATATTTTACTTCATCCTGATTCTTTCAGACATTGAATCTCGAATTCTAACTCCCTTCAGTCGCATATGTCTGATAGCTTAATTGTTTTGGACTATTGAAATAATTTAAAACGCTGTTTATAATGTTTACTCATTCATTAATTTATTGCTTTATTATCGCTTATGTTTGAATTCATGTTTTGAAACATGACGTAAATCATAAATCTATAAGCTATAATTATTTTGCAACGGTAATGTTTTAAATTTGATTTCGGTTTCGATTTCCGGTAATGGTATCCACTTTATTTTTTGGTAATTTATTCATTCTTATTAATTTTGCAATGTATATATAATGTTTTAAAAACTTGTGACTTATAGACGTACGGACATACGGACGTACGGACGGACGGATGGACGGACGGACGGACGGACACAATCCCTATTTTAATCAGACAATTCCACACATGACATAATAGTACTAATATGCCCGTATCTAATCAATTTTTTAATATTTACAATATATATATATATATATATATATGAAGAGTTTGAACGCAAAACGCGATAAATCCAATTCGTTTAAATTAATACCTTAAACAATAAAAACACGAATATATCTAATTGAGACTTCGACTGAAAGCTGATTTTCATTGAAATCAAAAAGAAATTATTTCGGTATCATATTATGTAACGCATACTTTTGGGGTGTTGTCGAGTGTGGAAATACAGCACTTTTTGTAGGGACCGTTTCGTGATTTTGAAAATGGCGTTTATCGCGTTTTGCATT
>OY744541.1:73508476-73528476 GCA_963556195.1 Sepiola atlantica
GAAGAAGAAGAAGAAGAAGAAGAAGAAGAAGAAGAAGAAGAAGAAGAAGAAGAAGAAGAAGAAGAAGAAGAAGAAAAGGACAAAGACGTAGAAGAAGGGGGAAGAGGAGAAGGAGGTGCTGTGAGAAAGTGCTACACGAAAGCAGATATAGATCAATTTGGAGTCTTCTTTAGAGATGTTTCTACAACCATCCCTAATGTAGGCACCAATACAATGTCCATGACAATCCTGAGTATCGGGTTTTGATGTCATAATTCAGTAGCCTTTAATCATGAAATCATCGGTAGAAGCTGGCGACCTTATGTCATTGTCACATATATATATATATATATATATATATATATATATATATATATATATAAAGAGATAGATAGATAGATAGAGAGAGAAAGACTTTTTCGCTGTTTCACAGGTTTTCAGTAGAGACAGACTAACGAATGCTTCGAACAGAAATCGAAACGCGAAGGCTTCTGTGTAGCTTAATTGCCATAAATATATTTTCATAACTTATATATATATATATATATATATATATATATATATATATATATATATATATATATAAGCAATAATTGAAACAATGTTTCAGGCAAAATGCAAAATAAAACTGGAATTGAGGATAAGCGAATCAACAAATTATCAAAAATATAAACTCAAACAGATATAACAGCATTATCAAGATATTTCAGTTGCTAGAAAGCAACCATCCTCGGTTGGAAATAAGAAGTTTAATGAACAGAAATTCAAATTGTACAAGATGCGTCGGCAAAAAAAATGTAAACAAACAAGTCAGGAACAGTAGAAAGAAAGAAAGAAAGAAAGAGAGAAAGAAAAAAAGAAAGAAAGAAAAGATGTGCGCATCAGCATTTGACGTAACTGTCAAAAACAGGCAAAGACGCTGCAGATTTAAATACAAGTAAGTAAGGAAAAAAGGGGGAATAAACGTGAACATAGTGGACATGAAAAAACAAATTGAGGCATGCGTAGAAAACAATTGATGATATTTTAATGTTTCTACCCGACAATCATAAAATAGATACGTTAGCACACACACTTAACAAAATTGAACCCTCTATCAAGTTTACTTTCGAGAATGAACACAATAATTTTTTAGCATTCCTTGACATTCTCATCCACAAAAACAATAATGTTATTTCATTTCAAGTTCATCGTAAACCAACAAAAATGAGCACATTCATTATTACTGACAGCACAATCACTACATCAAAAAAATAGTGTTATTAAAGGTTTTTATCTCAAAGCTCTACGCATCTTGAAATATCTTGGTAAAGCTTTTATATGTGTTTGAGTTCATATTTTTGTTAGTTTGTTCGCTTATCCATTTTTATTTTGCACACACACACACATATATATATATATATATATATATATATATATATATATATATATATATATATATATAACAATAATATTTTCATAAACAAATATTAATTATTTAAATACCTACAGACATCGATGTTTCATGCTAACGCAATCTTCAGTGTAGGAACTAATTCCCAACGGTCGGTAGGCGCGAACCTCGATCACAAATCGCCACTGATTCGTAGTCGGAGATCTTACCCATCGGCCATAGCTAATTAGTTAGTAAATATAGAGGAACTTTAAATGTAAATAGCGAAAATCGGCGGTTATGTACCAGGCAGTATATGTTATATTATGACGGGCCCTGTATTTCAAACGGGTAGATTAACTAGTAGCAAATAGCTAGTTTTGTTATTCGAAAAATAGGCTTTGTTTCTGGACTCAGAAATGAGTCATAGAAGTGTTTGATCTAGGAGCAGTCATAACAAATCTGGAAAAACCTGACGTGACCTTTTGAGTCAGAGATCAGTCAGTCGTTTTGTCCCCAGATTGCGCGTGGGAACGAGAATCACGTGACGACAGAAAGACAATAACTTAGTTTTAGAAATCAGTCTGAACCTGGAAGTGAAAGTGGGCAGATCGCTGCGAAAATGTAGCCGGTAAAAACGGGTAAGGCCCCACTGTGGGGGGGCCAAAAGATATTCCCAGAAGAAAAGAAAACAGCCCGAGTGTGAGATAGTTTTAGAAATCAGTCTGAACCTGGAAGTGAAAGTGGGCAGATCGCTGCGAAAATGTAGCCGGTAAAAACGGGTAAGGCCCCACTGTGGGGGGGCCAAAAGATATTCCCAGAAGAAAAGAAAACAGCCCGAGTGTGAGATAGTTTTAGAAATCAGTCGGAACCTGGAAGCAAGAGTGTTGAGATCGGTTGCGAAAATGTAGCCGGGTAAACGGGCAGGGCCCCACTGTGGGGGGGCCTAAAGATATCCCCAGAAGAAAAGAAAATAGCCCGAATGTGAGAAAATCGAAGCCGGAATCCTCCTGACGACAACCGAACCGAGCAGTAAGAAAATGGTGTGTTGAGAATAAATAAAACTGTGTGAAAAATCCCCTCAAGAAAATCAACGTCTCGTTTGTTCCTTTGTATGAGACATGCTTCTTCCTTTGATCGAGACGATCCAGCGAAAACTAGACGAATCGCGGGCCAAAAGAAAAGAACAGAAGAAATCAAGGTAACCTTTGAGATCTATTTGAGATTTGTTTGAGAACTGTTTTAAAGACGTTAAGATACGTGTAATTCTAAGAGACGTTTAATGAAAAAAGGCTTGAGATGCCGTGAAAATATTCGTAATTGAAAAAGGCCTGAGATGCCGTAAACGGCAGTGGTTTTAAAGAGGCCGTAATTGAAAAAGGGCTGAGATGCCGTTAAAAGATTTGTAATTGAAAAAAGGCCTGAGATGCCGTTAAAAGATTTGTAATTGAAAAAAGGCTGAGATGCCGTAAGTTGATGAGTGAAGCTTTAGGACTGTGTTTACGAAATTTATAGAGAAAGAGTGATATACAAGTCGAATCTTATAGAGTAAAATGACTTATAGCGTAAAATGAAAATGAATATGAGTAGACATGTAAATTGTACCATCGGAGGCGCTGGGGAGAGAGATTGAGATCACCATTGATCCTCTCGTGAACATTTCGCGTTGTTTTCGGCCGGAGAGGATGAGATCCGAACGGCTGAGGTGGTTTTGAAGAAATGCCTCAGTCCGGAAGGATCTCCGCGTGAGGTAATAAAGCATCTCTCTTCCCCCCCTTGCTGCACGTTACGTCTTGATGCCTGTAATGCAATATATACCTTGTTTTGGTTGCCGTGTCCTGCTATTTCCACAAGAAATAGGTTGAAACGAACCGCGTTGCTACAACGGAAATCTTGGGGTCCAGAGGCGGGCGAAGACAGAGAGAGAGTGATGTCATCGAACAGTGAGTACCTCGTAATTTTTATGTTGAATAGATAAAGTTTGAAAGGGAAGAAGAATAAAAAAAGGAACTCTTACGAAGTTAAAGTAATAGAAAAAGAAGAAAAAAAAAGGAACTCTTACGAAGTTAAAGTAATAGAAAAAAAAAAAAAAAAAAAGGAACGAGACACGAGGGAGACATTGTTAAGATTCACAAAAAAAAAAAAAAAAAAAAAAAAAGAAAGAAAGAAAGAAAAAACGCACGCACACACAATTATTAGATTAAAATAAAAAAAGAAAGAAAAAAAAAAGGAAGAGAAAGACACATTTTGTTAAGAAAAGTACATTCTAGTTAGAAAGAAAAGGACGATTTGCCGTAATTATGTTTTTTTTTGTGTTGTGTTTTAAGAATTTGTTGCTAAGATTCACAAAAAAAGAAAGAAAAAAAAAAAGAGAAAGACACATTTTGTTAAGAAAAGTACATTCTAGTTGGAAAGAAAAGGACGATGTGCCGTAATTATGTTTTTTTGGTATTGTGTTTTAAGAATTTGTTGCTAAGATTCACAAAAAAGAAAGAAAAAAAAAAAGAAAGACACATTTTGTTAAGAAAAGTACATTCTAGTTAGAAAGAAAAGGACGATTTGCCGTAATTATTTTTTTTTGTGTTGTGTTTTAGGAATTTGTTGCTGTAGTTTTTTTTTTCTGGTTTGTGTTGGTGGGGGGACGAAGGCGAAGGGCGGTGACGGGCGAAAAAAGAAAGAAAAAGGAGAAACGAGGGAGGTATGCAATTGAGAAAGAGAGTGAAAAAAGAAATGTTAAAAGAGATTGTTAAAAAAAAAAAAAATGTGCGCGCGAGGCAGAATATGCTTGTTAGAAAGAAAGGAAGAGAGAGAGAGAGAGAGAGAGAGAAAGAGGGCGCCCGTGGGCCTTGGAAACTGCTATGAAGGTGGCAGAGAAATGACGTCGGCGGCGACAGGTGATCTGGTGACGCCCGGGCCAAAGCCTGGCGACATGTCGGGCGCTGTTCTCTTTTGAATTGTATTGTATTGTGTTGTGGAGATATGTTCTCCATTGGTTCTGTCGGTTTTGGTTTTATTTTTTTGTTGTTGTTGGGTGGAATGAATTTTATTTTATTTTTTTTTGATGTTTTTTGATGTTTTTTGATGTATTTTGATGTATTTGTTACATGGAGGATTCCGGGTTTCCAATGCTTGAGTAAATGAGGTTTTACTATTTAGAGGATGGCGGGATTTGAGGATGTAATTGAAGAAAAAAAAAAAAAAAAACAGTTCTTAAATTGAATGAGTTTGGGTCAGCCGGGCGATTTGAGTTGATTAGGTTCGGGCAGCTGGTGGCAGCTAGAGTGGGTTTGGGTCGGATCGCGGAAACCCTTGGACAGGGTTGATTTTATCGGGAAAAATCCCCGTGTACAGAGTATGTACAGGCTTGGAAAGTCAATGAGGGATTCCCGGCGTTTGCTCGTATGCTCTCTTTTATAGGGTACCCATGGGTTAGTGGCGAGGCTTTTGGTAAAGCCTGCATACGTTAAAATTGCGAACGGGAGGAATGACGGTGATGGTCATTCTGTGGGACCACGAGAAAGGGAAGGTGGTCAGTTATGGAGATTGTTGTTTTTGTGACCCAGGTGTGCCCAACTGCGCCGATAGAGTGTGTGAAAGCTGTGTGAAATGTTAAGCTTTGAAATGGTGGTCCCAATTTTTTTTTGTGGATTTTGGATGTTTGCCGACGAGTGTGCTGCGAAGATACCCCACCCTCTTACCGCATAGATAGGAACACGGGAAGGGAACGCATAGAATTGGTGTCTGCTCAACACCAGTGGGGATGGAGTTAAGCTGGGGTGTGGTGTGACTCGGGTGCGCGCGTCGCGGGCGGATAGAACCGTGGGGATCGATTTAAAAAAAAAAAAAAAAGAGGTACCGGGTGTTAATTGGATTTAATTGTAAGATTATAGGTTGGGCCTAGTTTTTTGGTCATTCGGCGTGTTCCGGGAGCAGAGATGATTCGATGTGACATTTCGCTCAATACCGTATCGACTAGATAGATCCATGGGATGGGGTCCTCCACGTTTAATGAACAGGGCTGGGAGTTAGAGACATGGGTGATTGTTCGCGGACGTTTGCGCCAGGGCACTGGGATGCTCGAAGTATATGGTCCAGATTAGACAGTGATAGGAAAACGGTACCTTTTGTAATTTTGAGAGGCTGACCATTTAAGTTTACAGGTTAAGGAAAGGGGTTTCTGTTTTGTGCCCCCATATCGCGGCAATACGCCCGATCAGCAATCGGTCGTGTACCGATGATTAGATGAATATGTGCGTGTGTATTAAAAAAAAAAAAAAAAGTGTTGGTGATGGATTTGGATATTTGTGTAAATTTCTTCAGGGAAGAAATTTTGAAAGATAAGGTGGAGAGGAGTGTTATATTATGACGGGCCCTGTATTTCAAACGGGTAGATTAACTAGTAGCAAATAGCTAGTTTTGTTATTCGAAAAATAGGCTTTGTTTCTGGACTCAGAAATGAGTCATAGAAGTGTTTGATCTAGGAGCAGTCATAACAAATCTGGAAAAACCTGACGTGACCTTTTGAGTCAGAGATCAGTCAGTCGTTTTGTCCCCAGATTGCGCGTGGGAACGAGAATCACGTGACGACAGAAAGACAATAACTTAGTTTTAGAAATCAGTCTGAACCTGGAAGTGAAAGTGGGCAGATCGCTGCGAAAATGTAGCCGGTAAAAACGGGTAAGGCCCCACTGTGGGGGGGCCAAAAGATATTCCCAGAAGAAAAGAAAACAGCCCGAGTGTGAGATAGTTTTAGAAATCAGTCTGAACCTGGAAGTGAAAGTGGGCAGATCGCTGCGAAAATGTAGCCGGTAAAAACGGGTAAGGCCCCACTGTGGGGGGGCCAAAAGATATTCCCAGAAGAAAAGAAAACAGCCCGAGTGTGAGATAGTTTTAGAAATCAGTCGGAACCTGGAAGCAAGAGTGTTGAGATCGGTTGCGAAAATGTAGCCGGGTAAACGGGCAGGGCCCCACTGTGGGGGGGCCTAAAGATATCCCCAGAAGAAAAGAAAATAGCCCGAATGTGAGAAAATCGAAGCCGGAATCCTCCTGACGACAACCGAACCGAGCAGTAAGAAAATGGTGTGTTGAGAATAAATAAAACTGTGTGAAAAATCCCCTCAAGAAAATCAACGTCTCGTTTGTTCCTTTGTATGAGACATGCTTCTTCCTTTGATCGAGACGATCCAGCGAAAACTAGACGAATCGCGGGCCAAAAGAAAAGAACAGAAGAAATCAAGGTAACCTTTGAGATCTATTTGAGATTTGTTTGAGAACTGTTTTAAAGACGTTAAGATACGTGTAATTCTAAGAGACGTTTAATGAAAAAAGGCTTGAGATGCCGTGAAAATATTCGTAATTGAAAAAGGCCTGAGATGCCGTAAACGGCAGTGGTTTTAAAGAGGCCGTAATTGAAAAAGGGCTGAGATGCCGTTAAAAGATTTGTAATTGAAAAAAGGCCTGAGATGCCGTTAAAAGATTTGTAATTGAAAAAAGGCTGAGATGCCGTAAGTTGATGAGTGAAGCTTTAGGACTGTGTTTACGAAATTTATAGAGAAAGAGTGATATACAAGTCGAATCTTATAGAGTAAAATGACTTATAGCGTAAAATGAAAATGAATATGAGTAGACATGTAAATTGTACCATCGGAGGCGCTGGGGAGAGAGATTGAGATCACCATTGATCCTCTCGTGAACATTTCGCGTTGTTTTCGGCCGGAGAGGATGAGATCCGAACGGCTGAGGTGGTTTTGAAGAAATGCCTCAGTCCGGAAGGATCTCCGCGAGAGGAAATAAAGAAGTTCTCTCTCCCCCCCCCCCTGTATGCAACATATAGAGTGATCTACGAAACGGCGTTCGGATCGTGCATATAGCTATTTGTACTGCTTGTTATTAAAGCTACTCGAGAGTATATATATATATATATATATATATATATATATATATATATATATTTGTTATTGTTTATTATATATGTATGTATACGTTTCGTCCTTTATAATCGGGACTCATCAGCATAGAGATATGACTATTCACTACCGGTCATGCGATTCGAAATCCCGGATTACAAGTATTTTGAAACTCAAATCTCAACGCCTGAACCACTCGGCCAAAGTTGAACAGCGAATAAACGGCGATAATTTTAAAACTTTATGTGGCGGCTTGCCGTCATAAGAGCGTTCTACTTATTGAAAGGAACGATGCATATATATATATATATATAGAGAGAGAGAGAGGGAGAGAGAGAGAGACAGAGACAGAGACAGAGACAGAGAGAGAGACGTTTCCTTATGTGTAAGACACACTGATGAAGGAAATTAATGTTTTCTACTTAGCAAAAAGCAATACTCTCCCGTACAAAAATTGAGTACTTTCGATTATCAGTATTGTTGAAAATGTAAATAAATGAATAATTAAATGTAAATACTATAGAAATTCTTCCATTTTAAGTAGCAGGTTCGATAGATAAGAGAGACGAGCGAGTGAGTTAGAGAGAGGGAAGAAAGTGGGAGATAATGAGAGGTTACACACAAACATAGGTAGAGTGAGAAGATTTAAGCTAATTTTCTTTCAAAATTGCTTTTCTTGCTTGAGGTTTTTGCCAAAAGCTCCGACCGGTTTCGTGCGTTTCTTGGGGTTAAAACAAATTCATATTTCGGAGTTACGCAAATTGTTTGTTTTAACCCCAATCCATTCACAACTAAGACGCGTCGTTTCGCAATCTCTCCTACTTCGCTCTTCTTTTTTTATTTTCTATTTTATTTCTTTTTTTTCTTTATCTTTTTTCTTTATCTTTTGTTTGTAATAACTTTTCCGTTGAAGTTTCAGTTCTGTCTGATTTACGTTGTGTTCCTTTAATGTTTCGGTTTTATTTTTGTCGCAGCTTCCTTTTGGCTGGTTAGTGTTTGCAGTTTATGTGGATTGGTTTCTGCACTCGAGGATTTTCCTTCAGATTTCAACTGTTTTCATCATTGCCGTCGGCTGTATCGTTTCAGTCTTCCCCTTGATTCCAATTTATCCTCATCTTTTATACAGTTTTTTCGGGACTGTTCCTAGTGCTCCTACAATTATTGGTATTATTTTAAATTTATTCATGTTCCATATTTCTTTAAGTTCTCTGGCAAGTTTCGTGTATATTATTATTATTATTCATAGTAGTCTCAACTTTTGGATGTTTTTAGTTGGGGTTTTGTTTTTTTGTTTTGGTTTTTTGAACATCAAGTCAATTCCCTTGACCTTAGATATTCAAGCTGTACCTTAACACTTTCGATGTTCCTAATATGCAACCCTTTTGCAGAATTGGAAAAGAAAGTGTCTCGTCAATCTGTTTAAGCCATTTATGGTGGCTTTTCGTTATGGTTTCAAGCGTTACAATTACAACGCGGACACCCATTTTCTTCTTTACATTTCTATAGTCTAACAAATTCCCATTTTAGATCTTGATATTTATTTAGTTTTTCGTGTTCTTTCTCCTGCACTCTGGTATCGAAGAGGCACGCTATATCAATGATTAAACAAGTTCTCTTGTTTTTGTTCAGAAAGACTTAGTCGTGTTTAGAATGCTCAATGTCCCAAAGAAGTTTGACATTGTCATTCTCTTGTACCACTTCTGGCTTATGCTCATACCACTTTTCATTGTGGTCTAATGCGTAAAGTTTGCATATATTCCAGTGTAGTACCTGAGCGACTCTGTCGTGTCTCCATTTTTTATACTGATATTATATTATATTATTTTTTATACTTATATTTTTTATACTGATATTATTAGTAGTAGTAGTAGTAGTAGTAGTAGTAGTAGTAGTAGTAGTAGTAGTAGTAGTGTTACGACTACTACTTTCACAAACATCCACTGTGGCTCTCTTTTTACACATACCAAATGTGTGTTATCAGGACTCGCTCTTGAAGTTTACACTATTTTGATATATATAAAACAGACTATGTACATTAAAATATTTATTTTAAGTCTGACTCGTTTATCTATTTATTTAAGTTTGTTTTTAGAGACCGCTTGCTAATATTGCGCAGCGATGTCGTCTCAGGTGTGTATAATCCTATTATACATGTTTGCGTTGCTGGAACCTGCGCGTGTCGTCATTTTTGTCCTCGATCAAATTACAAGACATAGGTTTTCTTTTTTGATTGAGGTTTTATTCGCATGAGAAACATACCCAGACACAATTATTAGAAATCAGAGAGGGCATATATAACCATGCACTCAGCTAGGAGAGAGATAGAGAGACAGACATCTATTGCCCTTGTGCTATACTATTGCATCACTCGCTTTGGAGTTTGAGACGAACACCAACTTTATGCGTCCACTCGCTTTCAGGCGACAACGCTCTTTAGCGGATTTGACGTGAGATCTGAACTTTCGCTTTTTGATCGAGATCATGCTTCTAACCTTTCAGCCGTCAATCATTCCCTTGGTTTGTCCGCCATTCTCATGCGCTCAATTCGTTACTATCGACGAGAATCGACTGCCAGTTTATTAAAACGCGATTCGTTAACGCTTTAAGAGCTGAAAGGTTGGAAAGTCTTTATCTTTTATGTTTTTTATCATTGTTGTTATTAATTTTTACTGTTGTTGTTTTGTTTTTTTTTTCATTGTTTTCTCTCTATTATCTTAATTCCACTTGTCAGGACTCAAACTTTTAAATTTTCCTTGTTTCGTGTTCTTGTTTCTTTCTTTTTTATTCATGGTTTGTGGAGTTGTTTCCCCTGGACGTAAGACTCTTTAACGTCAAAAGGAATAAAAACAGAAAAATAAAAGACAACAGAAAAAGAACCGCAACTCTCATTAGGTGGGTAATTGTATTTACTAACTCTACCCCCACTCCGTTTCGAACGACCGACCGGCCATCTGCCCACGTGTGTTCAGCGTTCTCCGCCGTCGCTACAAAAGGAAACTCGAGTTCTAACTAGGTTCCCGCAAACACACAAACGCCCACCCATACACCCACTTTTGTTTGTTTACTTCTTATTATCACTGGCAAGTTAATAGATAAAAAGAAACCGACAGGAGAGTTCTCTCCCCTGCCGGCACTCGTCATTTTCGAGTATACATTATTAGCTTTCGACAAAATCAAATTTTGACCAGATTTTGGTCGCCGTTAGGAAAAGAAGCTAATCCATTAAACAAGAAGGATTCGGTTTAATACGCATACAGAACATAAGAAACACATATATATATATATATATATATATATATATATATATATATATATATATATATATATATATATATATATATATATAAATATATATATATATATATTGGAAATGAAAAAGGAAAAACCAAAAAGGAAGTTTTTATGTGTTTATCAACGTTTCGTCTTTATTTGTAAGACTTCTTCAGGATGATAATATAAAGAAAAATGTCATGCAAGTACGTGGACATATAGGGTCGACATGGTGGTTTGAAGGGAGGAAATAGTAGCCACTACTGGAAAACAGTAGGGACCGACGTCCGGACCTGGTGAAGTCAGTTGCGAGGAATGAAAGTAAATGTTGAAGAAATTGAGTGAAAAAAAAGTGGAAGGATGGGAGTGAGCAGGGATACTGTGGATGGTTGTAAGTGAAAAAGTGGAGGTTTGGGGTTAGCGGGAGTAAATGTGGATGGCAGTGAATGAAGGAGTGGAGGAGTGGGGGAAAAGGAGGGTGGAATGTTTGACCAGGAAAGTTAGGGGTCATGGTGAATATATATATATATATATATATATTATTTCATGTATCCACATAAAATGTTATAAGCAGATATAATATTTTATGTATCGATTTTCAGTGTTTACTTTAGCAGTGTTCAATACGTAAGTAGAGTTAGTTAGTAAGTTATGAAAATATATTTATGGCAATTAAGCTACAGAGAGGCGTCCACGTTTCATCCCCGTATGGAATCGTCAGACTAAAATGCTTACGAGGATGAAATGCGGAAGTCTCTGTGTAGCTTAATTGCTATAAATATATTTTCATAAATTACTATATATATATATATATATATATATATATATATATATATATATATATATATATATATATATATATGAATATATATATGTATATATGAATATATATATATATATATATATATATATATATATATATATTTATATATGAATGTACAGGGTGGCGCAATAGTCGCGTATTGATTTGTTTAGGTGATAGAAACTAGGCTTTTCTGATAAATAATACATTTACTTGGTGATTTTGTTGCAGTAGTTTTTAAAAATAATATCCTTTAAATGGCCACCATTTTTGGCTTCAGAAAGACGGTCTCTAGTTAGGGCATTTTCCATTACACTCCTTAGAATAACTGGCTCTAGTTCTTGGATTTCATATCTGATATTGTTTTAAAGCTCTTGAATCGTTGTAGGCTTGTTCACATATACCCTTTCCTTAAGATAACCCCTAAGGAAAAAGTCAGGGCCTGTTAAATCAGATGAACGTGGAGGCCAGTTAAAATCAGAAAATCTGCTAATTAAGCGCTCGCCAAACAATCACGCAAAAGTCACGCATTAGTTTGAATCAGTTGTTACTGATTCAAACTAATGCGTGACTTTTGCGCCACCCTGTATATATATATATATAGATATAGATATATATATATATATATATATATATATATATATATATACATATATATATATATATATATATATATATGAATATATATATATATATATATATATATGTATGTATATATAGATGTATATATATGTATATATATGAATGTATATATAGCACTTGATAAAGTGAAAGAATAAAATAAAGTGCGACTCAAATTTTATTTGCATTCAATGTTCAAACAAAGTCTTTTAAAGTCCTTAACTCATGAGTTTTCAAAGAAAATCTTCTCCTCAGAGGACCATTACCGCAATGACATTACTGCAAGTAATAAAATTTAACTTTGAAAATATATAAAAAGAAATTTACATAGAAATACATAAAATTATATAAAACATCAAATATATCGGCCCAAAACATACTTTTTTTAAAAACTTATACAGTTCATCCAAGTCATAAAGTTTAAAACAGCTTCAAGAAAGATATCAAAGAGGTTGATTAAAAACAATCCAAGTGGTGAATGATAGTCCAAAAACGAAAAAGTTATCCAGGCGGGAAATTTGTTTGCTATCGATGCAGTAGATGACAGTGAAAAATGTATCTAAGATTTTTGAAAATTAATAAAACGATAGAAAAACAAAATCATATTAAAAGTTCAGAAAAAAAACTCACTTGGTGTTGAATATTATAATGTCCAAATTCAGGGTTGTTTTATATATATACCACTCTACCATACCAACACTTTACGGTCTTTCTTAAAACCCACAAACATAATATGCCCCTACGTCCTATCATTTCCAGTATTGGAAGTGTCTCCCACAATATCGCTAAATCATTGGCAAAAATTCTATCACCACTACTAGGCACTATCAGTAACGCACACATAACGAATTCAGGTCATCTCCTAAAAAAATTACAAGATATTACTTTACATAATCATACTATGCACAGCCTTGATATTACTTCCTTATACACAAATATACCCGTAAAAAATGCATCAACCTACTTTCCAAACACTTAAACAAAATAAATTTCTCCTGTTCTCTCCCAATCAAAAGCATTATAGATATCATTAGGAACATAACTTCTCTTACTTTCTTTAAATACAACAATGACTATTATAGACAGAAATTCGGCTTACCTATGGGGAACCCCCTTAGTCCCGTATTAGCGTGTCTGTTTTTAGAATTCCTCGAAATCGGTCCTTTTTCTTACCGTATCCCTAAAAATGCTACCTATTTCAGATATATTGACGATATTTTAATCTTTCTACCTGATAGTCATAAAATAGAAACTTTAGCACAAGCACTCAACAAAGTCGAACCTTCCATTAAGTTCACTTTCGAAAGTGAACAAAACAATTCTTTAGCTTTCATTGACATTCTCATCCTCAAAAACAATAACAGCCTTTCATTTCAAGTCCATCGCAAGCCAGCCAACAAAAATGATTACTTACATTATTATTCACATCATAATAACTATATAAAAAATAGCATGATAATCGGTTTTTATCTCAGAGCTCTGCGTATTTGCAGCCCTGAACATCTCTCTCAGGAATATAATAAAATAGAATCCTCTCTCACTACTTTAAAATATCCCAAACACGTCATTCTTTCCGCTAAAAAGAAAGCGTTTCAAATACATCTAAAAAAGATAAAAAATACTAATACATCTCCTAATACAACACAATCCATATTAAGGAATGTTTTCCTTTCCACTAACTCTCGTAACACACATCTCTTTTCTTCGCTTTCACAACATAGTTTTAGAATTATCCAAGCTACCTCACTCACCATCAAAAACATTTTACAAATGCATAAAAACAAAAATAAAGTCCTTTCATCCCCCACTACAGCTGGAATTTATACTATTCCCTGCGCCGACTGTGGAAAAATATATTTCGGCGAGACACAACGTCCGTTAAAGAAACGAATATATGAACATAATCGTGCCATAAAAAACGGCGATACCTCAAATGCACTATGCACTCATATGATCTCTTCCGGCCACCACTTCAATACCCATAAGGCAATCCCTATCAAACATATTCATGACACCAAACTTAGACGTCTCACAGAATCCTGTCTGATCCTATGTCATAAGAACACCATTGCCCAAAGACAAGGTTTCTATAATATTGCTTTTGCTTCGGCTAGATCGATTTTATACGAGATGAATCTAAATGAATACGACTCTGGCTAACTTTTAACCTTTGTCTCTCTTCTTCACCCTTCCCCTCCTCCCCTGCCTCCTCCTCTTCCCGTGTTTCGTTTCTCGACGTTAACTGCCCCAATTACTACTAATCCTGTAGACCTTTGACGCTCTCAGCCCGAATTCAATCAGCAGGCGATATCTAAGCACTGATTTTTTCTCTCTCTCTTTTTTTTCTCTTCTTCAATAGTTTTCGACAACATGTCGATTTGCCCTTTCTCACGTTTGCTCTCGCTTTCTCTTCTTCTTCGTTTCGTCTTCTTCAACTGACGTTCTAAAGACACTGGTTGATTGGTATCTCTTTCTTCTTCTTCCTCTTCTTCATCTTCTTTTTCTTTCTCTTTTCACAACATTCTTCGCATTCCTTTTTCTCCCCGTTTTGTTGTTCTCTGCACGTGACATTTTCTTCCAATCGCATTCTCTGTATAAATTTAAAAACTTTTCCGTTTTGAAATAAAGTTTATTAACTGATCGAAAATGGTCGTATCTACGGCCGAAATATCTCGGTGGAACTTTACAAGATGAGTTTTTGAGTTTATTTTTGTTAGTTGTTGAATTGCTTATTCTTTATTCCATTTTTATTTTTACATATATATATATATATATATATATATATATATATATATATATATATATATATATATATATAACCTAATGTCTGTGTGTACGTGTGTGTTATGTTTGTGAATTTTTATAGAAAGAAAGCCACAGAATCTACATCAAATTAAAAAATGTATTCTTATGCAGAATTTACCGGAGAAGATAATGGAAGTGTTCCCGAGTACGTGCGCCACTAAGGTGTACATGAGAGCATACCCCCCCCCCTGAAAATTTCAAATATATCTTATTTTCATAAAATTTCAATTCTAAGTATAAAATTTACTGAGGAAGGCAATAGAAGTGGTCCATAATCTCTAAGTGCCCTCCTAACCTAAGGAAACTATGGGGACGAACCTCGCATAAAACTTCAAATATATTCTATTTTGATCAAAGTTATATTATATGTATAAAATTCTCCATGGAAGACAATATAAGTTATTCCGGATCTCTACGTTACTCTATATGTACCGAATGTTTACGTGTTCCACCTCTAAGTGATCCATGTTGACAAAACCCATTTAAAACTTCGAATACGTATATCCGATTTTTCTTATAAGTGTTATTTTAAAGGCCGACTTAATAAGTGTCTGAACTGTTTAGTTGGCGAAGTATCAGACTGTAAACATCTAGTACGAGGTTTCGATTTTACCCTCCAATTTAAAAGCAAAAAATATGTTTTCTTTTTTTAATATAATTTTTTTTTAATATAATTTTTCTAAATTATAATTGTAAGTGAAGAATTTTGGTATATTTAGTATGTAACGCTTCTTTGACTGTCTGTCTGTCCGTCTGTATGTATGTCTGTCTGTCTCTCTCTCTCTCTCTGTCTCTCTTTATCGCCCTCTATATATCTATATCTATATATATATATATTATACATTCTATATAATAAAAGCGAGTGCCTCTGTATGTGACTATTCGTTTATACAAGGACAGACGGGCGATTGTATCTAAGTTATAAAGGTTTATACACATGTAGAATTTTACTAGGAACATGTAGCCTGACGCTCTATATGTTTTTTTAAGAAAGCTACGAGCCTTTTCTAACATTATGTACACATAAAAGGAATTTAGTTCTGAGTATTATTTTAAAAGAGGATTTAACAAATATCTGAATTGCTCAGTTAGAACAGTATCAGATTAAAACATAAAGTGTTCGGTTTCGATTCTAACCCAACCGAACGGTTTTTTTTAATGTAGTGGAATAATATATTTTCCCTTTTTTATATAATTACATATAAGTGAAGAAATCTGATATATTGAGTACGTAACGCCTTCCCGTCTGTCTGTATGTATTTCTGTCTGTCTTCTTCTGTTTATCACTACTATATATTTAGATATTTGTATATATTTTATATCTTCTATATCTTATATATATATATATATATATATATATATATATATATATATATATATATATATATATATATATATATACTAATCCAGGTAAAACATCCACATGGTAGTAATCCAAAGAATTTTAACCGGGTTTATAAAAAGTGCTCAATATCAAATAGAGCTTTTATATATGATTATTTTTATTTACACAGACATGTATAAAATCTGCGACATTGGCATGTTGATGTTATCGATCAACAATTATTATAAACTGAGATCTTGTCAGGCAGAGTTAGGTTCAGATCGGATTCTAACTCTGCCTGATGAGATCTCAGTTTTTAATAACTGTTTATCGATAACATCGACATGCCAGTGTCGCAGATTTTGTACATGTCTGTGTAAATAAAAATAATCATATATATATATATATATATATATATAACTCAATGTCCGTGTGTATGTGTGTGTGTGATGTGCGTTTGTTCCTTATAGAAAAAAGGCTAGAGAATGTAAACCAAATCTAAAAGTGTATTCTTATGCAAAATTTACTGGGAAAGACAATAGAAGTGTTCACGAATCTCTAAGTGCACCATCTGATATGAGGGCATAACCTCCTTAAAACCTATTCTTATTAAATTTAACTCGTATATATATACAATTTCCTGCGGAAGACGATGGAAGTGGTCTCAAATCTCTAAGTGCCCTTCTTACCTAAGGAAGCTATGGGGCCGAACATTCTTTAAAATTTCAAATATATCTTATTTTGATGTAATTTTTATCATTTACTTGTCTTGATCCCAACTGACAACGACCATCTTAATAACTCTGACCTTTTAACTGAGTCGAAATTTTCTGCTGACGTCATTGATAGTGGGGGTGAGAATCACTATCAATGAGGACCGGAAGTGCCGGAAATGCTGACGCACATGCGTCCATCTGTTTTCAACAAATAATCAGAGCAAGCAGACTTACGACCATATGATTATTCATTCACTTGGAAACCATTGTTAACTTGTTCCTGCTATTGTGACAAGAACACGGCTATCCCCCCCCCCCCAATGTATTATTCATTCACTTGGATCATTGTTAACTTGCCCCCGCTATTGTGACAAGAACACGGCTAACTCCCAAAGGATTATTCATTCACTTGAATCATTGTTAACTTGTTCCTTTTTTTCAAATATATTTTTATAGATGTCAAGCGCAAAAGAAATAAGAAAATTACAACATAGCCGCTTTGCATGAAAGTTCGATTTTCAAACCTAAAAGTATAAATTAGAATTTTATTTCAAGATAAAAAATACAATTTAAGACTAATTGATAAGTTTCGTCAAAAATCTGTGCGAAAATCTAACGACTAAGCTAGATATTCAAATAATATATTGTAAATAAACTGTCCGTTTTACTCCCCCCCCCTAAAAAAATAAAAACATGATAATTTCAATTTATTAAAAAATGTTACTATATTGTAAATAAACTGTTCGTTTTGTAACATTAAAAAAACACGCATGGTCTATTAATTAATTATTTTGAATTGTTGAATTGGTGTTAGTTTACTAAATTCGTAATCTTTTTTGTTTGATCTACTTTTCATGTTTGATTTACTTTTATGTTTGATTTACTTTTCGTGTTTGATCTACTTTGCATGTTTGATTTACTTTTCATGTTTGATTTACTTTTTATGTTTGATTTACTTTTTATGTTTGATCTACTTTTCATGTTTGATTTACTTTTCATGTTTGATTTACTTTTCATGTTTGATTTACTTTTCATGTTTGATTTACTTTTTATGTTTGATTTACTTTTCATGTTTGATCTACTTTTCATGTTTGATTTACTTTTCATGTTTGATTTACTTTTTATGTTTGATTTACTTTTCATGTTTGATTTACTTTTTATGTTTGATTTACTTTTTATGTTTGATTTACTTTTCATGTTTGATTTACTTTTTATGTTTGATCTACTTTGCATGTTTGATTTACTTTTCATGTTTGATTTACTTTTCATGTTTGATTTACTTTTTATGTTTGATTTACTTTTCATGTTTGATTTACTTTTCATGTTTGATTTACTTTTTATGTTTGATTTACTTTTCATGTTTGATCTACTTTTCATGTTTGATTTACTTTTCATGTTTGATTTACTTTTTATGTTTGATTTACTTTTCATGTTTGATCTACTTTTCATGTTTGATTTACTTTTCATGTTTGATTTACTTTTCATGTTTGATCTACTTTTCATGTTTGATTTACTTTTCATGTTCGATTTACTTTTCATGTTTGATCTACTTTTCATGTTTGATCTACTTTTCATGCTTGATCTACTTTTCATGTTTGATTTACTTTTCATGTTTGATCTACTTTTCATGTTTGATCTATTTTCATGTTTGATCTACTTTTCATATTTAGTTTACTTTTCATATTTGATCTACTTTTCATGCTGGATCTACTTTTCATGTTTGATTTACTTTTGAGTTAAAAAAAAACTAAGAAACATTATTTATTTTTTACGGAAAACCTCTAACTGCTGTAAATCTTTTATCAAATTATTCAGCTAAAACTAATGATAATAAAATATAGATTTATCTTCTTGTGTTTACAAACCTCGAGATATTTCTATGCAGCATTACTGATACTAGTCTTCTTATTCGATGTAGACCTGGTTGTCATAACAATAAACTCAAGCATTAAAAATAATCCGGAAAGAATAAACTTATTTAAAGAATAGCTATTAAATCAGACCAATTATTTTTCAAAGAAAAATTACACATTTTATGACAACACTATTTTATTATTAAGTATTAATTTAATGTTTGCTGTCTAAACTACGCAAATTACACGAAATAATACATTTGCACTAAGATTTCTAATAAAGTAATGGGTTAATTATATTTCGTGGTCATTAATTAATAAATAGTGATAATTTCATTAAAATTGGTTGATTTCCTGAATTTTTAAGTTAAGGGATTGGTCAAAATGCCCTATGTCTGACTGTTCGATAAATCTCGTTTGTTACTTTAGAGCATGACGTCATTTTTCAGTGCTCTGGCCTGTTTATATTACGATGGTCGTGAACTGACTTACTAGCCAAGACGTGAACAACGCTTGTTTACTACACCAGAGTTGTTGGTTCGATCCCTGTTTGTAGGTAGACCGGTTAGTTAAATCTGTACTGATGAGTCTGGAAAAGGCGATATATGCATGTGTAAGATAAATAAATAATATTTAATTATTATTGTATGTAGATAGATAGAGGGAGAAAGAGAAAGATATATATAGAGAGAAAATTTAGTCATCCATTTATTTATCTACGTCCCACAGCGGTAAGATGTGACACAAGGTCGGGAAAGTGGGATTTGATAAGTCAGCACCCTAGAGGAAGAGCACTTTGACCTTTAAAAATTGCCTGGGCAGCCCCGTCGGCATTCCCTGGTAGGTGCGCCTCAGACAGTAAGCAATAAACTAACCTCTTCTCAAAGGGTGAGAAGGCAAAGCCTGGGAGGGTGAACCTCCTAGAACTGCACAAGACAGACCCATAGACCGGCGTAAATCAAGCTCCGAAGGCCAACACAATAACGGTCTATGGTGTGCAGTATCCATCGGAACAGATACTATCCAAATACTGTTGTTTTGCTATATTACGGCTCTTCAGTGGGACTCGAACGCCAGCTAAATTCCAACTGTGATTAGCAATTTCATGTAACTTTACCCTACGCCAAGCTCCTTGAAAGTCCCCGGCTTACGACGTCTTCGACTTACGACACCTCGCAGTTAAGTAGCACCTTCCAAATCTGTAAAATATAAATAGATCTTAGAAAGACCATATAAATACACTATGTATGCCTTCAATCATAGCGTAATATTATTTAATGTTAACGTAACCCAAATGTACATAATTGTACACAATTCATACTTACATTTATATTATTTGGAGTATTCGTACC